>OX104027.1:23807103-24141512 GCA_944470205.2 Schistosoma margrebowiei | reverse complement strand
TTTATGCTAACTACCTTCAACTTCCACACAATATACAACGGTTATTTGGAGTAATATGAAGACGTCTGCTCATTCTTCTTCTTAACAAACCAATTTTACATTGGAATTACGTCATAGTTATGACTATTACTTGTTCAATACCTTTTCTATTGTCGAATTTAAAGTATTAGCATTTCAAGTTAATATTTATAATGATGACGACTGTAGTTGAAAGGAATTTAGATAAGGAGAATATGAATAACCAACTATACAACGGAGTGCTTACTGTATATTATTAGTGATCTAAACACAAATCAATTGTATATGATCCACAAAAGTTTAACCGGCACTGAATGAACATTCATAAAAGAGAAGATTGGACTTTTGACAATAAAACTGTCAATGTCTTTTTAAAATGTAAAAATGAATCGCCATAATATCCAGGAAAAAAATCCCTTCTGATATCAATCAACATATGATCACTACTAATTGGAGTTCTAGTGAAAAGCAATGACCAGTATTGTTCAATGAAATCCGTTGTGAGATAGTAACTCATTGAAGACAATGGTGGATGTCTCGCTCAATTTCATGAATTGGTTGAAGTTAGACATTAACACCGTTGGGCGCCGGTTAAGTAGTCCAATGTGTTGAGCGCGTGGTGCGAGAGTGATAGTTCCTGAGTTCAAGACCCACGAGGTGGATTCGTGGATGCACACTACTAAGTGGTCCCACAATATGATGAAATGGACGAAACAGATGTTCGTAACTATAATTTGTTATTGACATAGAAGTTTACTAAATTTTTAATCGACTAAACAGATTATCACAGGGAATGTAGATCTTAGAAACATGATCAGCTTATAGCTATTGAAATATAAGAATTCATATTTTAAATGAAGATTTAGGGAACAGACTAACTATCTCTAGGACAATTAGTAAGTCACTGGTTATTGTCAACTACTATCACAACCCGACTTTGGAATTATCTTGATAAGTTACTCGTTAAGTTATTGAATGTAACTTTGAAAATGATTCAATTTTAACATACAAATTCCTAATTCATTATTCTTATGTAGAGATAAGAATCAGGATTTTTGATTTTACATAACTCATTATCAGTAGTTCATTTTTTAACAGATTTTGATTCATCTGGTCACTGAATTGTCCCAAAATTTTCATATTGTTATTTCTACGCCTTATTTAGTATTCCCGCCCTTTCATTTCTGTATTTGTAAGGCCTACATATAAACAACGAGTTTGTTTTCTACGGATGGGGTTGCTAACCTCATCCCCAACCCTCTTCCCTTGCTCGAGCTTTGGACCAGCAGTAGATTCAGAGGGGTTCCAGACGGAGTTATACATATAAACTGATCCACCAAAAATGTTTTATTTTATGTTGCTGTCTTGCATACTAAGTGACATTTATCATTTACTTGTAAACTAATCACATCTGTATATTCAATCGACATTTATGAAACTTTCAAATAATTCAGTTCAGCTTTTTCATTAAATCTCCGATTATATTTTTCCGTCTTCTGCTGTTATAAAATAACCAATGTCAATTATATTTCATCTTACTATTATTATTAAGAATCATAGATTTGTATTATCCCAATGGGTAGAAAAATTGACCTTCTTGGCGTTTCGTGACTCAGTGTAAATTGCTTCTTCAGAGAATAAATAACCACAATAAGTGAACTCAAGTTTACTTAATATAAAGGAACAAAGTAAGAATATTGAGGGCAATTAATCAGAAAAGAAAATCTGACCAAGTTAATGTTATATGTTTTCGATCGAAGGGATTTATATGAGACATGTTTGTGTAGTTGTATGTGTTTATGTTGATGAATGGAATACGTGTAAGCAGTATGGAGTTGGATTTGTATGAGGATAATAGTGTGAAGTGTAAATAGAATCAGACATGGTAGCTTGGATAAGTTGGATGGATGGTAAAGTCTTCTATTCTATTGAGGGAAGTATGAATATATCAAGTAAAATGTTGGTAATGACATGATTAGTTAAATGAACTAGATAAAATGTCGTTATCCAACTCAATTGTTCAAAAAGATGTGGGAACAAATTCACACTGGGTAATCTAAAGTTCTTTGTGTTTATTAAATGTTAAAAGTTTCAACTTGAAATGAAATATCTGTGAACTGCTTCTTAATTTTCAGTGGTTTCTCTTCTCCCTAACTGATATGGATCAGTAGGCACAAGGTATTACAGATTCCTGAACTGAAAGAAAACGGTTAATGATTTCTCATTTTCATCCATTACGTAACAAAATTGTCAGCATACGTCTACATAAAGTACCTGGCTATACAATGACAATTTGTCGACTAATAACTGACAGTGTTATTTAGAAAGACAATGAAAGCTCCCCGATTAAACTATGAGCTCTATGAAAGTAACTCCATAATAAATTTAGGTGATGGATATTTCATATAAAACGTTTAAGCAGAATAGTAACTGAGAATGATGCTTTTATGGTTAATACTTTGTTGTCTGAACTGTCGTTGTAGTTTTAGACGACATGAAAAGAACTTACTTATCATGAAGAACGATTATGGAGGCTGAAAGGTTTAATTATCCAGTTCAATGAAACCAAAAACGAAAATGACACTATTTTCTGTTGTTTATCAAAGAAACGCATCATATGAATAAATGATCATGTTCATGAAATTTTTAACAAAAGATCAAATTGATTTCAATCCAGAGTGGATTCGTACCCCAACTAGAGGCGATAGTATACTCGATCTAATATTTAGTAGAGACGGTATCCCACTATCTGTAAACGTATACCATGAATTTGAAAGCAGTGACCATAGATAGTTGTTTGTGCTCTCTCTATTTGTCCCTCTTATAACCGATTCATTCAAAAATCCTGTCAGTATAGAGACTATAAGCATGCTGACTGGGACCTCTTGCATTCACTGAATAAACTTTCAGACTAGGATAACTTTTTTTCATGCAATAGTCTCATAGATGCTATTGACGAATTCTATTTGATCGTTAACTCATGTTTAGATTCCTGTGTACCTCTTAAAACGTACAGGTTTAGTAAACATTACGAATTATATATACCAGCTAAATATCGTAATAAACTAAGACGCCTACAGAATTGTTATTTTAGGTCAAACGATTTCACAGCATTTGCACAAATAACAATAATTTTTAATCAAATTAAAAGAAAGCAGGTTAAAAGGCATTAATGAAGAAACGTTAACACTGAATACTAACTCAAAGGTACAAAACTTAACTCTTTTTTTCAATAAACGCGGTAAGGCAACTGAAAATGTTGATATACTGTGCATCCAATATAATAGCACTTTTATATACGACTCTAAAACTATAGCAGACCTTTGAATAGTATTTTGCGAATGGTATAGAAATCATAAGTGGCTCTGCTTCAAGAGTTATGTGCGTGAATAGCAACTCATGCAGTAGTAGACTTAGGACTTAGATATTCCTAAGACTTGTCGTTTACAGAACAGATATTAAAACAGACATCTAAGTCTCAACGTCCAATAGGTTACATAACTCGAAACCTTCACAACAATGAGTCACTTATTCTAATGTACAAAGTTTGTGCTCGACGTCTTCTTGAATATTGCATGTTTATTCTAAGCAGTGCGTGCATAAAGGATAACTAAGGCTGTAATCAGTACAGAGACAATTTACACTTCGTATTCTTGGAGCTGATTGCACCTTAACTTATAATTCTAGGTGTGATAAACTATGGATAGACCCTTCATGGAGAAGGAGACTCAAACTAAATCTTATCTTCTTTTTTAAACTACTTCATAAACTATCGTTTATATCCAATCACGCGATACAATATGCAGAAACTTCTCATTATGACATCCGTAATTCCTTGGCACTAGTGAAACAAATTCATTCTAAACCATCTTTTTATATGAATTACTTCACCTGTAAATTTTCTAGACCATGGAATAACCTACCACAATCTATCCGCACGATAAAATAACTCCCATTATTTATTCGCATCATCGATGCATACTGCTCCTCTGAAAATGCATTGTATGGTCTAGCACAAGTTAGATTATAGGAACTTTAAATGTCTAGCCATTTTTATTAGTGCATTCCGCCTAAGTAAGACCACCTACTTGCTGTCACTTTATATTAACACCATACCCAGAAAGTTTAACTAATTTGAATAACATAAACAGTATATCACCGAGGCACATGCCACACGCATTTACGTAGACCTGATTAATATATTTTGGTAATCAATGCTTTGTTGTTCTGTGCTCTCTGTTTTCAATTTCATTCCTCTAGTTGTAGATAAGTATCATATTTTCGATCTGGCACACGAAATGACCTTAACAACTCCGTTCATAAATCAACGAGCTGTCCATTTAAGAAATATTAAGAGTTCACGGCTGATGCCTTACATCGCTGTAATACATGTACTACCTAAACAACTACTGAACTTGTATACTTAAAACTTACTACTATCACATGTTTGTTATGTATATCTAGTGTTACCATGTTGTGTCAAATGGATAATTCTCCTCTCAAACTGGCATGAATTCTGTAGATAATATTTTCTGAGTACGTTTTTCTTATTGAATTAAAAATTCCTTATTATTTATCTGTGAATATATAAGCCAATCCCATGAGGCTTATTATAGATCTACTAAACTGAGTTTTAACAACAACCTCTAGAAGAACTGGAACTATATCATTATGTCATGGTTCACATTTAACAGAAATCTAATAAGATTAAAGTAATCTGATAGTAACTATTATGATGTTAATTTATAATTCCATTCATGAAGTTCACCTTCCAGTTTTCTGAGTTAAAATGCAAAAGACGTTTCTGGTTTTCAAAAATAGTTACAGGTACTACAGGTATTCAACCCACTGAATTCCTCTTAACTACACTCCGCCCCTCTAATTGACCATTATTACAAGTTATATTTCACAATTATCATAGAGAGGGATGAAACGTAATATCAACACTCATTCATAAAGGATTAACTTACAGATAGAAGACGATAGTGTAGGAACTAATTTATTCCACAAAAAAATCGTACATTCCCACTCGCAACTTGTTTTTAAAAAGGTTGTCAGGGATTTCAAATTAAGGAGAATCCTGAAGTACAGTTCACTTGTATTTTAGCAATCTTCTCTTTTAATTGATGTAAGTACTTAGACTGAAACCAGAATTTACTGAACTAACTAATCGTTTGATATTAACTAGTAATAAAATGAAATGACACTTTTTTCTAAGAAATTTAACTGCTCATTTATCAAGTATAAATCAGATGGGAACAGATAAAAGACAAAACTGTGATAAACAATGGAAACTTTATTTTTTGGAGACGTTATTTCACATAATTCAAGGTTTGTGAAAAACTATCATTTCGTTTTATCCCTACGTTATTGTATGAACCGTAGGCTTCCGTTTGGTGTGAAGTTGACACAGGTTTTCAGTGTTTGACAACATTTATACCAGTAACACCTAATATAAATCGTACCCAACAAGAGAAATCAAAAGACAAAGTCGAGGAGATCGGAAGAGTGTATTTGGCGATAACCAATATATCGGAATTCTCTGATCTAATCTGGCTAGCGATCGCAGTAGCAGTTGAGCACGGCGTTACCACATGTGATGTGGTACGGATGCATGACCGAGCGCCTTTCAGCTAGTTGAGTCCACCTAAACATGTGGTCAGAATCCAATGTCGAAAACTTACAGAGCTATTTATTTTGGGAATTTATTTACCGCTACAGGTGAATGATTCATTGCTATACCCTTTTCTGTTTCAAAGTTGTTGTAATTTAAATGTGACCTCTTGTACCCTATATATGTGTTCTCTGAGCTAGAGCTTTCATTAATTTTTATTTCGGACATCTTTAGAGCCTAATACTTCTCACTAATTAAACTAAATAGTTCAGAGAACTCATCACCATCATTTCAGATAACAATGTATAAACGAATTTCTTTGTATTAACACTATAACAAGGAGAACAGCCAAGATGGCATGGTAACAAAAAGGAACTGGAAATAGTAATATTCACATATATAATCGCAAAGTTTTAAAATCATAAGGAATCGAGATTTCCAAAAAAAGAAGAGTAAAACGTTGTATGAATTGACAATCGGTTCAAGAAGATTTACGAGAATAGGAAGGATATTTGGAGAGAGAAATGAGAGATAATACTGAGGTGTTTGAATTAAATAATGTTTTTTTGTACTTGTTGAATGCTCGATTTCTAATTCCAAATACAATACATTCGTTTGTGCTTGTGTCCTAATTCAAGTGCGTTATTTGTGGGACTCTTCATTCGTACTATAATTCAAATAATTTCTAAATATTATATTGGCGTTGCAATAGAAAAGTTAGATATTCATTCAGCTTCTGAGGACTACTTTGAAAGGTTCGACATCTGGTCTATGATCAAGGAAGATGATGAGGATGTCAATACTGTGGCACATTTCCTCACATTCATCAGAAAAGAAACATACAGCTTATCAAGAACTCTGGCTATGCCGGAAAAGCCTATCTTGCTTCCGTATACAACTCTCAAGGAACTGCTGCTGGACTATGTTAATTATACAAATTTCGAATGCGGTAAAAGACAGAGATCTCGTAAAATGGTTCATGAGGATACAAAAAATTCCACTACATTGCTAAGTCATCCCAACCCAGTGCATACTCAAGGCTATGCAGATTATTCATTGAGGAGTTGCAATGCATTTCACGAAGATGAGCACAAGTTTGGTCAGTAATTGTCCTGTGGCATGTTCCACTCTTTTAATCCATGTAAATTTCGTAATTCTAAGTGCTTTAAATGTGGTGATGTTGGACTTATTCAGTCAGTCTGTAATACTAATGTTTATTTTACTACAACTAATATTAAGTCTTGTAATTCTGATTCTACTGAGTCGAGTATTCATGATGATCATTTCTCTCTATCAACGACTTCAAAAGACAGTGCAGAGTCATATGGCAGTTCAGAGTTAAATGAAATTAAGAATTCTTGCAAGACAACAGCTCCTAGTCAACCAATTTATCAGATTTCTCATGTTATTGTACGAAATATGGGTTTTCCTAACCTGAAGCAGTCTTGATAGATGCTGATTTTTCTAGTGATCCATTACTATGCAATGACATTCCTTATACCACGTTACCATGTCATGCACTGACCACCTCTCCGCTTTTTCCAACCAGTCCCAGAGTCGGCAAATAATACACGACGTGAAATTCTCTGGGACGACATTCGTAGAACATGTCCAAGCCACCGTAGTCGATGTTTCAAGATGGTGACACCAACTACGTCATCGTCTCCGTGCCCGAACACACGATGCCGAACCTCAGCATTACTAACATGGTGTTGCTACTAGATGTCAGCAATCCTTCTGAGACAACGATGATCGAACACAGAGAGTCGTCTAACATCCTCAACTCGAAGAGGCCATGTTTCACAAGCATAGAGCAAAACTGCTCCCAACGACGCGTTGTAGTTCCGACCTTTTACGGCCAAACTGACATCACGAAGGCGCCGAAGATGGCCCACAATGGCATTAGCTGCTCTGTCTCTCACTATACGTGCATTGATTTCATCACTCACGCCACCACCAGCACTTTCTCAGTGACCTAGATACACGAACTTCTCGACTATTTATATTTGCTCAACATCCAGGGTTAGTACAGGACTAGAATCCTGACAGTCTCACTGAAGTACTTTGCATTTGGAAGGTCCAAAGCATATACCGTACCTACAGATACTGATTGCCAACTGAATAATTGGGGGTTGCATGGCTTCAGAATTATCGCACAGTAAGTCAATGTCATCCGCATACTCAAGGTCGAGTAGTATTTCTCCAGGCAACAAATACACACCGCCACTAATTACATGCAACAGAGCTGTTTGCAGAATATCATCGATGACAAAGTTGAAGAGGAAGATTGAGTGAGATTGGGCAACCCTGTCTAACCCCACCGCTTGAATTGATCAATGAAGAAAGGTGCTTTATGCATCCACTCTATCTGAGGGGTTTTCACATGGAGCCCTTTTTAGGATGTCAATGAATTTCCCAGACACACCCTTCTGTAATAGACCATCCCAGAGAACAGTCCTGTCCAACGAATCGAAGGCAGCCCTGATGTCGAGAAACACTGTGGTTGTTTGCCTGTGATAAGTATGATGGTGTTTTAACATTTGTTGAGTCAATCACTTTCGGGTTTTGAATAACCTACGAAGTACGACGGAAGACAACCCGTCATCTTCGCATATTGTTTCCCTCACATCAGACGTCTTGTTGCCAGTGGTTTGGATGAGTTGGAAGAGCTTCCGGTAGTTATCAGATGCAGCTGCTGCTTCCAGCTCATTGGCACGCTCCGTTCTCAAGCTTTGCCCGATTTCCTTACGTAACATCCTTCATTTGTGGTTAAACTCACGGTCATCCGGAGTAGTCCAACGAGCTTCAATGAGTTTTAAGGAGCCTGAAGAAACCCAGTACTTATAAGCGGGAACAGTGAGCGACTTTACTCGCCATTTTCATGCAGTTCCAACTAATGCCCATCAATACGTTTCGGTGGAATGGAAGCTAGCCTAGAAACTAGCTCGGTTCGTTACTTACCAGCAACAGAAGTAGCAACCACCTTGCTAACATCAATCCGTTGGTGACGGTCATTTCGTTGGCCACTGAAAAGTAAGGTAAGATTGGCGCAGACCAGGGTATAATCACAATCCAGATAGGTACACCAAAATAAGCGGCGGTCTTATACACAACCACACCAGTTGTAGCTGATCGCGATGTGATCAATCTCAGTCCAGGCTTGAGGTGTAGAGGGAAGACGCCAGTTAGCACATCGGCGATGACTATGCCGAAAGGTAGTGCTAGCCAGAAACCGGTTGTGGTCTGTGCATAGTTGCAGTAGACGGTCCAAGTTATCTGACCTGCGACCAACGATAACTCATCCGCCAACTAAACAACTCTTTTCTGTGCCTAGACGACCGACCTTGCATCACGAGACAAGCCCTAACTTGGAATCCTGAAGGGAAGTGAACAAGAGGAAGGCCAAAGAACACATTGCGTCGGATAATAGAAGCAGATATGAAAACGATGAATTACAACTGGAAGCAGCTAGAAAGGATTGCCCAGGACAGGGTTGGATGGAGAATGCTGGTGAGCGGCCTATGCTCCTTCACGAGGAGTAACAGGCGTAAGTAAGTAAGTAAGTAAGTAAGTAAGTAAGTAACTAAGACGACCGACCTGAGCATTCAAGTCTCCGGCTAGTACTAAAACATCTGTCGAACGCTATTTCTGGAGAAGAACAGATAATTGGTGGTAAAACTCATCCTTGATTTCATCCGTGCTGCAATCTGTCGAAAAATGGCAGATATGACGAAAAAGCATCGTTTCTTAATCATGTTCATGCTGTCATTAAATTATGATATTTTCGCAATCATATTGTTCACCGAACAAATTATCATTTTATGAACACTCTACTTTATGACATTCAAAACTCACTGGAATATTTTTACTATTCAAAACATGACATTTTCCTGTTTTAAGTGAGTTCGTTCCAATTTTTTTTCTATGTCATTTTGATCTAATATTACATTCATTCACTTAGTCAAGGTCAGCAATTTATGTTATCATAACATACACTTTTCATTTCAAAATCGCCTCCTATAATATCTGTGGATGCCTCTAACTAGCTTATTAGAAACCATTACGTTCATCTTATCTACTCTTTCACATGCATAACTGCATGCCGCATCATTTATCAACCAAAAACGTTATTCGAGTACTGCAACTATTCTATACCCATCGCACGGTATATCAGAACATACAGTTTAGAGCTAGTCTCTCAAAGATACACTCTTGTTCGTTACATCCAAGTCAGTCTCATAAGTCGCCATCGCTAATCATATGTATTGGTATTTTTGTCATGCCTTGGTACGGTTTTGTAACAAACGAGATCGAGCGCATTTCCCTAAAACCACACAAACCAATCTAAGCTTCATGACCAAAAAGGAATACGACTCTACGTACTTCGTCTACTCAGTCACTATTCTGTCATTCTACTAATACATACTTAATGATAACTCAATGCATCCGTCACAACGCAGACGGCAACGTTCACTGACTTCACATTTTATGATTATTATCAATTGCAGTACAGCAACGAATATCACTCGTCAATGCAGTTATCATTTCACGACTTGCCTATTATCATCCTACGAATGAGGAACTACTCATTTAAATTCATATTCACTCATCGCTAATCGATGCTACCTATTCTACTTCGGCTCAACAGAACATATATTTAACATATCTCACTATTTTGTCAGCACCACAGACTAATTACTGTCATATTCTACTGTACTCATTTTGACGATTTATTTCCCTGTCATACCCACAAACAATTTATTACTATTTTCATGATATTTTGAATCACTTATACAAACGTGCTATTTTATTGTTCAGACAGTCATAGCATCATTAGAAGTTAATTTTTTGTACGCTCATTAAATTGCTCATATTCGCATGTTAACGTTTCCATTTTTGTTCGCGCCTTTTCTATATTCATGTATTCTTTTACATAAGTATGAGATTTTTATATAATACACTCAGCCCTCATGTGACACTACTGTACTTTATCGAGTGTTGTACTTTTTTTTTCGCTACTTATTGTTAACGTTAACTTCATATCACTTCAGTGTTATTTTCGAAAACAGACATTTTTTAAATGTGCTATTTTCTACAAGGGGGCTTGTAGTGTTAGCCCATAATACATCTTATTCTAGTGTTCGGACATTTCATTCTATTCATTCTGCTTGAGTCATATTTTGACCTTGTTAATTATTCGCTTATTAGCCTTGACTGTTTTCATATGAGCGTATGTGTGTACACTTTATGACTCATCACATGTCTGTGGTTTATTTTGTCTGCCTATAAATATTGAGTAATGCCTAGCTTGAAATGAAGTTGGCTTGCCAGCCATCCTCCCTGTGCGTCATTTTGCTTGGCTCGGTTTCATTCGCTTTATGTACGAAATATATGTATTGTCAAGTCAATTCTCGTTATTCGAGTTATTTAATTCCGTTATTGGATAACGCGATCTAAGTCGACGTTGATATACGAGAATAGGTGATAGCAATCATTCATACGATCAAATAGGAGTCAGATAACGGGCCACTAAAGATCCTTTTCATTGAATTCAATAGATTATAATAAATTATATCCACCAGATGAATCATATTTAGTGGTGCAAATTTATGATCTAATCAGTAATGTATACGGTTTACAGTTTACATCAAATTGAAATTTATTAGATCCATATATTATTCATGGAAAGGGCATAGTGTTAGAATATATTGGTAAGCGTTAGTTTGTTTTTTTTGTTCATTAAAGTGATTGTTTAAATGTTTATGTTATACACATGATGGACTGATTGTAGACAGATAATAATTGAAAATGAGGAAACATTAAATGGCTATTTCATTCATTGTAGCATTGAACTGTTCAGTATTTTACTCTGATGAACCATTCAAAGAATTTCAGACTTGATAGCGAGACATAAATCCTTATACTAACCAGTTGGGACCTAATTGTTGATGCTTGTGAAGACAGTCAGTCAGTCAGTCAGTCAACTTACAGTATAACGAGATCATTATCTAGTGATATTGATGTGTAGTTGCCTCAGACCCGATATAACTGAACTACATTGATCATAGCCTGTTAGTAGAACTCTAGGCGTTACTTCTCGAAATTACTCATTACTGAGGCTTGCTGCGAGCTGACTCAAGTTATAAACGTAAACCTGATGTGTAGCTGATAAAAATACTGATTGATTGTTTACCTAGTCAGACTAGTAGATGGTCTGACAAGTATTAGATGCGTCACATGCTTTCTAACACATTATTATTTTTTATTGTTCGTTATTGTCGTTGAAACATTCTCACGTTCTGGTGTGATCAGTCACGTGTTCGTGATCGAAATCGCATTGAAGTCCTGTAGAATAGACACTATCATGGTATCGTGTGTAGATATTTGTCTCATTCGTGTAAAAAAAAAAATTCGAGCGTCATTTCAAAACGATCGTTCTTGACTCAGCGGTCTAAAGCTTATAGAGAGGCTGTTAGGTGTTTTGTTTTTGAACTTGATCTATGTTAGGCTTGTGGATTTATACTATTCAGAAGTCTTATATTAAAGACGAAACAGTTGTCTAGTGCCTACTGGTTTTCAATGATTGTTTTGTTACAGTAACTTCATGATGTCAACTACAATATATAACTGTTTATGTCATTGTGTTTTATGAATATGTCATAAATGTTTTACGAAGTATCGCATATCAGAGTGAAGTTTAATGACACCATCTAACCATTGAATAATTTCAAATTTCGTCACCGATTGATGATGAATTGAAATGACGAAATCTTTAGGGATAATTGATTAAACTTCTATATGTAGTGCTCGTTGATTTACTGTTAGACAACAACAAGAAAATAACCGTAAATGTTGAATGCATTACAATGACTGAATATTGAAACTATTCTAGATCAACTCAAGTATAACACAGTCCTTTTATGAATATGAAATGAAAACCAACTTGAAGTTGTTTGAAGAATAAAAAACACATCACATAGAAACTTCAAAAATACTCAACGAAATCGTTGATTTTTATTGATCGGTTAATTCACTGGTTTATTTATTCAGTTAGTTGTTTGTTATGATAGTGATTATTGCATGCTACTCCACCTCGCTTCACTTCACCCACCTTAACTTACCTTTCTAACTGAATACATCAATTGAGAGAAGTGAAATTGATTTTCTATAGTCTCTTTCTATTATCATAAAATGATGAATGAATGAATCGACATTTCAATATATTATAGAATTTATTTGTATCCTCAGCATTACTAGTAGTAGTATGTATGTAATGAATCTTTATCAACTAAGGTGATTGGGATGTTTGTTACATATACCCGATCACCACCTATCTTGACGGGGAATATTGTCTAGTTTAAGAGTAGATTTAAGTAAGCTGAAAGTGGCTAAATCAAGATGTGGCACTAGTCCATGAAGTCAGTAACAAATGGAGTGAGTCATTTAAGTAGCTTGAGATTAACGCGTTGGAGTCGGCGTGATTCACAACTTTTGATGACAAATCAGGACCACTCACAATGGTCCATATACATTCACTCCCCAAGAGACAAATGTTTTAAGCCGATCAAACTGCTTTTTTCTGATTAGTTGTTAGTGTGTTGGTTCGGCACTTCATATTTTTATTTACCCACAATTATTTTGTTTGAGTTCAGTGGTATTTATAAGCGGAATTCTGGATGCTCGTTTCAAAAATAGTTAGATACAAACCCGTTAAAATAAAATTTCTGAACATTGTACATGTAAGCGGCTATATGACCTTTGTAGTTCATCAGAGTTAATGCGTTGGGCGTGAAGTAGTCGAACGCGTTGACAACTTCACTTATCTTGGAAGTCTGATCAGCCCTAATGGATTGGTATCGGACGAAATCTCAGCACGGATTCGAAGAGCTCGTTTGGCTTTTGCCAACTTACGTCACCTTTGGCAAAGGCGAGATATCCGTCTATCAATAAAAGGACGAGTATACTGCGCGGCAGTCCGTTCTGTTCTAATTTACGGCAGCGAGACATGGCCATTAAGAGTAGAAGACACCCGTAAGCTACTAGTATTTGACCACAGATGCCTTAGAAATATTGCTGGCGTCTGCTGGGATCACCGGGTAAGTAATAGTGAGGTTAGACGCAGGGTATTAGGAAAGGATGGTAAATCAGTTGATGAGGTTATGAATCGTCATCGACTGAGATGGTTGGGCCACGTGTTACGTATGCCTGAACACCGATTACGACGACGTGCAATGCTAACCGGTGTTAGAGATGGTTGGAAGAGAATTAGAGGCAGCCAAACTAAAACGCGTCATCAGTGCTTGAAGACACTAACTTCTAGTCTGAGCCATGTTGGTAGATGCAGACTACTTGGTTGGGGTCCGCGTGACTTTCGTAACCAATGGTTCGAGACTCTTGGTGACATGACTCAGAATCGATCACAATGGCGTCGGTGTATACACTCCTAGTGTTCTTTTAAACTAAGAGAATAAAATCACTTCATATCTTTCTTGCAATTGGTTCCCTTTATGAATTTGCATAGAGCAAGAACAAACATTGATGCAGAATATTATGAATTCATATTATTTCGAGGTTTCTCGTCAGCTGCTTACAAACCAAAATAACTGGATTACAATAATAACTCTATATATATATATATATATATATATATATATATATATATGCTAGAAACAGGTCAGAGGTCAAAAGAGGGGGGGTTAATCCAGGGTGGGTGGTGTAATAATTTAGTGAAGTTCATAAACTGTGTGATAATTGTAGAGATTAATGGAATTAAATAATGATAAGGTAGATTACGTAATAATAATTAAAAAGAATTTGGAAAATTAAGATAATTTAAGAGGATCAGGAGGTGGAAATGTGTGAATAAAATTTATTTTAAAAATTAGGTAATAGGGGGGGAGTATAAAATATCTTAGAATAAGTAAATGAATAAAATAACCAAAACACAAAACAAACAGAAACAAAAAGATTACCAGGGTAGTGATAAGTTTATCTCAATTTTAACAGCTTCTGTCCAATGATTTATAAAAAGGGTATTGTGCGAAACCTTTTTGACCGCGCACGAAAAATCTGCTCAAAAGAATGCCTCGATGAATAAATTACTACAATCACCAAATGCCTACGTGAAAATGCATATCCGGATAAATTCATCCACAAATATGCTAATACAAACCCTCCGATTAAGCATGATACAGTTGAAAAGAAAACCTGCTTCCTATCCTTGCGCTTGAAAGGAGATGAAGTCGCCGGAATTATCAATCACAGAATTAATTCCGCTTTAAAAGTGACCTACCCGGCAGCCAAACTGACAACGTTATGGAAAACATACTGCTCACTGAAGCAAACGAAGATCGACAAGTCCTCTCCCTTCAGTTGCTCCAACTGCATTTACCAATTCACATGTACGTGCCGTAGCACATACATTGGAAGAACTGAGAGAAGTGTGCAGGTTCGCATTTCTGAGCATATCCCTAAGAACTTGACGCTGCGACGGACCAAAGCTTTTAACAGTGCAATAGCTCGGCATCTACTTGACACCGGGCATACCGTCGATATTCTGCACGCGTTTAAAATTATCAATAGACAAAAAAGTATTACCACTCTCCGCTTTGCTGAAGCGATTGCGATTAAGAAACTGAAACCGGATTTATGCATTCAAAAAGAGACTTTAATAAACTTATCACTACCCTGGTAATCTTTTTGTTTCTGTTTGTTTTGTGTTTTGGTTATTTTATTCATTTACTTATTCTAAGATATTTTATACTCCCCCCCTATTACCTAATTTTTAAAATAAATTTTATTCACACATTTCCACCTCCTGATCCTCTTAAATTATCTTAATTTTCCAAATTCTTTTTAATTATTATTACGTAATCTACCTTATCATTATTTAATTCCATTAATCTCTACAATTATCACACAGTTTATGAACTTCACTAAATTATTACACCACCCACCCTGGATTAACCCCCCTCTTTTGACCTCTGACCTGTTTCTAGCATATTGTAATCCAGTTATTTACACTCATTTATGTCAATTGTTTTCACACTATCTCCATGTAAAAATTCTATCACAATTTTGGTTTGTAAGCAGCTGACGAGAAACCTCGAAATAATATGAATTCATACTATTCTGCATCAATGTTTGTTCTTTCTCTATTCATACCTTTCTTTCTACTAACTAATTCTTTCTTCCTATGCTATATCCTTATATGCAATCTTTCTCTTATATATTACCACCTTTGACCTAACCACTCCTATGAATCCGGTGTTCATCTTGTTGTGCTGATGCAGTATGGCCACCTGGACCGATGCATATATGTGCCTGGTCCTACGTTGTAGCTGACTGACTGACTGACTGACTTATTACTATCAGATTTGCACACTAAAATTGATGAGCATTTTATTCAGTCAATAACAATATTGTTTAAGTTACAGACTGACTATTAGTTAAACTATCTTAGACAACCAAGCGGTATGACCTGATAGCTATTTCGTTCTACTATGGCTAGCAGTAAGATCCAATACACGCGTTTCATCCTGTCTGGGTTTTTTCAGCTGGATATATCTGCATTCCAGAGTTGATGTTCACTCTGGTACTCGAGCTTACTACTGTCTGCTTGAAGCACCATCGGATCATCCATTTAGCTACTGAGTTAGGATAGCCGCTCATTTGTGCAATGGGCTGACGTTTAATTCATAGAATACAAGTATACCCATGTGATGAGTCCTAAGTAAGACGTAACGCACGTTCTGGATTCCACTGTTAACTACTATCCATTTTTGCTTATAATGCTTGTAGCTTAAGGTAATATTGGAGATGGTCATATACTACTAAGAGACTGATCAATTCAAATCCTATACATGAATGAGAAGATTAAAACAACCTGTAAAAAGATGAATTAACGTTATATATATATTTGACTACAATTCGATCAGGTTGATTGTTTGTTTATTCAATGTACTTTTTATTAATCATATTTGAATAGTTTTGATAGTTTTTAAGCCTTCACTTAGTTGATCGGTTTAATCACAAATCTTTCTTTGTTGTTCTGAACAACTTGATCAGAGTCATACAGAAGTTTGTGATAATCAAATGATCCAACTTATCGAAAATAACATCACCTAAACACATTCATTACAGCCTAAATCCCTTTGGATTATTTTACAGAGTGAAAATGAAAATAGTGATGATCTGTTGTTTTGTTGTACTTTAGAAACCCTTCAGTGATACTAAACGTATTCAAGCCATCAGGTGTTTAAATCATGAAATGATAGAACTAGTATTGAACTAGTTGTTAGTGGATTCCAGTTACACATATTTCCGATTTTCAGTTAATATATGACATAATATGTGACCGTTTAACACAGTGCATCAGTTTTGAAAATGTTTACAGCAATAACCCTTAGTAAAGCACATAATGGTGGTAGCTGATAGCTGTGTGTAAATTTGATAACAGTTTACGAACAACCGAAACCCGAACCAAGAGCAAACAATATGGAAACTGTTGCGTTTAATTAGATGCACAAAACTGTGGATAACGGCTACAGTGATTGAGGTACAGTAATTATAATGATAAATAAAATGCTAAGTACAATAAACGTTATAAGTTATGTGAACATTTCAGAATATTACAGTACAACTTGCGCTACAACATAAGTGTGAAAATTGGTAGGAATACGACTGCTTACTGAATGTAAATAAGTAGTGTAAAACAATATACAAAAGAGTGGAAAGGGAATGGGCAGGATCAATGTAAAACAAACTTAACACCAATATATATCTTGTAAATAAATATCATAATTACCAAGTAAGTTAGAAGAGAGAGATAGAGGGAGTGAGGGTGATTGAAATTAGATATGTATAGACAAGTAAGAAATACTCAGTGAAAATAACTATCCTAATAATGATACATGTGATTTGCAACGATTAATGTGCCATAATACTTAAATTACATAAATACATAATTGTTCCAGGTAAAATGATTGTTACATTGAAAGAGAAACGATCATTTTGTTTGATCTTGATATTTTTCACGAACTAAAATGGATTTGGGGGATATTATTAAAACATACGGTTCATTGTACAGATGCTTCATGGTAGAATGAGATTCCTCAGCAGTGCGTACTAACAATCTCAGCGTGGGTCGAACTTAAGTAGCTTCAAGTTTAACGGTCAACTTCGAGAGGAATTTGTGAAAGTTCTAGTGAAAATTCGAGACGAGTGCAGTTCAACCGTGTCGGGTATGAGACATTTATGTTGCTAACGTATTGCAAATAGTTTACAAATAACGAAATCTTTTGTTCTAATTCTTTTTTCCAGAAGCAATTAATAATAAGCATTTTCAACTTGACCTGTAAATACAGAGTGAAAAGCATGATAAACCCATTTTTTTCATAATAAATTCTAACTGTAATTCAACTGAATAAGTTTTAGAAAGATAGGTTTATTTGTAGGTTAAACTAGTCTCAGATTGACATTAGTTGGGGGAAGCATAGGTTTATGTCAGACGAAGGTTTCAACAGACAATCTCGCATTGATTGATAACTGATTGAATAGAAAATTCGTCAGTTCAATGTTTATTTTAAATTATCAATGGATGTCGGCTCAGTGATTTAGAAGTTAAGCGTTTGCGTGCGAGACCGACAGATCCTGAGTTTGAGTGTCGCGGGGCGTGGTCGTGAACACGCACTGCTAAGGTGTTCTACAATAATAGGACGAAATGGCCGTCCAGTGCTTCCATGTTTTCCATGGTGGTCTAGCTTTATTTGTCTCATGATCTCAACTATTAAAAATATTAATTTTTTTGTTTAAAAGAAAAAGAATCAATAACACTTATTCATTTTTATTTACTTTATAGCTGATGAACTTGCCACATTTGTTGCATAAATCACTAAACATTTACAAGAAATGGGAAAAAATACACAAAGTTATCCTTTAATAGTAATCAATTGGATATGAACAATAGCAGTGATATGATGTTGAAGACTTCGACAACTATCGACCAATGAGAATTAAACACTACATACATTCATCATTGTATTTGAAAGCCGCCAATCATAATGATCAAGTTCCACATGTTTCGTCAGGTAATTAAAACAAACCAGAGGGACACAGTTGTTTCCATTCAATTTTCAATATGTATATGTATGTTTCTCAAGTACTCATGCAGTATAGCCACTGAACTAATAACTAATCATAATTATTATACTGATCGGTCTATAAACTAAATGGTGTATATTGTGATAATTTTGTATAGAAAGGACTATTTTAACACCGACTAGCGTAACCATTTCATAATTATCTGGAAAAGTTGATAAAGGTCTGTCTATATGATGCATCTTTTTATCGTGTAATAAATGTGTAGTGAACGAGAACACCAATGGGGATAACTAAATTTATTTGAGTATAACATTACAGAATCTCTTAGTAAAATCTGAGAATCATACAGTAAATACTTCATTCGTAACGTGTCAATTAATCGTTTCAAACTTGATTGTTAATTCGTTTCTACACTAATTATTCTCTGTTTTCATTCTCTTCGATCTTCTTAACCTTCTACCACCAGGCATTTCACTTTCGATTGATGATACATACTACTTATATCAGTCGACATCAGAACACACCACAAATATATTGAACATATAAGTCCTAAAATAATCGAGTCTTTTTGTTTTCTTCTTCTTCTTCTTCAGAGAACAGACAAAGTATAAGGAAATATACGAATCTTAATGTTAGTGATTTGTAAGTTGATCTGTAATTAGATTGAATAAGTAAACATTAATAACAGATGTAAACACATACATATTGATAAGAGAAAGTAACTTGAAACTAATGTTGATAGTTCTTTATCAAGTATACACTTTTTTATATATAATTGTCTTTGAGTAACATTTTCATTGTATCAGAACTATCAGTGATACTACTGATTTACTACTGAAATCAAAGTCAATCGTGAACAGAACATGAATACCTGATTGATTGATGGATGAATGGATGAACTGTGCAAATATTAAAATAAACCCGCATATTTCAAATTTATTATTGAATTGAATATAAATATAAATCCTAACTGTATGTACTATTGCGGTGTTGTGTGAATAGCTTACACAATTTATCACGTTACTTCAATACTGAAAATGTTGCATCAAGCTACTCCAGTTGTTCGTATAATGTTCTGTTTATTATAAATAATCTTTTGATAAGTAAAAAGGAACAAAGACAAGTATATTGGAATTCATGTATTGAGAATCTGATGAGAAAAAGTGGTTGCAGCATCTAAACTGATAGAAAATTTTCATGATTAAAGATGAATCGACAGGTCCGGGCTACTGAAGTTTATCGTAATATTACACAACTGATGCTGAGAATTTGTTACCGATGCACAATTTATAGTAGTGAATATTGTTATTATGATCATAGAAGTCAGAATAGTTTAACGATCTGTCTGCAGTGCATCACTGAAAGTAGCAGTCTTAACAAAAGAACTATTTCATACTGAAAAATAATCAGTAATTATTTTTCTCAATAGTTGAAATCATGAGTCAATTGAAACTAGAACACCATGGAAAACGTGAAAGTACTAGGCGGCCGTTTCATCCTAGTATTTGACTCCTCAGTAGTGCGCATTCACGATCCCGTCTCGCGAAATTCGAACCCAGGACCTATCTGTCTCGCGCCAGGCGCTTAACCAACTAGATCACCGACCCGGCTTCTAACGGTGTTAATGTCTAGCTTCAACCAATCCACGATTAATGTTAAATTCTGATGATACTTCTATAGAATGATGATCTTATGTGTAATTGTGTATGTGTATTACTTTGCTTTCTTACATGTACACAATGATTTTGTGTTTTAATTGAATGAATTACTATTGAAGAAAAACTTCGGTGCTTGTCTTTTGAACATTGAATATTCATGTTCTTATATTGGTATGCAGATTTGGTGTGGTATATCAGTTTATTCTCATCAACTTCAAAATAATCTACACATATATTGAATACTGTATGTTAAGTAAACTATACTTGCTACGTCAATTCTCATTTATCAATAAGGGTTGTAGGAATTATTGAAATTCATTTAATTCATGAAAGGATTTTTACAATCCTTTACTGATAATTATTGTTTTAATTAGTGAGAGAGAATTTCTGAAGTTCTTGTGATAAGCCGTAATTGGTGGAGTTGGACTGTGTTGAGAGTGATGCAGTTATCCACCAATGACGATGGAAGATGATCGCCTAATGCCCTGGATCGATTGATGTTAAACATTAACATCTTTAGATACTGAATCAGTGGTGCAGAGGTTTAACGTCCTCGAGAGACCAACGGCACTGAGTTCAAGTCACACATGCGGGATTGTAGATGCGCACTTCTGACGCGTCCTATACTGGGTATCGTACCTAGGACCTTATGAGCATACGACATATCAAATTTCAACTAATTCACGATAGTGTTTTCTACTTTGGTCTGAAATTCTGTTTGCTCTCCACTTTTCAACTATACTACTAATAAAAATAACCCCATTGATATTTTTGTTTTTTTAAGTAAAATAACTTATCATAATAGGATGGTAAGTTCATATTGGTAAATCACTTTCAATGTGTCTGTAGGTTTCTCTATGTTGGTTTGTACATGTGTGTTTGTGTGTGTGAGAATGTGCATGTAACGATAATATTCATAAATGCTGACAAAAGTTTCTCTTCGAGATTCTGTGAGGTAATAATAATGATAATAATGACAGTGATAACAATAAGGATAACAATGACAATCTTGATAATGTTAAATGTTCTAACTGATTTTATAAATGATCTTGTGATTCAGCATGTATTATGTTGGTTTATGCTTCAATTGTGTTCTTCAGTGAATAACTCTGTACCTGTGTAATGTTAACCCTATTGAAATGAGTTTATTATTACTATTATTCATAATTATTATGGTTAGTAGAATTCTGTGAATAATAATAACAACCAGGAATTTGTATTTGAACACGTTTTCTTCATTCAATGGTTCTAAATACGATCTGTTGCTTCTTTTTCTATATTTACTTATGTATTTACTTGTCTATGCAAATGTTAATCAATTATCTGTACAGTTAGTAGTTAAGGTTATTATTATTATCAGGAACTGATATTAGTCTGTAGAAAATATTGAAAGAACCTGGAAGTGATGGATAACTAATTTTGAGATAGTTCAAGAGGTCTAAATTTCATATTTTTCGATTTGCATAGATGCTCTTTCCGTACCCTTGTCCAACCAGTTATCCTAGTCAAAAGACTGAGAAGTGATTATGAACCTTTAACTGACAAAACCGAATAAGTAGTTACATAGATCATTGATAAGCATATGTTTGTCCCTCTGACTGAGACAAGGAAATGTTGTCGAAGACATTGACTACGGGGATAATCGAATTTTTTCAATAACATATCTAGCTGATAATTTGTTGTCTACCCTTCGTCTTTGAAATTGCATTTCATTACAGGTGCGTAACATGCACCAACTTGTCAGTGTCACTCTGTAATTAGAAGATAACGCATGTTTCTTTAATTATCATAAGATTTCTTATCCTTTATATTTCTGGACAAAGGAATAAGGAAGCTTTTAAGATGACTTATATCAAATCAGAATTCATTGACGTCATGAATCGACCATGGTTAGACAATGATTAAACGTATACAAATCTAATGAACGATGGTTAATGTGACAAATTTTATAGTTTTTTACTAAAGTAGCAGGCCCTATTCAAACAATGAAATAAATTATGAATGACCACTGTTGACAATTGTTTTAAACTACAGTTATATGCAAAGGTGAACATTGACTATCAGTGAAATCGCTTCAAACGCTATCGCGTTATCCACTTAGCTGCTAAGTCCTGATAGCCACTTACAGTTACATGTGTTAAATGTTTTCCGGTTTCTAATAATTGATTAGTCATTGATTAACTGTGTTGTTTTTAATATACTGGCGTAGTTAATTTATCTTTCATTCGTGTTCTGCATGTATTATTATTTATTTGAACACATAAATAGTGGTACAAGGGGCATCAGATATATATGCGCCATACACCTGGAGCCTTTGACCTAACAGTCAATTCTGCAAAGCAGTGTAGTAACGTCAGGAGATGCAGTGCCATGGTACCCGGTGACCAATGATTAGTTCATACGCCATTTGTTCCCTCAGGATACTGGAGTCTACGTACATCATTGGTTTGGAATCAAGGTTTTCCAACTCTCCTAGGTGGAATCTCCGTGTACACCAACCTGTTTGAAGCGCCAGACATTCGCTTTTCTTCCTCTCAATTTCGTAAACAACAGTAATGACACGAGAAGGCAGTGAATAGGACTTCTTTGGGAGTGGTTTTATGCACGCGGCCATGTGAGAGCATTTCAAGTGGGAGAGCTGACTCTTCCCAGTCTCGGCCGTACCAGGGCATGTATGTATTACATAACTATATACAAATATATCTGTTTCTTTTCATCGAGTGAATCTAACCTTCAAAACATGACATCTTTATGCTTGCCTATATATATGTTGCTTATTTTAATCTAATCGACAGATGGATTAACCGCACTATTTGGTGCTTTCATGATATTAATTCACAAACAAATGTGAATTGTGTAAAGTGAAATCGACTTCTGTAGGTAGAATAGGATGTTCATGTGCAATACACATCTCTTTACAATACAGTCCTACAGGATATATGTGTATATACATGATTTTAGTTAATCATTATTGTGAATGAAGATTTTTCTAATAATGAACGCTCCCTTTTATATCTGAATCCTACGTTGCATCAGTTTTGAACTATACTTGGTAGTCCTTCTTCTTGCATCTCTATTGAATATGAACATATAATTGAAATAATTGATTCTTTTATATACTCTACAGACTCTTTTCTTCTTCTTCTTCAATAATTCGTAAACCATTACCAGTTATTTTGAATGTCAATGCCATCGTTTTTGTGTTCTGTGAATGATGCCGTGTATGGTCAGTTTTTATACATCTGTCATGTGTATCTGTAGAAATTTACCGACGAGTTATGCATCCAATCTAACTTGTTTTTGTCAAGTACATATTTTTGTACTTCACTTTAAGACTTACTCCAAAATGTATCACAACTAGTTGATACTACAATCCAAATTTGTTTGATCAATGAAGAGAGCATGTTCCACACTTGCGGTTTACAGTCTGATATTTCATAGTGCATGTTTGTTTGTTTGTTTGTTATTTGTCCACTGAATATTTGAAAAGGAACTATTTCTATTTCTTTGAAATGTAAATTTATGAAAGCTCTTTTTCTCTTTATTTTTAGTTGACTTAGGTTCTATACTTGGAATGTGAATATTCCTTTTGGCCACTCTTCTTGTTGTCTATCGTCTAAAGCATAAGTAAGTTGTAGGTTTTTATTATATATATATTTGTGTATTGATGTGGGATGTAACACTGTATGATGGTTGATTTGTCAGGGTATTTATATACATCAGTGGATGTCTAGTATACTTCTTTAACATGAATTATTTACCGACTCCATTTAATATTGATATATTTAATACACAGAAATGTAATACACTTATCAATTAAACAGAATGGAAAAAGTGAGAGGTGTCGAATAAACAGTTGAATTCTGTGGTTTATGTATGACGATAATATGTTAGGAGCTTCGAGGTCGGTAATCATCCAATAAAGATGTGATGCATAATGCATTGCTTTTGCTGAACTTTATCAGAAGGTCGCATTAAATACCGACTGCAAGAAATATACTTTTTAGACATTTCCTAGGTAGTGATGAATTTTTACGGACAATTTCTGTTTCATGGATCAATGTGAATGATAATGATTTACCATGGACATATACACCCTCAAATAGAAATAGTTTTAGTAATGGTATTCGACGATCATCTTCATTTTTCCGTAGTTTTAATCAAAGTAACTGATCTTTCACACCATCAAGATAACATAATAACAATAATAGTAATAGTTATGGATTATCTTATTAAAAAATCATCTTTAAGGTCTTCGTCATTCAATACATCACGTACAGAGATGATGCCATCAATGCCAGTATTACCTACATTGAATTATTTGATTTGTACCATTGACCGGTCATTATCCGGTTAATAAACAACATTTTGATTCATTTCGATTAAATGGTCGTGATGTTACTCATCCGTTGAAGCAACCAGATTTGCAATCAATGTCAGGTGGGTAACATAGTTTTCCCTAACATTTTCGGTTAAAGGTTTACACTACTTGCAAATAGTCATTCAATAACTATTGTAGTTATCCCCTTTGCGTTCAATATTGATTGACCTGCAATTCGAATTCATGTTTAATTGTTGCTGTAGAAGGTTTTGGACAGATTATTGAATGTCATGGATTATATCATGGACTACTACTACTAATAATTATAGGGTCACTTAGGAGACGTTAGGTGAGGTAACTATTGGGATATCCCGTGAGAATCTGTGGCAAGTGGCAATAAACTATGTCGGTGGTAAGACCCTGACCAATGAATGCGTAGTGTCTCGATATAGTGTGAAGTTAAGCATGTAAATAACTAGATCCCGACGCGGTTGTATGGAGGTTAGCCGCCTTCTGAGAGATCTGAATGTCTTGGCTTTACTTTGCAATTGGATCATGGATGCACACCACTGAGGAGTTACATATTAGGATGAAATTATTGTTCCATACCCTCTACTTTCTAAAGATTATCTCTTTGAAATGGTGTTGAATTGTTTGCTTTCCCACGAAGAGCAATTGGAGTTGAATGAGGTGAAATAACCCAAGAAGTGTTAATGATATGCACTCAACTTCCTTGACTGGTAAATCACATGTTAATGGTCGTATAAAACTTGTCAAAATTGAATACTTAGATTTTATGAGGCCAAAGATGTGGTGCATATTTATAGCCAACAGTATTTTTAAAACAAGTTAAAAACAGCTTGTGGTTATTATCATAACATAAAGAATCATTGGAACTGATTAATTGTATTAAGAAAAACTAATGGCAGCTAGTCAATAACGAAATAAACAATCAGTCAGTGTGTTTGTATAGGAGCCATATTGTATAGTTTACCTCAAATTAAAGGGATTTAACTGAAGCCTTAGAGTAAGTTTTAAGTAGTTCACATTATCCGGTCAATGATATGTGCACTGTATAGACTCCCCGGTACTCGTTATGATAACTAACATCAATTTATATCGTTTATAAATTGAGGTTGATTAGGTGCTCAATGCAAGACCTCAGGCTCCTGGGATCCTATAGCCTCACTGTTTAGTTGTCACACACAAAAAAAAAATTTGTCTCTCCAGTGTTTCCATGTTTTCATTGGATGTTTTACTCAGGTCAGTACTTGACTTAAACTACAAAATTCAGTCATTTCCTTATTTTCAGAACAAGCAAGTTATATCTTTTCATTTTAAGTTTCGCCCCTTTTCTATCTTCATTCCACTAACAGAATCGAGTGATTGACACAGAAAACATAATTCTATCGAGAATATGTGGAGTACTCAAACAGTAAAACCATGATGATTTAATCAAGATGCTTATCAACATCAAAATCATCATACTATGTATAGCAGTGGAGATGAACACACTATCATCAATGATATGTTATCACGTAACACAACAAAAACTAGTTTACAAGAAAGTAGTCGAATAGATTACTTACTATCCACAGAATTGATTGATTTATACAACAATAACAGTAGGGGTAGTAGTAGTAGTAAAAATATTATTGTGAAGAATGATCTATTGGCTAAATTAAATTCTACTTCAGTGACAGTAAAACAAACGATACCGAATTCAATGTACAATAGTTCATTTAATTACAATAAGTTTGATTATATTGAAAAATATGAATTAAATCATTTACCATATCTAACAACTGATCCATATATGGAACCTGTTTCATTCATTGAAACGAAGACAACAACAAGAAAAACAACCGGGAAATTTGATCAATACAAAGAAAATCAATCTCATTGATCATTATGATGATATGGATCTGGATACAGCAGTGAATGAAAATGGTGATTAAATCAAATTAAATAATAGGTTGTATAAGATGATGATTAATATATGATTAATATATGGAAGATATTGTTGAGATTGTACAATTTTTGTGGCTTGCATGATGGAAAAGACGATCGCTGCGAAGTACAAAGAATACTGGCATAACTGTTTCATCCTGGATTTTGACTACTAAATAATTGGGAAACAGCATGACACGACGATATTCGGTTTAATCTGGTGATCGTGCGATTTTTTTAGAGCGTTAGTTTTCTACTGGAAAAGGTCGCTATCCGCATGCCCAACCATCCTTGTTTATGAAAGTTTGGGACTGGAAGGATTCCAGGCGTATTCAGTCATGGATATTAGGTAGATAAAACAATTTACTACTCGACCGAATTAGAAAAAACGTCGAGTTATTTAATTCCAAGTTGGCAAAATGTATGTAATCATAATCCTTAGTCGAATTAAAATTCATTCGCCCAAAACTGAATCAACCATGACAGCCTTTAGAGTACTGAACTTATGTTATTTGATTTTTGTTGTATACAGTTCACAACCTGAATTGTTGTTTCAGGTTAATGTCTTGAAAAACTGACTCTTTAGTAGTTACCGCAGTTATAAAACTATGGAATTCAGTCAACAGTTTCTAAACCTCAAGATTAATTGGTGAATTTGCAAGCTGAAATACATGTTTTATTATTGCTGTAGAAGTGAAATATGGTTGGGCTCAGTATCTGTGGTCTAGAGGTCAGGCGTTCGCGCGCGAGATCGAAGGTCCTGGATCGCAGTTGTGACCGTAGGATTGTGAAAATTCTTTATTGAATAGTTTCATAATAGGACGAAATGACCATCCAATGCTTTCAGGTTTTCAATGGACGTCCAACATTGATCGTCGATTCATGATTTCGAAGAGAATTTGTTTCAGTGAATTTTTATGAATTTAACTCATTTGAAAATGTAGTACACAAGTTAATGCTTCTTACTTTTTCATTCACTTATCATCCATACTAAATCTCAACAGCGTATGTTTTTACACAATATATAAATTATTTTGATTTCACGTCATTGAATGACAACTGTTAGTCAGATTATAAAATTATAATGAATTACCTAATTTTGACAAAATCTAAATCATTTGGTTGATCACTGGGTAGTGATCAATGTCATAGATAGAATTGGATCTGCACTAAGGATGACCTGATCCACTTCACCTTGATAATTTACCAACCAGCAATCAATTATTTGTAAAAGAGGGAGGTTAGTCACGACCTGGATAGCTCAGTGACTATGAAGTTGGGTGACACGGGATCAGGTCGGTCAGGGAGCATCAGATTGTGGGTACACCTTGTTGATGAGCGCCCAGATAGCACGAAACCTAGGTCCAGGGTTCACTGTTGACCTTTTAACTGTAACCACCACCGCATATACATAGTTTATTTTTCAAGTGTATAAGCACATCTGCGGTAGCTGTTAAATGTTAAGATTTTTGACTATTTCGTCGTTTCACATGTTATCGAATGTCTCAATATACAATCGTGTTTTATTTAAATAGATTATAGAATTAGAATGAAATTACAGAATTTGATGATTAGTAAGTTGTTCAGTAAAGACAAACTGTATAAAGCTTAGACTAATTCAAGTTAATAGAAAGATGCAGCTTGGTACAGTGTAATTAGTACATTCAGCTGACGAGTTCCATGATTCGACGGAACGTGTGTCATGCATTGCACTACTAGACACCATCCATCTCTACTTATTATGCTTGTGACTTACTGGCAATATTGAGGCTATCCTCACAGACAGGATGAACATATGCCAATACGACAGATAGATCAATCACGGTCCTCAACATCAATGGGAAGGTTCAATCAACCTGAAGAAAAACGAAATTAATGCAACTGTAGTTATCTATTTAGTTTAATCCATAACTTATCAATTTATGCACTTTATTAGAAAAAAAACAACATTAAATTGATCGACTTTTATGCGGCAGTATGTAACACCAATCGGAAGTGTAACGCCTAGCAGCAGAAGACTGAGAAGATCGAATTGAAGAGAACAGGAATGTAAACAGAGAGCAATTGTAATAGAAATAGAATTGAAATAATTAACAATCATGTGGAAGACAACTAAAGGAAGATGTGCAAGTGCTTTATTTTATGTATGGTTTTCATGTCATAAAAAGGCACTCTCTAATTTCGCATTAAACAATAAATTGGTCTGCTCCACCTGAATTATTCGTCCATTACATATAGTCTAATATTGTGTCAACCTTCATGATTTTCATTTGTCATTGATTTCTGTTTATAATTGTATTTTCTTCTTAGAATGTGATCAACATCTTGCATTCCACAGTGGAACAAGTTCAGCGATTATTTCATTAGTATTCGCTGATGATTCTGATCTTTCTAAAGTGTCAGAACATTCAATAAATAGTCGAAAATCGGATCAACATAGTTCATTACACTGGATCACATCGCAAACTGTATTATCAAATGAAACTAATCCAATGAATAATAATAATAATTCTATAATAGATGTTACGACGGTTATTACCAATATTTGCACTACTACTACTACTAATAATAATAATAGTAAGAGAAATTTTGGTTCAATCGATTCATTATATGAAACAGTGGATTTGCCTAGAACTAATTTACCGACCCCAATATTTACATCGACAACATTGGTAAGTCAACAATTCATTGATTTCGTTTGCACATTCACCAATTAGTTTTAAGCTTTGGAAACTGTCGACTGAATTCCATAGGTTAATAACTGTGGTAACTACTTAGGAGTCAATGGGATATATTATATGGAAAAACCTGCCTGTCTGGTGTAACAATCAGCATGACAAGCAAGATAAGCATCAGATAAGTTTTGGTGACCCTAATTAGACTTAGTGAGTGATCTTGAAATATTGTCTGTGACCTGATGGAAATAAAACTATCGTAAGTGTTTCCAATGCCTCTGAAGGTAACACTTGATTCTCATATTGCGAATTTGAGTAATATTCAGGTGTGTGCTACTGATATCGATGGATAAATGTAGTTGGTGTCATCAGTCGAAGGTGAAATACTTGTCAGCAGGTGGTCAAAAAGAAAGAAAGAAGGAACAGTGATTCATTGTTGCGGAATTAAAGGGACTGTGAAATCTGAGATGATCGATTGATATGTAACAAATTACGTATTTACAGTATGGTTTTGAAATATTAATGAGATGTGTAATTTTGTGTTCAAATAAATTCGACAGTGCAAATTTGTGTCTTTGTTCATAAAAACATTAATTCTGATCACACGAGGAGTATTAGTTACGTCAAGATTGAGTGTACACTTTAATGACTTTTACCAACCACCATAAAATCTGAATTCAAGGTTCCTTCAAACACTGAAAATTATCTAATATATTTCTCTAATGAAATTATCTGAAAATGTGAATGTGAAATTTTCGAAACATGGCATACTTGGAATGCTTTATAAATATTCAACTACGAATGCTTCCTTACAAAAAATTCCATTTCATTTCTGTTGAAAAAAATGAAGAGAAATCTCAATACCAGATGACATGTGAAGATGTAATCGAACTCACGTGAAATTTGATTACTTCCACTCAACGATGATCACCTGCATACTTACGCCTGTTGCCCTCAATCGAGTAATCCCCATCGACCAGCATTCTGCAACCCAATCTGACCTTGGCGTTTCTTTATATTTCGGTCATGTCTGTCTTCGTTGCTTGTCTTATTGTGTCGTTTGGTCTTCCTCTTCTCCTTTGACCTTGAAGAGTTCAGGTGAAGGTTTGCATTGTCATGAAATTGTATGCTTTCCTCAATGTGTGTCCTATCAACTTCCAGCACTTCTTTCTCCGTTGGAATCTCGTTTGTTTTCTCCCATAGTCGGTTGTTGCTGATCAACGGATTCGAAGTACTGTGCGTGGACAACTGTTAATAAATATTTGTATCTTCTGTATGATAGCTTTGGTAGTTCTGCAGGTTTTCGCCCCATACAGTAGATTCGTCTTGACATTTGTATTGAAATTTCTGACTTTGGTGTTGGTTGACAATAGTTTTGAGTTCCAGATGCTCATGGGTTGTATATATGTTGCCCTTCAATTGTTGGTTGACTAAAATTGATCGTGAGGTTTGTATGAGCTGCTCGATATTAGTTGTGTTAAGTGAGGCTGGTTTTAACATCCTCTATCGTCCTCCTGAACATCTTATTAGTGCAGAAATGGTCAACTGGGTTCTGTGTAGTGTGATCCGGTGAATTCCATATAGTTTTGTATTTGCGCTTATGTAGGAATATGGTGCCGCCTTTGACCAGTTTATTGAAGGCACAAACGTTTGCAAATGTCTAGCCATCTTCGTTCATTTTCCCCCTAGTCCATGTCGCCGGATGATGTAGTCATACCCGGTGTTGTTCAATTTAAACTAGGCACTTGAGATACTCTTCAGAAGGGTCAGGTCTTTCGTACGCTTTTCTCAACGATTGACTATAACCTGTCGTATAATTAGTCTATAAATTCTTCATTGTAATCGTTGGTAGTCTCATGGCATTGGATGACGTTCATTGTAATGCTCTCTTTCTTTAATTTTGAAGGAGGCTAGCCAGAAACAGGTTGTGGTCTGTGCACAGTTGCAGTAGACTGTCTTCGTTATCTGTTCTGTGACCAACAAGTCCTCATCAACCACCTAAACGACTCTCTTCTGTGCCTGGATGCCCAACAACATACAATTGTGTAAATGAAGTCAAGCGAGGCAACCTGAGCAAATGACTCACTTACAATAGGGTCAGTTGAACTAGGAATGTTAGGAGCTTGATATATGCATCCGATTAATATTTTACATTCATGAGTGTGCACAGTGAGCCATATCGAATCAGGACGTTTGCTGAGGACATGGTCGCTATAGATTTCTGTTCTCAAATTTTTTGATACATAAACAAGACAACCACCACCCTTCCTGATGACTCGATCACAGTGGAAGAGCTCATGGGTGTCTGTTTATAGATATGTGTCTGTGGTATCGGAAGGTAGCCAACTTTCCATTATCAAAACAAGTGAGGGGTTGTTTAAAAGTGACAGGGTGCTTAGGTGAGTCATTCTACTTTGTACAGATCGAGCGTTGATTAACACAAGTGTCGGGAACGGTGACTGTTTGTCTAGTAGAAGGGTATGATGTAAACTCAGTGGATATTCCGTTTTGCCATGAGAAAAGGAAGAATTGAAAATGTTGACTCCATATTGATGAGCGTTTAGTTTATTACCAATAGGGTTAATGCGAGAAAGTTAATTGGGAGTTGTTTCGGTGAAAGAATTATGTTTAAGAGTGAAAGGTAGTGAGATTACTGGAGTTTATATCAAAGATTTTAGGGTCGATATGGTTACATACAGACCTGTTGCAAGTGTCTACCGGGTTTTAACCTTGTGCATACTTAGTTAGGGGATGGAGTATATGTCTTGGTGAGTAGTCAAGATTTACATCATCGGGCTGGTTATTGTAGGCAGGCTTACATGTACTCTGTGGGTCGCTATTCAGGATGCGCGATTGTAAAATTGTTGGGTGTTTGAGGTCGGCTACACTGTGTAAATACTGCTCACAACATGTGATGCTTTTGTTTGGGCTGACAAATGATGTCGGCTCTAACGGACATTATTGGAAGTAATGTAAATATAAAGTTTAATTAGGTGGACAGCGACAGTTTTAATTTAACTTAGTGGACGTGTAAAGTTCTATAGTATGATCAGATTCAGTATTAGTTAGGAGCAAGTATATTAACGTTAATTAGTGATAGAGCAAAATAAGCGTATGACGCTGATTTCCAAAATGAGGTGTCAAGTTGATAGAAATCTGTCAGTGACGAATTATTTATCGCTAATAAGTGTTAAATTAAAGGGAGAAACTGATAGGAAAATAAAATAATACCACGTGACAATTGTTACAACCTTCAAAATTGCGTGCAATTGACTGTGGATCGTCCTCAATTTCTTTCCCATCAGGATCTCTGCCGGGGACTTCTGCTGTGGTAGCATGTCACTAGGAGTTGTTCGGTAACCAAACAAAAGATTCTGCAGTGTTTCTACTGGCGTCCCCTCCCCTTTCGACTTCATTAGAGCTCTCTTGAATGTATCCACAAATCTTTCTGCTTGGCCATTTGACTATGGGTGGTAAGGTGGAGGGAGGAAATGCTTGATCGATAGGCGTTTGCGAAATTCTTGAAATTGACTTGAGGTGAACTGAAAACCGTTGGCGTATACGATTATATCCGGTAATCCGTTGTGTTAGAACATCTTTGTCAAAAGTTGCATCGTTTGGGTTATCGTTGGTGGCGTGACGGGAACGATTTCTGGCCATTTCGAAGAGGCGTCAACAACGACTGGACAGGTGATTCCATTAACTGGGTTTGCGAAATCGACATGTATTTAGGATCAGGGATACTCAGGCTGTGGACATGGGACCGACAGTCGTTCTTGGTGCAGATTGTATTTCAGCTACTGAGACTGGGAAAGCAAGAATAGCGGTTGTCAAGTAACATTGCGCGTGGTCCTCTGTCATTAGGATGGCAATAACTGCTTCTTCGCCGACCATATGGTGTTCGCTGATTGGTCTTGACAAGGCGTCGACCTGACCAAACTGTTAGGTGCGCCGGCACTGTATGTCAAAATCGTAACCCGAAAGTATCAAATACCGTCGCTCGTGATGGTTTGCAGAATGGGCTGGAGCAACAGATTTCGAACCGAAAATTGTGAGAAGAGGCTTGTGATCGGTGAGAAGAGTAAGTATTCGACCGTACAAGAAGTTGTGGAAACGGCTTTCTGCAAACATAAGGGCGAGAGCCTCTTTCTCCATTTGACTGTACTTTCTCTTCGCTGAAGGTAATGTGTGAGATGCGGGCATAATAGCAGTTGTCTAATGTTAGTCACTCCCCAATAAAAGCGATGATACATGATTTAATTGCTAAATGTTAGGTAGTAAATACTCTCCACTATGAAGTTTTGTACTAATATAAAACAACTGTTCAGTACAACTTAATCTCTAGTACTTGCGTGACAATGGTCAATCTATAAAGTGTACGTTAGTAAAGGAATGTCAGGTATAAATGTATATCATTTCGTTGTTTCTCTTTTTTTTAATAGATGCAATCATAAGACAGTTGGATACTTTACAGCAGTGGATTTCTCAGAAGTTATACAAAATTCACTTATTGATGATTATCATTTTAATGTAATTAATAAAGTAATAAATCGCTCAATCGACCTTATTTGATAGGTATTTTGAAGAAATATTTTAATCTACTTAAAATTATTTAAGTAGATATGAAATTAATAATAAAACTAATGGCATTGTATACTATCAACTAGATTATAAGTAAAATGATTGATTAAGAATCTCACATTTTTGATTGATAAGTCAAACCAATTAGGGCAAACATTTTACACAAATATCAGGAACTAGCTGTCTGGTTTAAATGCATCATCATGGGAATGGATGGTGTTGTTGACATTCGATACAAGATTCTTGAACTATCAATCTGTAGTGAACGGGAACATAGGCGAGGATAAACAAATGGCTATGAATACAACATTACCGAATCTCTTGATAAAAACTGAGAAGCACGCGGTAAGTACTTCATTTACAAACTGTCAATCAACTGTTTCAGACTTGATTTTTCTTTTTCCTTTCCACACCAATCATTTTCTGTCCTCGTTCTCTTCTCTTCAATCTGCACAACGTTCTGTCGTCAAACATTTCACTTTTCATTGATGATACTTATATTCGTCGACATCAGTAGAGCACACCACAAATCAAGCCTTAGTTGTAACACTGAAGTATTTAATTGGTATACTAAACATGAAGAATTCTGAATTGAGATAACAATTAATAATGTTAAATATGACGTGAATAAGAGATACTCTATTCATCTTAATAATTAAATGGTTGAAATATATTCAGCTTTAGGTAAATGTAAACAATAAATAGTTGACAATCTGTTTTCTATTTTCTTTTGAACAGTATTTAGAATGTTCGCGTAGTTCCCATAAATCTACTTGATCATTTCGTAGCAAGTAATCCTATTTTACATGGGTAACAATCAAATTTACATGAGAAATATTGTTGTGAATATTAAAGTAAGTGATCACTGAATAATTAACACATGATTATATTCTAATGATTAGTGATTTTGATGAAATGGTATATTGTATTTTTCAGTGATAGTAAGTATTGACTTAAGATGAGAAGTAACATTACTCACTATGGATTATTGGATGAATAGAGTCTCCCTATGTTCACTGTGTGACAGTTTCTCCCTAATGCTATTGCACAATAGTTGTGCAATGAAGCCAATTTATCGGGATGAGATACATAAAACTTTGGATCCGAACCTAAGGGTATAAAAGGTAATCCTTCTATGCGTGACCCAGAAGTTCCAATTTCAATCTGTGATGGTTTCAAGGATATGTGTTGTTGAGGAATTCCATATCACGGCAAAACCAGCATCTAAACTTCTTGATTTAATTAGTTATCTGACTGTGATTAGTTTTTAACATAAATCACGAAATTCATTGATGTTGTACTTTACTTAAAAAAGTATTTACGTCGAAAAAAAGCACATGACTTCTGATGTAGAAAACCAGTTAGTAAACGTTTTATAACTTAGAAATGAGCACTCCTAGACTGACCAACGTCTACAGGTGTATCAATTGTCGATGTAGAAATTTCAAAAAGCCAATTGGTAAGGATTCTGAAATGGTGAATTAGGAGCATATAGAATTACTTCAGAGTACGATTGAATACAGAAACGAAAGACGTTATATGTCGTTCATGATTATGTCATGTATTACATCACCATGACTTTATTTAAACATAAATCACAATGGTAAGAAGAATCAAGAAGTTAATAGAGTTAATATTTACTCGAAATAGATGAATCAGAGATAGACTAACAGCTGATACATCAGTGTCAGTACACTGATCTCCTCTTCTCCATTGGTCTTGAAAATTCCAAATGAAAATTTGCTTTGTGACGCATTTGGGTGCTTTCCTCAATGTGTGCCCTATACACTTCCAGCGTTTCTTCTTGATTTCTTCCTCCGCTGAAATGTGGTTTGTTCTCTCGCAAAGTAGGTTGTTGCTGATAGTGTCTTGCAAATGAGTCCGAAGTATTTTGTGTAAACAACTGTTAATCAAGTGTCAAGTGTGATGTGATTACTGCATGCTGAACAATTTGATTTGATATCAGTATTTGATTCATCTGAAATATTTTCTTCAAATTTATTAGGAATTTTATTGGTTAGTAATGGATCATTAGAAAAATCAGCGTTTGTCAAAACTGTTTAAGGATTTTTCTCATGATTAGATTCACTCGATATATTTTCCTTAAATTCCTAGGAAATTTGATCAGAAATATGTGAGTGGTCTTGCGTGCTGTTAGAGGTATGAGGGCGGTTATCACTTCCCGGTTGCCCACACAGTGGAAGGGTTCTTCTGGAGGTACCTGAAAAGGAAATTGCATTATAGGTGAACTTAGTGACCTGGGAGCGTGACCACAGAGCCCAAGGAACAACTGCTTGATGCCGGTCGCGCACGGCCCTTTTGTGGGAGTTTTTAATGAATTAGCTCCGTTCTTCAAAGGGCCTTACCGCTGGAGACGGAAATCTGTGAGGTAAGGCGAGGTGTGACGGTTTTAGGGTCGACCTTTTCTAACACCACCCCTCGTTGTGGGAAGGCAGCATCGCTGCAGGTGCTGGTTATCCGAGGGAAACGCCTTACTGCTGTCACACCCCTCTACAGTCAGCAGTACAACCTCGCCCTCAGACCTTGAGTTGCTGCTTTTAGTTTAACCGTTCTCCAATCGACCTTCTTGGCATGGTAGAACCTACAGGAACATACGTTCCAGCCAATATAGTTCGGTTGGTTCATCACGATGGGCAAGCCCAACCACCGCAGCTTTGGTCGGTATACTTTATATGGTCTAGTAGCAATTGCTCCAGAGTTGCATAACGAAGAGAAATCGGCTTGTCATGAGATGCCAATATATTTATTTAGCTGTATGCTTTTTTTCCGATGAATAAAAGGAAATGAGCCACAATATTGACATCCTCAACAACATCCTTGGTTGTAGCCCAGATTTCCAACCTTTCCATGTAATTCGCAAAAGCATTAAATCTGAGTGTATGTTCAACCGTTCTATCACAGGCTCCATCAGGACGCAAATAAGATAACTGGGAGTGTTTCAATCTTGGTACAAATTAGAAATCTGAGGAAAAACACAATAAAACCAAGAATAGCTAGATGAGCACGAACGAAAGTATTGTTTTCGGAATTCGAAATCAAGCAGTCAACAATACGAGGGAATCATTAGTTCATAATAACCAGTTATCAATAAGTAGTAAACGTAGAAGACCTGGTTGATGGAATTCCATCAGTATTTAATTACCAGACAGACAGGACATCAACAATTGTGCTTTGATCAATAAATATAAACATCTCTGTCCTACAAGATGTCAATTGTGTTTACAGTAACGTAGAAGTAAATTACCATACAGCGAAATTTAGTGATATGTGTTTGAATTACTCGAGAAGTATTGGTTTCTTCAAGATTGAGAGTAAAACATACTGACTTTTACCAAGTACTATGATACCGGACTACACGATTTTCTGCCGACAGTCTACAAACACCGAACATTGTCTAGCTCAATTAAATTATCTCCTTAATAAAATCATCCGAAACGATGAATCTGAAATTGGCGAGACAGTGCAAACCTGACATGCTATTCAAATATTCAACTGCGAAATAGCGCATTTCAAATCTGTTGAAAAGTGAGGGTAAACTTCAGCACCAAATGACATGTCAAAAGGTATTCAACCTCATGTAAAATTTGATCGCTCACATTGAACCATGATATGCATCCATAATCAGTATTCAGTGAAAACATACATTTGGTCAATGGTAAAATGTATTTATTCAAAATATCGGATGAGGGTGAGTTTGTCCGTCACAGTGATTGATATAAAATGAAACACAGAAGGTGATGTGGATTTTATCACCGATATACACAGGAAGTAATAACTAGTCGAGTCTCAAAGAATCAGGATTATTAATGGGCGATGCATAGATTGATAAACTGAGCAAGTGAGAGCTAGATGATTCTGTGAGGAAACAAACACTAAACTCATCTGAAATTATACAATAAATGGCTACAGTGTTTATTCATAGTTGGAGCAAGACCTTCTATGAACTGACATCCGAGAGATGTGTTTTCATTTCATTTTTTTGATAGAAAGTAGTAATCTTTTGAAAAATGAGAATTTCTCTCATCTATTTTCTGAACGTGTGGCTAATTATCAAGTTATTATTAGAAATCGATGTTGTTTTTTTTATTCTAAATAAGATTCATATTACGCCCATTATACATAATAGATGATATAGAATAATACCATATTATTTGATTAATGAGATGGTGTGAGGTGACTGACGACAACACAGTTATAATCACTGAGATTTCTGTCAATAACTGAGGTCAACAGAAATATGTTTTTGTTAATTAGATGCTAAGATAATTTACACTGAGACTAAAGAAATAATAATAATAAATTTTACTTTAAATGTTTGCACAGAATGTAACAGAAATGATAGAATTTGGTGTAATGTTATAGTCGATCAAGGGAATCAGACAGAATTCCCAATTTTTCAAATCTTATTCCTAAATGCACATCATTCAATAGTGATTGTATCAGTAGGTCAATTAGAAAAAGTTGATCAAACGAGATACATCTTTACGTTGAGATAATTGTCCTCATGTTGAAAATAGATGAGATAGAGGAGAAAGTAATGAGTGGCATTTACAAATTGTCTAGTGAAGTATGTTACTAAAATTACAATGAAATGAACTGTTGAACTGGTTATCTGTGGATGATGAAGTGAGCTGTTATCTGTCAACTATATTCGCCTGTGTTCTTGAGTCGAACTCCATTAGGATCAGTTACAGTTATTACAAGTTCCAATGGAAAGATCGGTATTTAGTTCAGGAGTTTATAACTCCACTAATGTGGACGTAATTATTTTTCCTGATTCAACTAAATCAGTGGATATTGTTTAATGAGTACAAAATTCAGTTTGATTGACAGGCATAAGTCGAATTGAGTAAAACGCTGGTTTACAAATAAGGTTTTACACGATACAAAGAAGCCAACGTTTTGTGGTTTACTAAATGATTATATGAAAACGTCTATCATCTGAAGATAATCTGTTCAAAGATTCTATTAAAGAATCTTCGAATGTAACTCATTGATGGACATAGCGACCACTGCACAGTGATTAGTTCTTTGGTTATCAATATTTGATACTTCACTCATTTGAAATACATCAAATGTTGGGTAACTAGAAACTGAAAGTGAGATGAAAGACTCCATGTGTGTTGTACTGAATTGGTATTGAGTGTTACGAGGTAATTAGGACACATTATAGTAAGAATTCTCGTAAGAAATGAACGGTAATGGGTGGAAGTGAGCACATCAACACAATTCTACCACATGACAACAAATTCACATGAGTCAATGATGCAATCAATCACAATCATATTTCCATCAACGGACGTAGATATTCATCTCACAATGTATTACTTCACTCCACGACAGATAGGTCATTCATAAAACTTCACTGAAGTTGACAACTGAAGTGAACCAGGATATGTTTGTAGACTAGATGGAGCATAGTTCTAAATGAACTGAGGAGATCAGTTCGCTTACTATGAATGTGATTAGTTGTCCTTAAATGAGATTATATGAATGACGACACATTACTTCATTGGTTAGTTGATTTTAATATTGATGTTTTTGTGTTAGTGGAAATTTAATAATATTTTCACTACTTTTTTTCAGATTTCTAAGAATTTGAGAGTAAATGAACTGAGATGGGATTGGAGCGGCTCAATTTAGTGTGAGTCTTGTAAAAGTTGTTTTTTATATTTTAATTTACACTGACCTACATGAACATTCATCTGTAAGCGTTATATTACTTTCCATTTGTACCCAGTTATCACTATGCCAACACAGAAATTTGCTGTAAACTATCACACTAAATTACTTACTCATGTTACGCGTCGCGGAGGAGCAACGACTGCTCACTAGCACTCTCTATACAAGCATGTCCTCAGCAGTCGTTTCCACTTGTTTACAGTTGCTATTTATCCTTTTCACCTTCACCATGAGGCGTCATTATCCTTGCGAAGGAACATCCTTCAATTCTCATTCAGAATTTAAATGGTTTAATTTGTTTAATCTACTTGACATTGTTCAGCGAGGTTTGTTCCACGAGATGTGTGCTGTCAGTTAGCACATCAGACAAGTTGGGTCATGAAAATTCATTCATAATGAACAATACTTTATTCAACGAATATTGAAGCCAATCTGAACATTGGATTATGGAATGATTCGAATAATGGACAACTGATGTTGTCTGGAATGAAATAAGAGTAGCTGTGTCTTTAATTCGACAACCGTCATAAATTTGCTGTAAACTATCTAACTAAACTGACTAAATTGTCATCGGAGTGTTGAGGAAGATTGTCCGAAGTAAAATCATAATGGTTTTCGTAATCTCACTATTCAAACGTTGATGTTTATACAAAAATCAAACCAGCTTGGTTTATAAAGGGTCAAATAAAAGCGATTCGCAGTTCTATCTTGGCACATCTCATTGACAGCGGTCATGCTGTAGATAAATCGAAATCATTTCGAGTTATCTATCGTATACCTCCATCATTTCCCGACGGAGTCCGTTCCCGTCTCCTACATATATCTGAAGCCATATGTTTGCTTATAATCAGGTAATTGAAGCACCATTTCCGTTCACGTTTTACGGCACCACAGTCATCCAATTCCAAATAGACACTTTAGATAAGAATGATTTTCATCTAACTAAAATTGTTACCGAGTTTTGTTTATTCACATTTCATTCTGTGGACCAATGTTGCTCTAATTTCTTCAGTAAATCAGTTTTATGCTTTTTCTAACATTCAAAACGTCTACTGATATCTTATTTTGCCCAACTTGTAAGCAGTTTAAAGGCTTACAGAAATTTAATTACGGTCCATGAAACTCATTTTGTCTCCAGTTAATCTAAAAGTCTTTAATTCATTCTCTACAGATTGTCAATTAAATTTCATGTTTTCATTCGATAAACACAGGTGCAATTTATATTTACGGTCCAATGTACTTAGGAAAAATCGATCATTATGTGGGAAACGGTTTATATTCGAAATCTGCAATTTTGTATAGTGGTGAGTACCTCTATTATCCGATGATAATTTAATTTTACCTTTCGTTTCTCACCTTTATTTTGCATAAATGATTCAATACTTAGCCTAAATATTTCATGAGGGCTGACCAGTACACAGTGATTAATTTGCTTGTGTGATTTGATGCTCCAAAAATGTGTTCAGAACACCTAGTCATTACTGTCAAGTGAAAACGATGGTTCACTTCGAAACAAACACAAATTGATTGAGTAGAAATGATAAATCGAACGAATCCAACTGAGCACATTTAGAACAATAAACGATGTTGTACGAGAAATCAATTTGGATTATTAAATCACATGGACTACCATGTTACATTTGATGACGTCCAAATTTTTTCTTTAACTTACTGCATGTAGAATGAATGTCTCTTAGACACTATCTGTAAACCATTGTGTGTATTCATCACATTTTCAACTATCACGTTCGTATGAATCTAGAACAGCCACTAGTTATAATAATAATCATAAGGAAATGATAAACGATTACCGTAATCACTGCACTGGTATAACACAATTGATTCGACCCGGAGCAACTACAACATCGAAATGAAGTTCACTCATTTTGTTCAGTTATTGCATTTAGTGACATAAAAGTAGAATTTCTGAGTCATAATTAGTTCAATTGAGGGAACACTGTTCGATTGGAATAACGCAATCTCAGAAAATGATTTGATATGTGTATTGTCGTTTAGATATTACCGGTCTATTAGATTGTCTGAAGCTTTTAAAATCAACGCTTCAGAAGTAAAATATTCTTCTCAGTTGGTTGGATTCAAACATTCATCATATCGTTGAAATAATTATAAGTCTCCTTGAAACTCCCATTTAATTGAACCGGTTTACTTAAATCTTGAAAGAAAGATGATAACTCGTGTCCAAACTCATTCTCTATGGATATTCATTATACATATATGGTTATAATCTCTTTCTTAGGGTTATGACCCAGCTATTCCTATTGCTTTGTATTCTCGGACACCGATTCACTCGACACGTCTCCAAATCAGAACACGGTTGAACAGGAAAGTGATCATATTCCAAATAACAAGGTTTATTTATTTATTTATTTGGACACATGAATATTGGTACAAGAGAGCGCCAAGTGTTGACTAATGGTGGTTGGATAAGAATTAGCCAAACAGAGTGCACCAAAGCAATCGTGCATTGAGCATGCTTTAATCCAGTCTATGTCCCGCTAACATATATATAAAAACACAAATATTTTTATTTTCATCATTTCAGAGGATTTGTTTGCCGTCAGAACGTCTTATTATCAAAAAGCTGATGATAAACGTATGTATCCATAAAATGATTATTTGATTACACATGAAATATTCAAACATCTACACCATCATTCGCAGTACTTGCTTACACATTTTCTGTTCATTTTACATCACTGAATTCTTTTCAAAAACTGACAGAGGTAATAAAGTGTAACCATCGCAGAAAATTAGGAAGGGGGAATTATATGCGTAGTCCACCGACTGTTTGAACACATTGGTTGAGAGCTGAAGGACAGTTAACATAATCAGGAGCATACTAGATTTGACGTGTAATAAATAGATCCGTATGAACAAACTAAGTCATAAACACATTTTACTTGTGGACAAACGAATGCAGAGATACATCTTCGTCAACAGGCTTCAATGAAACTTGATTTGAAGTCTGTATTCTGAATTAAGTAAATTCGTGTTACTCACCACACGGTCATTCATAAAAATTATTCATTCAAATTAGGAAATAACCAAAACGAATAATCTGAAGCTATTCATTTTCCCTCGTTACCGAACACTGATAAACCAATGCGTTGCATAACCGGTTAAGTTACCCATGTTCTACTTGTAAACAAACAAACCACAGCTAATGTCATGTGTACTAAGAGTCGATTTTTTCAGCTATAATTATAGAGAGCGTTGAGCAAATGTCAATACCTCCTAAACTATCAGATGTCATTGGAAGCCTGATGATTTATTATTTCGATATGAAAACGGGGTTGTAATCCAGCTTCGGAACGTAGTTATCTGATATTTATATTGAAGGATGCATGTTTGCTTCATTTTGTACGACGTTCACTAGATTACATTTATTATGAATTCTACCAGAGAAAACATTTGAGATAACGAAGAAAGTGCCTGCCTAAAACTGATCACTTTGTACGTAGGCACATACACTTTCGCATGCAACAATAACATGCTAATCACTAATACCCCAAATTCTAAATAACGATAGTCTTCTGCTTTTAGTTCCTGCATTCAGTATAACTAGTATGATACATCCGAATGGGAAGACATCATTCTATTATGAGAACGTAAGTTGCACAATTGAATAGTAATGTAGTGTTGTTTTGTATATTTCAGATTATTATCTTACTTTGCGCAAATCAACACTGTCGAATGCATCAAGATACATTGAACACGATAGAAGGATATCAACATATTTTAACGTGCACACAGACTATACGACTCTATTATTAATTCCGTAATTGCACACTTTGTTCTAGCACCTTTTAAAAACAATGAATTATAAGAAGACAAATGTTGTCGATAGGAATTCTGACGTATTTGAGCCCATTAAGGACAAACAGTGTATTATATAGTACCTTCCAACACAGTTATTTTCTGTCAAGCTTAACTACGTCTTCTGAAGTTCAGCTAATTGGAAATTTCATTGTCCAATAAACTCCGAGATAAATTGGAAGAACCTTGATCGTCTCTCGGTGTATACTTGTTCGAATGTCTGCATTAATACGTCACCAATTTGAAATACAATAGATGTGTGGTAACTAGAAAGGGCAGGTGAGATGAAAGAGTTGATTTGTGTTGAACTGGATCCATTTCGATTGCCTCGAGTTAATCAGGAATTGTGTGTACGGTAATGGATGGTAGTGAGTACAATGACACAATTTCTGCACATGACAACAAATTCACGTGCAGCAGCATTGCAGTTATTCACAATCACATTTCCGTCAAGTGACGTAGATATTCATCCCACAGTGTAGTGCATCATTGCATGATAGATAGATCATTCATTGAATTTCAGTGAAGTTGGCAACTGAAATGAGTCAGATTATGATCGTAGACTAGATGAGTCACACTCTTGAGTAAAGTGAGAGGATCAGTATACTTACTGTGTAACTAGTTGTCTTTGTGTAAAGTGATGTGAATGACGACACATTCGTTCAGTGATTGGTTGTCTACGATAAAAGTGGTTGTGTGATGACAGATGTTTACTCAGACTTCCGTTATTTCTTTCCAGATTCCTAAGGTCATTGGCGAAAACACGAAAACATTAAGAATTTTAAGGTGGATTCGATGCGGAGCAAAAGCTAGTAAATTTTATTTACATTCTGATTTACACCGACCTACAAAAGTAGTCATGTGTTAGCTTAATAGTAACTTCTTTATGTACCCTTTGATCACCACATCAATACATAAATCTGCTGTATTCTGTCATAGTGATCTAATATATCTTTCTTACAGTCTACGTTATTCAGTAGTTTCGTGTGAATACAGAATTGTGGAGATGTCATTAAACTGCTAATGAAACGTTTTGAAATAAAATCTGAATGCTTCTGGTTAACACATTGTCCAAACACTACTGTTTATTGAGAATTCGACGTAGATGATGTGTCTACACGTCTTGAAGCGAAATTTTAGTATCACATGTGATCATTTATTAAGGTGCAAACCAGTCCTGAAATAACCACGTGTTCTGATCATGTTTTTGAGCGATGAAACACTGAATTCTTCTGAATTTAAATCAAGTATCTGTGTCTTCATTTGAAAAACCGTCATTCTTGTTCTTGTCACATAAACGATTTACGTCGCTCTGATAAAATCGTATTGGTGTTGTTTCTGTTTTATATGCTGAAATCCGTAAACAATGAATTTAGCGTTCCACGTCTGCTGACGCACGCCTAACCTGATATACTGAGTAATATAACTATGATATGTGAATCTCTTCATTATGGATATCCATTGAAGTCGTTCCCATTTTTAACAGTCGCTTGTTAAACAAAATCTCAGTTGTTTTCCTCTGTACAATTTATTTCACAAGATAAGGAAATTAGTGGACTATGAAGCTCTCGGGGGTATGTTGAACCTTGTTGTATCAGAAATGACTATTTCAATAGCTGAATACATCAATTTTGTTTCAAAAATTGAAAATTTCATTTGCATATTCAGTAAATAATTAAGTGAAATTTAGCTACTAGTATCAAATGACGTTAGTCTATACGTGGATTCTCTGTTGATTATCTAAAATGATGAGGAACGGGTGTCCTTCACGTCCTCACGTTGATAAAATTCACTTAAGCTTACATAATGTTACAAAACGATAGATGATAGCAATGAATGAAACTCAAAATCTGTTTGAAATCAAATGTAATGGGTTTTATTGAGCCAGGTGACAGCTTAGTGTATACATTTTTGAATGCGAACAGTCATCAAAATCTAACAAATCCGCACGTCAGTACTCATCGTTGAACATTCAACTTAGTTTCATTCAGTTCCGAGGTGTTGTCCTGAAATGTGAATGACATAGTATGTACGAGTTCTCTTTCTCATGAATATATACATTGAGTAATCAGAAAGAATTTCCAGCTTATCATGTGGTAGGGTATTAAAATACCATCTCGACAACTGAGAGAATCATTCCATAATGTAATGTTTAGATCGACTTTAATATTCGTCGAATAAAATGCTATTCACTATGGATGTATTTTCATTCAAGCCAAAATATTGTCGTGAATTGTGGATGTCAATGAAAGTGTGCTGTATTTCGCATTGCGCGAGGTGATGACAAATTCCTAGTGGATGAAATAGTCGCCTAATTTCAAAATCATCATTATATCATTGAGTTATAGTTATATTTTTCCTAGTTCACATATCTTTTGGTGATAACTTGTTATGCAATCACATCATTCTTCCCCCTGAAGATTGTCCAAAACACGTTTCGAGTGAAGCATGTCACGGCGCAACAATACCAGATATAACGTGCATTTGGTGTGAAACAGCCAATATGTGCATTACCAGCAATAATAAGGATAGTCATGAATTCAAAGTAAATGGTTGCAAGAATAAAGTAATTGATAGACTTCACAGATTGTTTTCAATATCACCATATTGTACATTGTAGATGTATTTACTCGGAAGAACATTTTCTCGTTGCAAACAAGTAGTTTATTGTATACGTTGACGATGTTTAATCAGATATGAGTACGATGCTTTGTTTACATGTGAACATTCAACAATCAACAGAAGAGTCATTTCACATCTTTGCCTGAAAAAAATGTTAATTCTCCTTCTCATAGAATGTGTAGTGAATCTTGATGTCCAATATGAAACCTTCTGTATGTGTGAATTGTTACAAAATGCCGATGAGATCAGTTTAAATGATAAAGAATAATCTGTGATAAATTCTGCATCATGTTTGGAAAGTGAAAGTTCGTGAACTCCCATTGTTGAATTTCAGAACAGATATTCCTAATACTTTATTGAGAAACTTGTGTTCTGGATTGCTTCAATAAAACCGTTAGTTATTGCTTTCTTATTAATCATTTACATTGTGATAAGGTGAACCATCCGAGAAACAAATTTCATCACGCAAATAATTTGTCAGTTAGTTGTAGGAAAATTTGTGTGCTCATCACATTGACTGTTAAATCAGTAGCAGATATCCTAAATCATTGTTCATTGATCACATAGTGCAAATGTAAATTATGTTAGTAATTGTTGAATTCACTTGTGTCATCAATACTTACAATGGTGTATAATGAATGATGAAATATTTGATATTCCATTGTAATTTCACTGTTTCCTTCTTCAGAAGAGCTCGACTGTCAACGTTGCTACTGAATCAACAACACTAGCAACTACTGAAACTGATCTAAGAACTGAATTGAATAAGACTAATCCAAGCACTGAATCACATTTGGTAAATATTTGATATTTTGTAATCATTATACTATTTTGTTCATTTCAGAACATGACTACAGATACAACTGAAGGCATTGACAAAGGCAAATCACTGCAATATGTGTACATCGTTGTGCCATTAGTTATATCTTTCCTTATTGTGTGCATTGGCTGTAGCATTTGGCTATGGTTTTACAGAAGGAACAGAGTTCATACATAGTCCTCACAAACAGCTTGTCAATTGTTTTCATTAAGTCGATTTTGTTCTTTTCATTTTGTATTTCATTCAATACACTTTCTATTTTGTTAATCATTTCAATACATTGAAGATTTTTTCATGGAACTGCATATCACATTGATGATTGTTTACTTAATGACTGATGTCACTTTGTTGGTAGAATATAAAAATATAATTTTTTGTGTTTATGTCATTGTTTGTATTCAATGGAAACATGGGTAATTTCACAAGAGGTTACAACATTGCACTTGTCAATGAACAGTATCGTGTATAGGTGATTAAGTGACCACCGAAATCAAAGATGAGTCCCTTGTAAATGTCCATTTAATTAAAGTCTCAGTATTGAAAAATGTCAATCGAAATTGACGTGGTTCATTGTTTGAAACTAAACTGTCGGAATGCGGCATCAATATTTACCAAGGCACCTCAATCCCCCGTTATTTGACTATTCAAGGTTGAGTGAAAGCTGGTTGACAGACTGTTGTTAATTAGGTGTTATGAATGTGTTGAATATGAAATAACTTTAGAGGGTCTAGCTGATACTCAAATAGAAATGGAAAAAGATGTAGAGTGAATGATGAACTAGTAACAGTTCTGCCGTAGCATTGGTAATAAGACGACTGGTTTGAAAGAAACACTGAAGTGTTTGCATCAATGATTGTTCACATTATTAAATAAAACTTGGCTAATAATCGGTCCTATTTTCATGGATTAATGAGAAACTAGTCTAGTGTGAAATAACTAGTCTTGTAAAGTATCACTGCTTTTATCCCTTCAGTTTAAATAGACGTTTCTAGACTAATTACTTTGGCTTTTAACTCTGTAGTGATGGTTAAAGGGCAGCCGAAGTTTACTACCCACCGTTCGACGAAGGTGTAGGCCACTGTTTCAGCAGTGATGTCCTTGATAGGTATTGCTTCTGGTCATCGAGTTAAACGTTCAACGCAGGTTGAGAGATAAGAGTATTCATTTGAATCTGGTAAAGTTCCTTCCAACTCCAGATAAACATGGTGGAAACGAGCATCGGGAGTTTTAAGTGAGCCTGAGGGACATCTATTGTGTCTGATAACCTTAGATTTTTGACCGCTTACGCTGGAGCGTGCTCACTAGCATCTTTATTCATACCAGGCCAACAAAACTGTTCTGCTATAAGCTTGATGGTCGCACGAACGCCTGGATGAGAACGTTTGTGCAATGTGTTGAAGACATTGCGCCCATAACGTTTCGGCACGATTGGGCGATCCCTACCTGTAGATGTGTCACAAAGTAAGGTTTCCTTACCTGGTCCCATCTGTTTGATGCGTACTTTGGGGTTGTATCCCAGGATGCTCATCGAGTAGTGGTTGACAGATCAAGTTCATCGTGCGCTTAGTTGTGACGGAAGATAATCTGCAACCGGAAAGGGAAGTTACGCAAACAGATAAATTAATGTTTCCGTCTACTAGCCCCTATTTACGCGTATCAATGAGTAGATTGTGATGCTGTAGAAGGTCTAAATCAATAAAAACATCTGCAACAACGAAAACCCAGTGAACGAGTTTGCGTAAACCCACGTTAAGGTAAACGTACCTTTCGCTATACGTAGCGATAGGCTTTCCGTTTGCTGCCTGTAAGGTTAAAACCGATTCGTGAAGCCGGTCGTTGGGATTCGCTGGGAGAACGCCAAATTCTGCGCCAGTATCGACGAGGAAGCAAACTTGTGTTGTCACATCTGTAACGTACAACAGACGGCTATGTTCGCCGGCTACGGTTGCCGTTAACGCGTGCTGGCTTGGAAGTCTCCCGCGTTGTTTTTCGTATCGGTCCGTTTTGAGTTGGGAAAATTGCAGGATGTTTTGCGATTTCTGGACGTCTTTCCAGCACCAGTCGGGATTATCCGTCTCTCATGTTCTAGAGACAGATCGCCTACGTGAAATGCTTCTACGTGAGGTGTGTGACCGCTTACGGTCGTCACAAAATTTAAGACAACGCGCAAGTGTATGACATAACTCTGTCACTTCCTTCTTGGTCGTTTGAGGTTTTTCTTTGACTGGAAAAACCTCGGTATAAGAAGATTTGGTGATTTTTGAAATGCAGTCGACAGATGCAGCCAGCTCGTCTAAGGCGTTATTATGAAATGAAACAAGCACAGCCTGCACTTGTTGAAGAAGTTTGGACAAGAAAAGGTGTTTGAATAGGCTATCGTCGAAAGTTCTTTGGCCGATAACCTCTCTCATTCGTTGCGATATGTCCGTCGCAGAACCATGTCGCAGGTCGATGTTATTGAGGAGTTGGTTTAACCTTTGTCTATCGGTTAGGTCCCCGCGTTTAGGAATAGAACGTTTCAGCGTTTCACAAGGATCCGAGACTTCATTAGTAAACATACTAGGTGTTACGCAGCTGTTGAATTGGCGCGGTAGTGCCTTTACTACTGCGAGGAATTGTGCACGTGTGTCAATCACGCCGTTCCCAGAGAAGTCGGCTTTTGTGTAGCAAAACCAGGCTTCGATGTTGTCTGGCCAGAAGGGCATCAGTTGAAACGAAGGTGAGGATATAGTCTTAAGCTTAAGTACTTTGAGTGTCTGTTAAGTCATGATGAAATAAGAAGTATGAGAATGAACGTGTGAAAAAAACATATTTATGCTATAACTGTGAGACGGCAGCAGATATGAGGTTAGCGAATTATCGATCGGACCAAAGACGCGCAAACACGTAGAACGACTCAGGGTTCTGATCGGCCCCGCTTCCCTATCTAGCCCAGCAGTTGAGTCCAGAACGCAAGTCACAGCCTCGGATATATGAATCATTATATTTCAAACATACTTTGTTTATATATCAGTCAATCAGACCACAACGTACCATAAAATAGAAAATAACATTGTACAATATTGACCAGTGGGAAAATAACACGTGAAATAAGTACTGACCAATAAGAAAACCATACCATGTCCAAGAATAGCATTAGACCTAATAGGATAATTTCTGGGATATTTTCCTGAATATCCCAACAATTTATTTTCAAAAAGCACGAAAAAATATCACAATGTATAAAAATTAAAATAAAGAAATGATATTTAGAATCTCAAAATGGAACAGACTCACAGTTTGTGATTTGGTGTACCAGATCACGTCAGGCCAACAGAATCTACCCTACGATCTCAGAATTCGACTCTTATATACAGTAGATTCCATACGAAGACACGTCAATAAATTCTATGTTTGTACTTTGAACGTGTTCATATAGTCTCTGAATCTACCCTGACTTTGTATTAAAACAATATTATTTGTTTCTAATCTTTTCTGTTTCTTCCTTTACAAGACTCACGGAACTTCAATTTCTTTAACTCTTTAATTTCTCATTTCGATCCTACGTAACCAGTTTATGAATTTGATTATGCCATTTTCACTGCATCCGTCCTAATAATCACTTATCATTTATTTCAAAGACAACAAAACCATTCATGTTCGCATACAGTTTCAATTACTGCTTTCATTCACATTCACAATAATGGAAAAAAGGATACAAAACGAACTATCTGATCACCTACTTAAGGAAGATCTAATAGATCCGTAACAACACGGCTTCGTTAGAACAAGGTCGTGTCTGAAAGACTTCTTAACCAACGTTACTTGCATACGTGACCAGAAGAAACTATATTTCGATATCAAGATAGCCTCTGATAAAGTACTTCATAGTCTTCTAATCAGCAGATGCAAGTCAGTTGGAATTATAAATCCTCTTTTCCAATAGATCAAGTCTTTTCTTACGAACAGATACCAGATAAACAAGATTAACTCTACAACATCTACACCTTGGCCAATAACCGGTGGTGTTGTGCAGGGTAGTGTCTTGGATTCTTTGCTTGCCATAGATTACGTCAACAATATATGCAAGTGCTTTGGCACAAGTAAGACTTACCTCTACGCTGATGCCTTAAAAGTCATCTATAAAACTGACATTTGCGATGTACGTAGTACTATGCAAACAACCCGACATGAACTCAACGTGGTAGACGACTGGCACAAACGCTGAAGGTTAGAGCTCAACACAGAGAAATGTGACTGGTTATGTACAGGAGACACGTCTCTTAAAATAAAACTTACACTTAACAACAACACACTGCCAAGACTGGCATCAGTAAACGTTCTAGGGATACATTACTCACACAGTTTTAATTTCTCTGAAGACATCTCAGTCAAATCATCGAAAATGAAGAAATTACTTTGCTTCATTCTCCGTAGTTCCTATCACTATGAATCTACAAACCTTCTTCATAAAGCTTGTGTAATACCTATCGTTGAATACTGCACGTTCTTATTTTCCAACCTACGCTTATCTGGTATACTAAAGATGGAAGGAATACAACGAGACTTCACCCGCAAAATACTCTAGACTGAATCGGTCATTGACTGCAGTTCCCGATTGCCCTTTGGAAGAGAAGGTTTAAGTCTAATTTGATTCTCTACTTTGAAGTACTCAAAAATCTGAGAGAGTTAGATAAATCATTTGCAAACTACTCACATGAAATTTTCGCATTTATTTCCATGTAGTTTGTGCACAGTGTTATAAAATAAAATATTCTTTGTTCGTATATCGATCTTTGAATGTGTTATCGTTAAGGAAACCAATCGAGATCGACATGGACAGACAGTTCATGAAACTCCCAATGTAGCATTCTAACATTCATTTAAATTATGATTGCATTTCATCCACATGATACTGGTATAATATTGTAAATATATAGTGTGAAACATCACGGTTATCGAACGGAATAATGAAAACATTTTGCTAGTCATAAATGAACTGGGAGTATTGCAAATCATATCCTTTTTCAATTATCCTTTCAGACTGTGCAGAAATATCTTTTAATTACGATAAACCCACAGAACCTTATCAATCCTTACATGACATCAAGCGTTTAAATCCTATGGTCGCGTTATTTTACTGATTTTTCGTAGTTCAAAACATTTTCTTTTACTCAAAGTATTGCATTCTTGATCCAGAGTTATGTGTCGTCCAGTATACGCTTAGATTGCGTTATGTTTTTTATCTTAAATATTACTACTGATTTGTGTTACTCGGAACGGAACGAAGAATCAAGAAACCACAGACTCGATAGGCTATACTGGTCCGTTGCCTCCGACTCAGCTAACTCGATCCAGAAGTTTTGTTAAGATGTAGATAGTGTATTCTACAGGCAACCAGAAAATGTCAGGTCAATCAGGTACACAAATCAAGCGTATTTATACAAATATATATGATCGATATTGCCATGGAAGTTTTTAAACATTTAATCGATAAGTCCGTCAATCTACTGCCATTGAAATATTCGAACATTTAATCGATAAGTTCGTCAATCGACTGTATGCGTGGGTGGTAAGAAATGCCAAAGCATATATCTGCATACAAGCTCTACAAAGCTAAAATCACAAAATATGAGTTTTAGGGATCTAACGTCCTCAACACTCCTCCCCTTGTTTACACCGTGCGTTCCTGTAGTCGACTTGCATCTTGACTGTCGCTCACCGCTGTTGGAGAGGCCACCGTCTGAAACGTGTTTCAGCTTGTTGTTGAGGTTTTTCTCGTGGTGGAGTTGCCAGTAAGTTTAATGTGTCTAGCATGATGTCGAGGGGAGTAGTTGCTTTGGTTGATCAGCGGTCTGGGGCTACCCGTTTGCGTAACTGATTCCGATGGCGTTGCCACCTGTCTCTGCTACTTCACCATTGTACATGACTCGGTCAACTCTTCTGACCACTCGCGCTTCCGTCCATGAACCATAGGTTGGTCTGTAGTCACAGGCAAACACAGGACATCGCACTTCGTACGTGGATTGCTTTCCAAATTTTGTCCGTCCTGGTGTCGGTGAATTACTTGGATGCATCAGGCTGTGGATCGTCTTCAGTCTTCTGCCCATGAGGATCTCTGCTGGGGACTTTTGCTCCGGCAACTTCTCACTCGTTGTTGTTCGGTACACGTGTAAGAAATTTTACAACGCGTCCGCTGGCGCATCCTCTCCTTTTGACTTAGTCAAAGCTTTTTCAAACGATTCCACAATCCTTTCTTCTTGCCCACTCGACTGCGGGTGGTATGGTGGCGATCAAAAGTGCTTTATGGTAGTCGTTGACAGAATGACTGGAATTGGCTGGAGGTGAACTGTGAAGCGTTTTCAGATACAATGGCATCCGGCATACCACTTCGGGAGAAAATTTCTGTTTGGATTTGTATTGTTTTAGTCGTCGTTGGAGGTATTATAGGGTTAATTTCTCGCCATTTAGAAAGGGCATCGACCACAACTAGAAACATTGTTCCGTTATTCGGGCCTGCAAGGTCTACGTATATTCTGGACCAAAGATGATCAGGCTGTGGCCATGAAACTGGTGAAACTTTGGCGTTCACTTTTGCCGCTTTCTGACACGACATACATTTTCAAACCAATTCCGTTATATGTTGATCCGTTAGCGGCCAATATGCAGGACTCCTGGCTATAGATTTCATTCATCTAACCACTGGATGACCAACGTGGAACTGTTTCAGCACTTTTACATGAAGGGATTATGGCACAACCACTCTTTCCCCGAACATCAAACAGTCGTTTACAACACATAACGAATCATGCCTCTGATACAGCTGTTTCATGTCACAATCAAACTTCTTGGACGGCCAACCGTTGGTGACATAGCTCATAGTCATTTTGATTGTTTGGTTGCTCTTAGCAGCATTTTGTATGTCCGCTGCAGATACCGGAAACGCTCGTATTGCGGTCGTTAAATAACATTCGGCGTGGTCTTCGGCTAGCAGAGATGCGATTACCGTGTTTTCCTTAGCCGCCAAGTGGTCACTAATGAGCCGTGGTAAGGCATCCGCCTGACCGAATTTTTGAGTTCGGAGGTACTGGATCTCGAAATTATACCCCAAGAGTGATAAGGCCCATCTCTGAAGACTATATGCAGAATGAGGTGGAATGCCAGATTTCGACCCGAATATGTGAGAAGCGTGAATCTCCGACCGTACAGGAGCGGCGTACAGCAAACATAAGCGCAAGAGCTTCCTTTTCTATCTGACTGTATTTGTTTCTGCTGAGGTTGAAGTGCGGGCTGCGTTCATAACAGCTTTATCCGAAGCATCCAGAAAACAACGTGAGATAACAGCGCCTAGGCCATACGCTGAAGCGCCTGCCGCTACGATGATCGGCACGGCTGGATCGTAGTGCGTCAACAGCAATTCCAAACCAACAATGAACTTCAGTTTACAAAATGTAGCGTCACACTGTTTTGTCCAGTTCCAACAGCTGTTCTTCTGCGGTAAGCTATTCAGTGGAGCGTGAATACCATGCATCGATGGAACGAACGCTGAATAATAGCTGACAAGTCCCAGGAAGGAACGTAGTGCCGAGACATTTGTAGGAGTGGGCATCATTTTGATAGGTCGGATATTCTCAAGATCTGGTCATCGGCCGTTGGCATCGAAAACGAACCCCAAGTACTTTAACGACTGCAAATTTCTCTGAGTGTAACCGAAACTGATGCGTTGCAATATCAATGTCGTACGTTTTCGTACCTGCTATAATGTTGCTACAATTATAATGTCATCCAGATAAGCAACGACTTCCGAGATACCAGGTAGGACGGTATCCATTAGTTGCTGGAAAAAAATGAGGCAGTTTTGACCCCGAAAATGTAGACGGTTATAATAGAATAAACCATGATTGGTATCGATAGTTAGTAGCTCTCTTGATGCTCCATCTACTTCCACTTGCAAATGAGCACCAGCTAGATCCAGATTAGCGAAAAACCTTCCCCTATTCAGCATGGTAAATAGGTCTGTGGGAACAGGCAGGGGTTAATGATTTTGTTCCAGAGATGCATTGAGACCGTTCGAAAGGTCAGCGTATCGTGCCGTTGGCCTTCTTGATAACAACTACAGGTGCTGCCCATGCAGAGTAGGAAACGGCAGTAATAATTCCTTGTCGTTGAAGGCGATTCAATTCTTTTTTTACTGTTTGCAATGTTGCATATGGCACAGGTCTCTATGAACGAAAAGCTGGCTTAGACCCAGTTGTCAATCGAAGCATTTCTTCAGTGGAAGAGCAGCGACTCAATTTAGGTTGAAAAACAGTTGAAAACTGCATCATGAAGTTCCTCGTATATGCTTCCAAGTCATGTAGTTGTTGACGTAATTTGGGTTGTGATGCCAGGTTACATATGGTATTCAACGGAACATCAGCTAATTTTAACTGATCGGACTAATCTAAACCGAGTAAATTTAGATGTCACGTGAGAGGATAGTGACATCTGAAGCAGTATCTATTTGCAATATAGATGAATGCCAATTAATATTAACAGTAATACATTTTCTCTCACCTGATGATGAGCTTTGACATGAAGATACTAAGCTCAACGAATTGGTGCGAGATGTTGGAAAGGTCTTTTTGTTACTTCTGGATTGATTGGATTCTTCTTCCTCAGACAAAACCCTTCCTTATGACCGATAACGTTACACTTCTTGCATCTATGTTGCTTAAATGGGCAGTTTTTAACTTATTGCCATGCATCACATTGCTAGCAAGGAGTAGGAAGATTCGCTTCAGTCTGTCGTCCGAGCTGGAGTGGAATGGACTGCGTGAAGCAGGGACGTATTTGTTTTTTGTAGAGCATCTGTTGCAGCGCTCGTACTTCAGATCAGCCAGACCAACCACTCCGGACCATAGAAGTGTCTCGTTTCAGATTAATGAGATGTTGATATTGATTAGCTATATCACTCAGGGTGAGTTTCGGCTCTTGATCCAACCGACTTAGTAGCCTTGTTCGTAAGTGAATGAACTTTTGGTCCTGCAGGCTGCAGATGAGGATCAGGGCTCTAAACTGATCTTCAGTCAAGGACTTTAAACGGAAGCGTTCGCATTCACGGTAGACGACGCTCATATGCGTAAGGAACTCATCATCTTTGTTCATAGTTAGCTTTAAGTATCGATAACGAGTATCAAACACTGACGAGTTATCGCCAAAATGTCGGCTTAATGTCTGAACTGCGTCTGTAAATGATCGGTCACGCGTATTCAAAGGCAGGATCAGATTGCAGTACCTGTCCAGCTCAGTTGTACCCAATTTACAAAGAAGCAGCCACATTGTCAAAGCATCATTCTGATTGGCGAAATCAAATTTAAATAGGTCTCCATGACGCCTGAACCACATCTCATAAGTAACATTAGCATCAGGATCGTAATGGAATTCAGGTATACTATTTGTGATGCCATCTACTGATGGTGCCGTGGTTGAAGTAGACGTGCTTGGTTGTGAGGGAGACGTGACCTTGGTGTCCGTCAACATTTGCATCAATTTCAGCTGCTGCTCATGTAACAGTTCAAGTTTGGAAGGGTCCATAATTGAAAGTCCACTGTCACCAAAGAAACGATCTGAAAATGGAAAACGTTAGATTTCATATAAATTCAATACCTCTAGACGACGTTGTTCGCACAAACCAATTAATAGTGTACGACTTCATGATACAAATATCCAGCCGATAGGTAATGATTTATACTTTCTTACGATCATACTGTATAATTTATGGAATCTGAAGAGACACGTAGCATAATTGCTGTAGAAATAGCTGAACAAAGGATTTGTTTTGAGCGTCTTTTAAAATCATCCTATTGGCTTGAACTAGGCGCACGAAACGGTTTTAGAAAATTTTGAAAAATATGGTAAACACCGGATTTTAAAAAGTTAGGTGTAAAACACATTCGTCAAATTCTTCGTGAAAATACTTTAAATTGTAAACATGAAAAGAATGTATTTCAAGCGGTGACTCAATGGATCAGTGAAGATTCGGAAACTCATATTCAGTATTCATTGCAGTCATTGTTATGCATCCGACTTGGCATGCTATCCATCAAATTAGACTTTATAAAGAATCATGATTTGATTCAGAGTGTTTAAGAATACTTATATTTATTGAATCGGTGTCAAAAGTTTTTAGAAACTCCCAGTAATCGTATTGTCAGAGTGTAGGGACAACGATTTGTTACGCCAAGATTACCTCATTGGGTGAGTGTGTGTACCTTATTTGTTCGATGTCATTTAAACACTTCAGATAGCAACACTTACAGCAGAGGTTGTGCTACGACTAAAAAACACGAGTTCAGTTTATTCTGAATTATTCGCAATTTTGGTTCTCTTAAATGAAGCCAAACTAATCAAATAAATAATAGACGCTTCGGACTTCATTGTGAATGTTCTTTTTGATACTTTATAAACCGTCTACTTGTATAAAGTATTTAAACCAGACCGGTAAAGTCATAAATGCTAATTAGTACTTGACAGTATATGTATGTGACGTATGTGTAAAACGTCACACCAATAAGTAATAATGCTTTATTTGTGTTTAGCCAACTTTGGTCAATAAATGCGTGGTCATGGTAATGAGATTAACACAGAAATATGGCTTTAAAAGGCGTTAAAATAATTAAAAATCTCTTTCCGAATTTCTCATATTTTGCTATGAAACCAGTTGAGTGTATAGACGTACATCGTTGAGAAATGTCGAATTCATATATCAATAAAAGCATTTTTCTTGACTTATAAAACTGAACCAATAAATGACAATTTCAGCCCATCACCAGACTAGACGAAACTACAAGCTTGATCTGATGGCACCGATCTAGTGACTTCTTAATAATAATAACAATAATAACAGTACTAATGCTAATATTATAATAATCACCTGATATGTAGTTGCTTGGTAGATATAACATAACCTAGTAACCATATAGTTGATTTTTATTATTCCGTGTTAATAAGAAGCATGGTGCACGTAGAACGGCACGTTTAAAAAGGAAGATCTTCCCAATGCCGTCCTCCGTTTCATTTCAACGACCTTGAACAGTCTGACAAGAGCGGTAATTCCGTATTTCAGCTGCTGTAGGTTTGTTGGGCGCCTGTTGTGCTGCAGGAATATCACGTGTTCTCATATTAAAGTGGTCATTGGCTGAAGCAAAATCATCGCGAAGAACATTGATTTAGCTCCCTGTCTTGTGGTGCACACGTTGTATTGATTGTTGCTTCGTGACTTGCCAATCTCCGAATTTCGGGGAAAATTTGTCTAGTTTGGGGGTAATTTTGGTCTAGGGTGCCATCATCTGTTTGCCTGGAAGCAAAAATAATTGTGAGCAAACCTAATCAGGATCATTGTGACATGCCGGTGTTCATGCCTCCAAAATTTCCTCAAACCTGTGAGATTCGGATGTTACTGACGCACATACGAAGTCGAACTCTTACAGGTTGGCTCGATCAATTACGAAATATAAACTATATAGTTCATTATATTCTTCGACATCACAAGTGATGAAAAATAGTTAATACTCATACCTGACATTAAAACAATAATTTCACTACTCAGACGAAGCAAACAGCATGCAAATGTTCGATGAAGCCAAATTTTACATAAGAAATAGGTAAGACTGTAGTTTCTACAACGCCAGTCTTTGTGTAGTATTCTATACGGTAAAAATTATGGATCGGAATACAACAGAGTGCGGAGACGTGGCGAGAGCTGTTTACTAAAAGAAGATTTTTGTAGTAGCTTTTTTAACTTAACCATATGTCCAAGTTGTAAACGGGCTTTTCTGCATCAAATATTGCTCTTCCTGCACCAGTAGTAATGATGCATTAATAAACGTTTGTCAATTTTTTCTTTTCTTTTTCACTTTAGTATCATGGGGAGATATATCGATAATCGTAAGGGGTAACTGTTTGTGAAAATTAAAAATAACTTAGTGTTCGATTCACAAGTACACGTTTCATTACCAAATTTCGTAGTACTGAGTTCATTTAGAAGTTTCGCTAGAATATTGCGTTGTATAAATGAGTTTCTTCACTGTGACAGTAAATTCGAATGGATACTTCTAGTGTCATTCATTTAGTCGGATGGCATGGCTCAAACTATCAGACGTGCTCGTTATGTGTAACTTATTACCATTTACACTGAATATAATATTCTATCCCCAGCACAAATGTGTTCCTCAGAAGAACTAAGTATCGTTATTAATTGTCTTACGTAATTAACAGTTATGTAACAGGCACAAACTTTACAAAGTTGACGTGTGACAGAAAAAATACAGTTAACAGCCGGTAAATAACGACATCCCGAAGCCTCGACAACGCGTAACCTGCATGCGAAGACCCGTACCTTGACTCGTTGACCCTCCCGAATTACCTGAATTTATTCTCCTTGCCTTCTTGATCGTTGGATTTATCTCCACGTTAAATGTATTAGTATCTATCTTCGCAGTTTCCTCGTGTTCAGGATTGAGAATTGTGTGGTTAGTGTTCAATGACACTACATATCTACTCCGAAATGCACCAGTAATCATGTTGTAATTCCTTATGTGTCCTTTATATATGGTGGGATCATGCTTCTGATTTGTCTCAATCATAGATTTTAGTCGATTTATGTGGGCAGACATTCTTTTAATGATGGTCATTCCGTATTTTTTTCTATAGTTTTCACGTGCAGTTTGTCATAGCTATTATAGAAACATTTTCTACTCATTTGATTTCGAGAGTCCTTGGGTTGTCGTCAATCGGGTGAGTGAGCTCTGATAAACCTGCGTCTGTTTTTCTATCGCAGATTTATGTTACTACTGGTATTGATGGCTAAAGAACAATCGAGTGCAAACAGATGACACTAAAGTAAACCATAGTAACACTGACTTACTACATCCATGTATTTAATCGTCATGCGAAAAAAACTCAAAGTGATAGATGGCAGATTAAATTAATTAGCTTTTGGTTTGTGCATAAATTGAGTTTGAAATCTCGTTTTTAATTTCAAGCTTGATGTGATTGAGCCAAGTATGTGGGATGTTTGAATGTTAAATAATTTCTATCATTTACGAGTGGCAGTTAATATATCAACGGAATTGGCAAATGCTGAGATCAACCTTTACCGCCACTGTTTCCAGAAGAAGAACAAGAATGCAGATATCAGCCGGGAAGAATTGTGTGCCTAATTGTATAACTAAACCATAGTCATAACAATTTACCCTCAATAATCATATGTCACATAAAGCAAGCCCACCTACAGGCAGTATCAAGTTGCTACAAAAATCGCAAAACAAAAATATGGCTATGCAGTTGCCACAAACATTTGTAGTTTGAAAACACTTTAACCAGTGACACCCCCTATCATTGAATCGTCCACATTCCGTGAAATCAAAAGTCAGAAGCTAGAAGTTGTGAAGATATATTCGATAGGTGATCGATCAATCGAGAAGTGACTGATCTAAAATGGCTAGCTGTCGCAAGAGAAGTTGCTAATGGCGATCCCATTTGTTATCTGGTGCGTATGCGTGACCGAGCGCTTTCAATTAGGTGAGTCCATTAAAGCTAATGTAGTCAGAATCAAATATCGAAGACCTACAAAGCTATTGATCTTAGAGATTTATTTACCGCTACAACTGCTTATGCGGTGGTGAATACAGCTACAATTTTCAGTCGAACACTCTGATTTGGAAATGGAATTGAAAATTTTCCAGAATAAACATCAAAGTTTAACTTTCAAGAGACTCGTTAATTTATGAATTTTGCGAATGGTGCACACCTTGCAACATAACGAAATATCTGAAACTTTATTAACTAACCATTTCAACTAGATGCATTGAATCACTCGTTTTGAAGATATCTTCCAGACAGAATATTTTGAGCAGATGAATTCAGAATAGACAATACCTTTGATATAGTGTAGAACTACCTTCAGGTCGTTTGTTTGTCCATTGCAACTTGAATATTTCTGCATGAAGTTAATGTAATGGCACAATTTCAAAATGCATGTGAGACCATAATTTATGGACGACCTATGAATGACGCCGAAGTAACCTCGTGTGTGTCTACCTACTTACTACGGCTAAATAAGGGTTGTAAAACAGCTTGAAGAACAAGGATTATGATTGACAGTTGATTATTAGAGTAACGTATTAGATTTACGTTTTTTCACCACGAATCGACATCAGCCAAGACACTATTTGGCCAGATGAATGGGTGAACTTCACGCCGAAATTCAAGAACTGTTATCTTATACCTGATTGATTCGTCCATAAATTATAATATCGCTGTTTCGCACTTTTTCGGTCATCAGATTCTATTGTCTCCGAGTATTGTTGTGTTTGGTTTCTTTTAGAAAACCTCTGTTTGATATCTAAGCAATGTCAAATAGTCAATTGCTGCCGCCCAGGCTGTCAACACCAAGTTGAATGCGGTGAGGGCTATGAGTGCATAGGATGGTACTACAAAGTTGGTACGAATTTAACGCCTGAGGCCCAAATGATTTAGTTAAAATGGTTGGAGGTGGTATTGTCAACGGTTCTGCTCGAACGAAAACAGCATACCTTCTGAAGCCAATGATACATTGATTGCTGCCAAACGAGTATTAGCAAAAGTCGTCGAGACACATGAAACGGTGACTTCTCGGTCGACACATACTAGTGTCAACAAATATATCTTATTACAACCGTCAACTGCCTTCTGGTTTTTGGCCTACGGCGGGATTCAACCTAATAACTTGCACATAGTTTCAGTGTAGTGGTGATCGTAGTCAATCGCAACTCCACGCCACACTACACACTACGAATCGATTACAACTTTTATCCCGCCGTTATTTAATAAAATTCTGTAGTAGAGTTTTTGAACAAATCATCTTCAGATGATGAACGTATCGATATAAACCTTTAGAGCATCACAAAATGTTGGCTTTTTGATATCGTGAAAAATCTAATTTATGAAATAGCGTTTTACTCAATTCGCGGATCTGCCTATATCATGCTCATTCAGCAGACCAAATACATAGGGTTCTTTAATGGTCACAGTGCTGCGGTAGACTAACTGATCAGCAGCCTTCGTCCTTTGTATTTCAGGCAGCAACTAACTACTTCACACATTCCACTCTCATGGAATACGTTATGGGGCGACATTTCTAGTGAAAAAAGTCACTCCTCTTCCTATAAGCTTATTTGGTCTGTCGGCTCATACTGGCGTGAAACTTTTAAACTGCTTCAGCTAAGTTTTTGTGACTGAGATTTCATTCAGCTTAGTAAAGTCTATCTGTACACCTAGCTCCGACCACTTATTGAACAAGCTTCGTACATTTGTACAGCAGACCCGAAAATCATCTAAATGGTTTCGTGTTGCACTAGGAGTAGCTTCAATATCGTTCTCTGCCCAGGCGTCACCACCCAAAAGCTTAGAACTTAAAATTCTTTTTCGTTAGTATCTAATCCACATTTTAATTCTTTCAGCTTCACGTCTTTTTATACGAACTACGAGCGTAAACTCTCGAACCCTCGAGTTTATATCCATTCAGTAGTATTAAGTCCCATTCATTGGTGGATTTAAATATTACATTAGGTATCTTGGTCGGTTTCTGTTTCCTGTTCATTTGGCTAAGTAGTCTATGCATATTGAGCTAGGTGACTCCGGAGATATCCTGAGGTATTATATGATTTAGTAGCTGTTTTGTCAACTTAATATCATACTCAGAACCAGTTTTAGGTTGTAAGCTTTCACTCTCTATTGAATCCCGATGAAAATCATGAATGGTAACATCTCAGAACTATTTATGCACCAATACGTTAAATGCATTTTTATAATTGTGTTTGTATAATTGTTAAGTAGCTAAACTATGCATATTTATATTCCTTTATTTACAAGCTTTTTGAAGCAATAGATTGTTATTATGCGACTTGTCATTCTTGAGTTATTCTCAGTCTATTAATTACAGTCTCACGCATACTCAGCAAATTTTAGTTGGGTCTCATACAAATGTTATTTTTTATTTCATGGTACGATGTGGTCTGTTCGGTCTGTATATAAACCCAATATGTTAAAAATACATGGTTTGTATGCGAGGCCTGAAATTAGTGTTTCGGACCCAACAGGCAAGTCTAGGTGGAGAGGAGGAACATTAAAGACTATAGACTCCTCGTACGGGTTCATGCGTCCTTGGTCCGGTCGATACTTCACTGCCCCTCAATTGGCGATATCATTACGCTATTGATAAGGGCACAAGATCACAAGTTATAATACTCTGTGATTCTATGAAAGACAACTGGCTCGTTACTATTATCAGTCTTTAATTTCTTAGCTACTTTTTTGATGGAAGCTTTTCTTTAATAACATAACGTCGTTTCTCACTGTACCTACATACGTTGGAGCAACAAACTCAGTTGCGTCAAATACTGTGAGAACAAGAATGTTTGGCGACGACTCGGATGGTCAGGTTCTTGTTTTTCTTGCTGTAAATAGATTTAGTCTTGCGACTATATTTTTCAGACGTTCCCTGATAGTTGCTGTTAGGAGGACGGTGAATAGAATAAACTGCCTTATTTAAGCCGTTACTTCGGACAAAACCTTTTGATTTCAGTCATTTTTTCTCTTTTGACCTTCAGTATGCGTCAGGTTGCGATTGACTACGATCACCACTACACTGAAACTATGTGCAAGTTATTAGGTTAAATCCCGCCGTAGGCCCAAAACCAGAAGGCAGTTGACGGTTGTAATAAGATATATTTGTTGACAATCTCGTGGTATCGAAATAATACCGAGATCGTGCCACAGTTTACGATCGGAACTACAAAGCGTGCGCGAGTTAGTGCAAGGTTACAGTCAACGAAAGAATTTATGTTTTTAATACACTTTAACAAACAGGTACAGCAAAACAATCGCTGATACAATTGGTTAAAATAATAACTGTTTCCATTATACCAGTCTCTCTCTCCATAAAAGTAGGTCACAAAAAGTGTGTAGATATTTTAATATCAATATTAGGTGTTACATTCATTTGAAAAAAGTTAGATAAGTGGAAAATGCTAGTAAGATGTAAGATTCCATGCGTTCTGAGCTGAGTCCGTCTTTATTGTTTCGAAGTAATCAGAACATCTTTCGGTAAGAACATCTTCGGAAATGAACGGTGATTAATGGAAGTGGGCACATCAATAAAAATCCACTACATGACGACGAATTCACGTGCAGCGACATTGCAGATATTCACAATCACATTTCTGTTAACGGACTGAGATATGCATCTAACAATGTATCATCTCATTCCGTGATAGAAAGATCGTTAATTCGTCTTCACTGAAGTGAGTCAGAATATCTTTGTAAACTAGATGGAGCATAGATCTAAAGGAACAGAGGAGATTATTATGTTTACTGTGAGTGTAATTATTTGTTGTTGTATACGATGATATACATGACGACACACTGCTTCAAAGGTTGGTTTTGATTAAGGTATTTGTGTGTTGACAGATCCTGACTCAGACTTCAATAACTTGCTTTCATATTCCTAAGAAAATTGGAGAAAATCAACTGAAATCAGTCTTTAAAGGTGAAACTACGTGTGGTGAAGGTAAAAAATGTTTATATTCGGGTTTTCACTAACCTACATGAGCGATCATCAGTTAGCTATATTTTAATTTCTATATGTACCCGATTATCATTATGTCAACACAGAAACTTTTTGTAATCTATCAGTCATCTAATACATCACACTGATAGCCTACAACAATCAGTCGTTTCGTGTGTCAAATAAATTGATCGAAGTGTCATCGGCGGATTGTGTGAAATAAGATCGGAATTCCTTTCCTAACCTTACTGTTCAAACGTTACTGTTTATTAAAAAGTCTACGTCAGTTAAATGATTTGCACATATTGAAGCAATATTGTATTATCACATGTGATAATGAATCACTGTTCACCCTAATGATGAAAGTTTCTGGTGTTTGCGATAAAGTATTTCGAACAATGGGCAACTGAAATTACCAGAAATGAGATCGAGTCTGCTTGCCTTCATGTCAACAACCAAAAGTCTTGTTACTTTCATAAAAATGATTTGCGTGGTTATGAGTAAATGATGGTGTTGTTTCAGTTTTCTTTGCCAAATTTCATTAACAATGGATTTCACGATACACATCTTCTGACTTTTGCCCAATATGGTATACCGAGTAATATAACAAGCATGTATATATCTTCATCACAAATGTGTCAAAGGATATTTGTAAAAGTCTTGCGCTTATGTTTAACGATTGACTGTCCCAGACAGGGATATATATACGACGATAATTAGTAGTTGGTTCACCTATTCATTTGTTCACTCTCTGTTCGACCAGTCAAACTTGCAGTCCTTATTTCTACACTACTCTATACAAAAAGAAATGTATTTTGTCAAGCAAAACTCATAGCTGTTTTACACAATGCTCAATCGTCATACGACACTGATACGTTGTTGAAAGATAAAGCAGCGTTTCAAGTCAAACGTTTGGTATAAGTGATTAGGTTGTATACACTGTTTAATGATTGAATATGAAAGGATGCATTAAATAATTGGTTGTTTTCAATATTACCATATCTTACATCGTAAATCTATTTACTCGGAAGAACATTTTATTGTTATGCATTTGTAGTGACTTGTATTCTCTCCTCAGCACATAAATCAAAGTACTGAATACGTTGGTGATATTGAGTCAGATATGAGTGCAATACCTTGTTTCCATGCGAATATTCAGCAATGAATAGATGGGTTGTTTAATACTAATGCCCGAAAACATGTTATATTTTCAGCCCAAAGAATGTGTAGTGATTCTCTCTATTCAATATGAAACCGTATGTCTCAGTAAATTCTTGAATAATATCGATAAAATCAACATGAATGATGAAACGTATTCGGTTAAAACCTGTGAGGCATGTTTGGTTGATTAGTGATTAGTTCTCGCATCTGAACCAGATCCTCCTTGTTCGTCGATGATCCTGACCGGGTACGTGAGAGTTCCCGCCTCTTTCACGCATTCTCCACCATGTCTGGTTGAGTTGGTGTTCTTCTTATTGTATTTGAGGGCTTTGCTTTTTCCCTTGTGAATTTTGAGGCCTACTGATTAAGAGGCTGATGCTATATTGATTGTTTCAACCTGCATTTGTTCGTGTGTATTGGATAGAAGGGACGAATCACCTAGTTACGTTCATCTTGTCCATTTTACTCCGCACCTCTTGTCACATATCGAGGTCCTCATAATCCAGGGGATCACCAGGATAAAGGGGATCTGATCTTCACTAGGAATGCGTCTACATGCATCGCTTGGTAGTGTTATCCATAGTATGAATTCCAAGTATTTATTCTTAACGTCTCTCATGCTCTTGTTTACTTGGTTGTTTGCTTCAGTGCACTCAGCCAGAGCCTTCATTTCCCATGTTGTTGTTCGGGTGTTTTTAATGGCTTTCAACTTGTCCTTCATATCTTGAATCTTGTCCAGGATTTCGATAGGGGTCTGTTCATTATGCTGATGCTTGTTGCGGCCCACAACCAATGGACACATTGAGTTAGTGCTTGTTTGATCCCTTCTCAATTGTCCTCCATAGTATTTTGCCCTTAGAGACGATACTGTTAGGCTTAGAACCAGATGTTGAGACCTATCTTGAATCCGTTGAGTTTTTCAGTATCCTGAAGGAAGGCTGGATTGAACCTTTGTAATGTTGTTTCTCCAGTTGTCCACTGCTTCCTTCGCTTCGGCTTTGTCTTGGCCACGGTTAGGTAACTCTCTGGATATTTTGCTATGATCGATGCAGTCTCCCATAAAACTAATCTTCGTCGTTGGCGTTGCTGTCATTGATGTGTGTATGATATTAAATAACATACATTCTGATTCCCTCTTTCTCCGTTTTGGAGGATGCTTTAATGTTTCTGAGTCCATGAGATTCCTATCACACATGTGTTTTACGCGCATTTTTGGACAGCATCAGAGAAATTCAAAGGGCGTAAGTAGTGTTTTCTTCATCGTAACCAGAGTACCGAAGCAGCTCTCCAGAATCCAACGTTTTCTGTTCAAGCTATGTCCAGTAAGTGTCCCTGATATCGAGCACAGTCATCTTGCATTCCCTCATTTCCGTAATTATCGACTGGTCCTTTCGGTCTCCTAAATTGTCCTGCCCTTTTATGTACCTAAATTAATTAATTTTTGCGCTGGATGTCTAGTGACTTCCGAAAAATCTCGTCTTTCACCATCAAGCATCATAATTCCTGTGAATGAGCATCCTTTAACTTCCAGATCAGAGTTCGATCGGTTTTTTTCTCTACAGGATGAGATTGCTGACTTCATCCCGAACCATCCTCATTTGCTCGAATATATGGTCGTCAATAAATCTAGAAGAGCTGCAGGAATAACTTGAATAAAATTTAACGTGAATTTTCTAGTCAACACAGTTTCGTGTGAACTACAGTCTGCACAGTTCGGAGTCAAGCATTTATAATAATCAATTAGCCCGAGAAATCTGCTGTAGATATAGAAAGTTATTTATATCATTCGTCTGATATAGATCTCTGCAAAGTTGGGGTTGATGAGATATTGAAGCGGATTGAGAATGTTCATATCAACTCTTAACTTTCTTATATCGTTCATATATCGCAGCTGTGATTATCATCATTGTTTACTAAAAGAGTCATCAACATGTCTGAAATGGCGAAAACTGGCATAAGCTTGTCTGCTTCTGGACTAACGGAGTGGTTTGTTCCTTTGAAACAGCCGAAAATCTTGTCGGTAGTGGTGTTAGATCGTGTTGCTTTCCTACGTTTGGCTGGACTCTTAGAAGAAGGGGATATCAGTTCCTCTTGAGGCATGATAAGAAAGTTATAAGTAGCTGATGGATAGAACAATAAGTTGGAAATAGAAACAGGTGGAAAAATTAAGGCCGAGGGCTCAAGATAGTTTGCAAAGCAAAACCTGTGTTTTGGAAAAGAGTAAATGTATCGTGAGGATTAGTAAAGATGTCAAATACAAAAGTGTATAGTGGCAGGAGGATGGTAGTAGAGATATAGTATGTATCACAGTACATGTACGGCGGCAAAATAGAACACAAATATGCATATTGTGTATACTTTAACATCTATAATGCACGGAAAGATAGCCTTACACAATAAAGCAATCCAGAACTGTTGGTAATTGATATCAAACAGTCAAAGTAGGCACGGCATATGATACGCATATTAACTGAAATGCTGAATCAGTTAAAATTGGGGGAGGTAGATATATCGACCAAAAACTATGACAGAATCACTAAATGAAACAGGTAATTTCAGAAATTAAATGAGTTATGACACTCAAATACAATTTAAAAGATAGCATATAAAGTGGTGAATATAGCGCTTCATCATAAATACTTCTATATTTTTTAAGTGTTAGATAGAGCTCTGAATAGATCCTGTGGATACACAGAGAACTTAGGTTATAGCATTCAAATACGATATAAGGAATAGTATACAAATATGGAATGCGATTATTCTTCAAACGTGATTATATATTGTTTAAAAGTGATATAGTATGGTTTTATCATATAGCCCAAATGAAAATGTTGTTGTATGAATATGAATTAGAAAGGTTCACCAGCTCAGAACAAATCGCTTGTCATCTGACTGGTGACATTCCGGTCGAACCATCACCGAATGGAATTTGTTATTTAAATACGTGTTTAAGGCTCCGTTTGTCAACGCTCTAAAAAGAAAATTGGACTGACTGAGAAACCGCCACTGCCAGAACTAGCATCCACCGCCTAGCCTTCCGTTCTTTCCAAACAGAAACTGTATCCAATATCTTCCTAACGTGTCTTCGAACTTCTTTATTCCTGACTTCTGGGTTTCGGATCTTTGAATTATAAAGGTGTGACAGTCAGTAGAGTTGTCAAGCCATGGATATCTGTGGACACTTTAAATCTTTCACGAGACGACTAGATACTCGTGTAGCGGTAAACAAATCCCCAAAATAAATAGCTCTGTAAGTTTTCGACATTGGATGCTGACCACATGTTTCAATGGACTCACCCAGCAAACGACACTCGTTCGTGCATCCGCACCAGATCACGTGTGGGAACGCTGTGCTCAACATCTACTGCAATCGCTAGCTAGACTAGATCAGACAATTCCGATATATTGGCAATCTTGAAATGCAAATTCTGATCTCCTCGATTGTGTTTTTTCATTCCTCTTGATGGGTACGAGATATATTAGAAGGTGTTACTGGTTAAAGCGTTGTCAGACACTGAATATATGTGACAACTTCATTGGTGAGCCTAACGTGATCTGGTAGACCAAATCACAAACTGTGAGTCTGTTCCATTTTGAGATTCTAAATATCATTTCTTTATCTTAATTTTTATACATTGTGATATTTTTTCGTGCTTTTTGAATATAAACATATGTATTTTTCCCACGTTCATTCTCATACTTCTTATTTCATCATGACTTAACAGACACCCAAAGTACTTAAGCTTAAGACTATATCCTCACCTTCGTTTCAACTGATGCCCTTCTGGCCAGACAACATCGAAGCCTGGTTTTGCTACACAAAAGCCGACTTCTCTGGGAACGGCGTGATTGACACACGTGCACAATTCCTCGCAGTAGTAAAGGCACTACCGCGCCAATTCAACAGCTGCGTAACACCTAGTATGTTTACTAATGAAGTCTCGGATCCTTGTGAAACGCTGAAACGTTCTATTCCTAAACGCGGGGACCTAACCGATAGACAAAGGTTAAACCAACTCCTCAATAACATCGACCTGCGACATGGTTCTGCGACGGACATATCGCAACGAATGAGAGAGGTTATCGGCCAAAGAACTTTCGACGATAGCCTATTCAAACACCTTTTCTTGTCCAAACTTCTTCAACAAGTGCAGGCTGTGCTTGTTTCATTTCATAATAACGCCTTAGACGAGCTGGCTGCATCTGTCGACTGCATTTCAAAAATCACCAAATCTTCTTATACCGAGGTTTTTCCAGTCAAAGAAAAACCTCAAACGACCAAGAAGGAAGTGACAGAGTTATGTCATACACTTGCGCGTTGTCTTAAATTTTGTGACGACCGTAAGCGGTCACACACCTCACGTAGAAGCATTTCACGTAGGCGATCTGTCTCTAGAACATGAGAGACGGATAATCCCGACTGGTGCTGGAAAGACGTCCAGAAATCGCAAAACATCCTGCAATTTTCCCAACTCAAAACGGACCGATACGAAAAACAACGCGGGAGACTTCCAAGCCAGCACGCGTTAACGGCAACCGTAGCCGGCGAACATAGCCGTCTGTTGTACGTTACAGATGTGACAACACAAGTTTGCTTCCTCGTCGATACTGGCGCAGAATTTGGCGTTCTCCCAGCGAATCCCAACGACCGGCTTCACGAATCGGTTTTAACCTTACAGGCAGCAAACGGAAAGCCTATCGCTACGTATAGCGAAAGGTACGTTTACCTTAACGTGGGTTTACGCAAACTCGTTCACTGGGTTTTCGTTGTTGCAGATGTTTTTATTGATTTAGACCTTCTACAGCATCACAATCTACTCATTGATACGCGTAAATAGGGGCTAGTAGACGGAAACATTAATTTATCTGTTTGCGTAACTTCCCTTTCCGGTTGCAGATTATCTTCCGTCACAATTAAGCACACGATGAACTTGATCTGTCAACCACTACTCGATGAGCATCCTGGGATACAACCCCAAAGTACGCATCAAACAGATGGGACCAGGTAAGGAAACCTTACTTTGTGACACATCTACAGGTAGGGATCGCCCAATCGTGCCGAAACGTTATGGGCGCAATGTCTTCAACACATTGCACAAACGTTCTCATCCAGGCGTTCGTGCAACCATCAAGCTTATAGCAGAACAGTTTTGTTGGCCTGGTACGAATAAAGATGCTAGTGAGCACGCTCCAGCGTAAGCGGTCAAAAATCTAAGGTTATCAGACACAATAGATGTCCCTCAGGCTCACTTAAAACTCCCGATGCTCGTTTCCACCATGTTTATCTGGAGTTGGAAGGAACTTTACCAGATTCTAATGGATACTCTTATCTCTCAACCTGCGTTAACCGTTTAACTCGATGACCAGAAGCAATACCTATCAAGGACATCACTGCTGAAACAGTGGCCTACACCTTCGTCGAACGGTGGGTAGCAAACTTCGGCTGCCCTTCAACCATCACAGGTTGCCGACCCGATGTTGTTAATACTAATATCTGAAGATTGATTTGGATTTTCGGAAGCAATTAGTTGAATATAACTGCAAAGAAGTTAAAAATGTATTTGAACTAACCAAAGTTTAGTATTGCATTGTATATTAGGGGGTTTTGTTTGAAAGCTAAAGGTCCACTGGTATTTATATCTCACATCCTTCATTAATCTACTTTCTGCGTGAACATAGTGTGTATGGGTCATCTGAGGAAACATAGATTTATCCTATCATACTTTATGGAAATCATTTAGCGCATTATCAAATTCAATCCAGCTTCCGAATCTCTTGTTCAGCACAATACGTTAGAACGCGTCGCTTACGTCCACTGAAATTTCACTTGAGCATGAAGCACTAGAGACAACACGCAATAGTTATTAAAAAAAGGTTATTCCTTGAAAAAAATTAACTGAAGGAAGAACAAGAAATATTTAGGACTTACCCTTCAGTTGACATTTCGTCTTAACTCACAAAATCTATGCGTATCTATAACCTTTTACGTTATTTTATTCTAACTTTGTTTTCTGGACCTTATCAACAAATTATATATAGCTGTTAACTTTCACTACAGCACTTAGGACCACAGATCAAGTTTCGAAGGAACAACAGATCTAAAGTGTGCACTACAAAACAGAAAATACTGAATTAATGCTCTTAGCAGTTATTTAGTGTTTATTATGCATCAGAAGATGACTTATATATAGAAAAATTTAATACTCATAGGACCCATCACACACACGGCAATTGAAATACGGATGCTCGCTTCCAGTCAGCGCGTTCAAGGTCGTTGAAACGAAACGGCGGACAGATTTGAAAGGGATTACCGTTTTTACCGTGCCTTTTACCTTGCCCCCTGGTCCTCTTGTGGATTTCAATTACCATCTGCATATAAGGGATGAAAGTAAGCGTTTGTAGTTCTTAATTACTGTCAGGTATTTGTTCGGGAGTGTAAAACTGACAAACTACTTATTACATGGGAGAATGTACGTTCCTTTTAAAAATCAATCTTGCACTATATACATAGGTCTCAACTGATGCAACGATTCTCGACCTTAAAAATAGAATTTATCTGGAAAGTATGACATTTTTTGTTGTTAACCAAAATTTCAGAAAAGAAGCCTCAATTAGTCCGACAGAGTATTCGTCTTGATCCTCGTAAGTTTTGCGACTATCCCACAATCAATTGTAAACAGTACCTCACCACAATTAGTTTTTACCAATAAATGTGAGCAGATGTTTCTGGAACACAAAGTGTGTATGAGAAACTTTCAATTAGTTTCCCGAGGCACTTATTCTGTTTTATCAGCAATTTTCTAATGAAGGAAACGTAATTAGTCTTCCGAGTATCATATATCCATGGCCATTTAGTTGGCAATATTCGTGATCATTCAATACTTGACTTGCAATTCATTCTCCATTAGGTCATACCACTGATAATCTCGTCCTATTTTAGATAGCGATTCGACTTATCACGTGATTTCTTCATCATTATTCCTAACAAACTAGTCATAATACTGCATTTGCGGCATAAAATACCTGCCATCATAGTTCTGCCTTACATCTTTTTCAATGCAGCTAATAAAAAAATTTCACTGACCACTATCCAGGCAAACCCGTCATTGAAAGGTGTACCTCAAAAGTACACAAACCTTTTGAGGGCTCTACACGAACACTGCCATTCGAGTCAGAGCATATGGCGAACTGTCATCTGATTTCGCAACCTTAAATGGTATTCGGCAAGACTGTCAACTATCTCCATTTTTGTTCAATTTCATCATAGACCTACTGCTGGGAATTACGCTCACGTCGACTGAATCTCCTGGCATTGATCTCCTACCAGGAGGTCCACTTATCGACTTAGAATGTGCTAATGATATAGTCCTGTTTGGTAAGACGCTGATAAAATACAGTCTTTTGGTAGCACTGAGTAACAATCCCATGTTTTTGGAATGCATCTCCCCCCTCTAAATGCAAATTGTTGATTCAGGACTGGCTTGCGTTAACACCTGAATAGGGAGTGAAGTAGTCGAACGCATCGACAACTCCACTTATTTTTCTGATCAGCCCTAATAGGTTGGTTTCTGGTGAAATCTCAGCACGGATTTGAAAAGGTCGTTTGACTTTTGCCAAATGGTGTCACCTATGGCAAAGCCAATTAAGGAACGAGTATAGTGCGCAGCGGTTCGTTCCGTTCTACTTTACGGCTGTGAAACGTGGCCATTAAGAGTAGAAGTTATTTGTTAACTACTAGTATTGGACCGCAGATGCCTCAGAAATATAGCTCGCATCTGCTGGGATCACCAGGTAAGTAATAGTGAGGTTAGATGTAGGGTATTAGGCAATGATTATAAATCGGTTGATGAGGTTGTAAATCTTCACCTACTGAGACAATTGAGCCACATGTTACTTATGCTTGAACACCGATTACCACGACGCACAATGCTGACTAGTGTTGGGAATGGTAAGAAAAAAGTTTAGGGCGGCCAAATCATAACGTGCCATCACTCTTTGGAGTCACTAACGTTTGGTCTGAGCTGTGTTGGTAGATGCAGGCTACTTGGTTGGGGTCTGCGTGACTATCGTAACCTATGGTCGGAGACTCTGGGTGATGGCTCAGAGTCCATCACAACGGCGTAGTTGTATACGCTTTCTGTCTTCCCTTAAACTAAGAGATTAAAATTGCTTCATATCTTTCTTTCTACCATCTAATTCTTTCTTTCCGTACTATATCCTTATATGCAACTTTCCTTTTATATATTATCACCATTGAATTCACTACTATGAATTTGGTGTTCATCTTGTTGTTCTAATGAGTTGTGACAACTTCACTTGTTTATTTGTTTATTTAAACATAAATATAGGTACAAGAAGGCAACAAATAGATATGCGCCGCATAAATCATTCGATTTGTATGAGGGCTAGAATACTGCCTGGGCGCCTAAACCGAAGCAAGTGGTTTTCTTAGCGGCCACACCTTGAGCCTTTGACCTGGAGGTCTAATCCACAAGGCAGTGAAGCAACGCAAGAAGGTGCAGTCCCATGCTCGCCGGTGACCACCGATTGGTTCATTCGCCATTTGTTCCTTCAGGATGCTGGAGCCTATATACCATTGGTTTGGAATTGTAGTTTTCCAACTCTAGGTGGACTCCGTATCCACCAACTTGGACCGATGCATATACGTGCCTGGTCTTACTTTGTAGCTAACTGACTGACTGATGTGACGAAATTCAAAAGAACTGGTTTTGCAATTAAAGTAATGCAAATGGACTACCAAAATAAATTAATCCCAACACTGTATCGACTTTCTGGTTGCTGATACGAATTAATTCAGCTCTGCTCTTGATGGAAATAATTCAAGGTTTTCAAACAAAATATATTTAAATCTACGTAGCTGAAAACTTTTCATTTTTATTACGTACCGTAAATGTTCGTTCAAGTTTTTTTTGGAATACCTTTCTTGAGACTGCATAGTAATTCCTGAGATTTTTCAAATATGCTTGTAAGCTTCCTACTACTAAAAATACTTTTTTGTCCAATTTCTTAAAGGTGGAAAGTCAATAGATGATAACAAACGAATATCTGAGTTTGAAAACACGGACAAATCTGGGTGTGTTAATTTATATTTAAGGGATATTGGACCACAAATTGGTTGGCGTACGGTGTTTTTATTAGAGTACACAGGACCACTAATCATATATGCAATCGTTTGGCTTCTTCGACAACCTTCTTTAAAAAATAACATGCTTCCTCCTATGTCATCTGACTTCTATTTAAGAAGAGTTGCTTTAGCTTGTTGGTCTGGCCACTACATTAAACGTCTACTGGAAACCGTGTTTGTCCATCGGTTTTCTCATGCTACAATGCCATTGCGTAATCTGTTCGTCAATTGTTCATATTATTTTGGATTCGCTTTGTTCATAAGCTATTTTACAAATCATCATTTATACACACCACCTAGTAAGTTTGATTAACAGTTGATCAAGTGTTTTTTTCAGTTTGTATGTTAATTAGGTAGGTGAACTGCTGTATGTTTTAAGTTAGTCTTTTAATATTCTGTGTCAAAACCACATATTTGTTGAAAAGTAGTATCTATCTTCGAAATGAAACAGATTATAAGTATCAGGTTTCTGACCATTTTGTACTAAATACGTCTAGCTAAACTCATTTCTAAAGTATGTACTTTCCTAAACCCTGAAAATTAGTCAATTAATGGTGCATCCCACATTTACTATAAATATATGGTTACTGAGTATGAAGGTGTCAGATACGTAGAATGTGACATTTACTACCTGAAATCTTACCCAAGGATCCCAAACCCAATGAAACTGTTGAGATTAAGGGGATACAAACGTACATCTGGTTTATTTAAAATTGCCCCCAAATACCCTGGTACGGCTGAGAGTGTGGAGAGTCCGCTCTCCCTCTCCAAATGCTCTCACATGGCCACGCGTATATAGCCTCTGCCAGGGAAGTCCTACTCACTGCCTTCTCGTGGCGGGGGTGTTGTTTACGGAAATGAGAGGACGAAAAGCGAATGTCCGGCTCTTTAACCGGATCCCAAACCAATGGTGCAGTCAGTCACAACGTAGAACTTCGTACGTACGTACATCAGTTCGAGTTGCCGCACCACCTTAGCACAGAGATGCAGTTGTCGATTCAAATCCCGTAGTGGTAGAGGTAGCAAGAGTATAAGCAGTGATCGGGAAGATTAGGGTTTGGAGATGTTATTTAAAGAGTATAATCCAGTGAAATAAATTTGGAAAGAGGAAGAAAGGGACATGAAGAATTCAGAAGATTAGAATTTGGGAGAACACAAAGAGTGGATGCACCTGCGCCATTGCAAACGATTTTGAGCCATGTCATTCAGGGTCTCTAACCATCGGTTGCTATCATCTCGCGGTCCCCAACCAGGTAGTCTACACCTACCAACATGACTCAGTCCACTTGTCAGTGACTTCATGGATTTGTGCCATGTTTTGGTTTGACCGCCCCTAGCTTTCTTCCAACCTACTCCTATACCACTGAATATAGCACGTCGAGGTAGTCGGTGGTTGGGCATACGTAACACGTGTCCCAGCCATCTCAACTGATGAAGTTTCACTACTTCATCAATTGATTTGCCATCCTTACCTAGTACCCGTTTCCTAACAGCTGCGTTACTTACTCGGTGGTCCCAGGATATACGAGCAATATTTCGAAGACACCTATGATCAAATACTAGTAACCTACGAATATCCCCTACTCTTACCGGCCATGTTTCACTGCCATAAAGTAAGACGGAACGAACTGCTGCGCAGTAAACACGTCCTTTGGTTGGTAGACGGATATCTCGCCTACGCCATAAATGACGCAAGTTGGCAAAATCTAGTCGAGCCTTCTGTATCCGTGCTGAGATTTCGTCACACACCAAACCACAAGGGCTGATTAGACTTCCAAGATAAGTGAAGCGGTCGACACACTCAACTACTTCACTCCCTATCACTAGTTCGGGTGTCGATGTAACCCAATCCTGAAGCAACATTTTGCATTTCGAGGGAGAGAATCGCATCCCGAACATGCTTGCATTGTTGCTTAGTGTGGTCAGAAGACTCTGCATTTTGTCAGCGTCTTCACCAAATAAAACTATGTCATCAGCATATTCTAAGTCAACAAGTAAACCTCCCGGTAGAAGTTCAACCCCTGGAAATTTAGATGAGGAGAGTGTTATCTCTAAAAGTACGTTGACCACAAAGTTGAACAAGAATGGGGAGAGTGGACAGCCCTGACGAACACCACCTGAGGTAATCAATTCTGATGACAGTTCGGCATAAGCTCTCACTCTACCAGTTGTGCTCGAGTAGAGAGCCTTTATAAGGTTAATGTACTTATTTGGTACTCCTTTCAATGACAAACACTGCCATAGAACCTCACGATCTGCAGAGTCGAATGCCGCCTTAAGGTCGAGAAATACTACCATTGTGGGGCGTCTGAACGAGTGTCTGTGTTCTAGAACCTGACGTAGTGTGAATATCTGGTCCATACAACCACGTCCAGGTAGAAAACCGGCCTGGTTTTCTCTAATCTGCTCTTCACGAGCTTTGATTAGGCGTCGAAGTATTATTGAGGCTAATATTTTAGACACTATATTAGTCAAACTGATTCCTCTGTGATTGTCACAAGAGGACTTTTGTCCTTTTTTATAGACTGGCACAATCAGTGATTGAGACCAGTCAGATAGGATTACGTCCAGTTCCCAAATTCTACCTAAGACCTCGGTTAATCTCATTGCTAATACTGGACCACTATCCTTAAAAATCTCAGGAGTAAACCTGTCAGGGCCTTCTGCTCTCCCTCGCTTCAGATTTCCTATGGCTTTTTCAACTTCGTAAAGTGGACCTACATTAACTTGCCATTCAGGTTGACTGGGGATCGTGGGAAACCGAAGTGTGGCTGAAGGCCAGTTGAACTGACCCCTGAAGTGTTCTGCCCACCGATCCAATCTCCTGGTTTGATAGTGTATGATATATCCATCTTTCTCTGAGATTGTTTCGCTAACAATCGGGTTCCTAATTCCGGTTTCCTTAACGAGTCTGAACAATTGTCTGCTATTACCTATTGCCGCTGCCTTCTCCATCTCTCTTGCTTTCGCTACCCACCACTGTTCGCGATCATTGCGTAGACTTCTTGTCAGCTTGCGCTTAAGCTGACTCCGTTCTTCACTATGTTCAGAGCCAGGTGGAATGAGTTTCCGAGCATCTATCAGTACGATAGATGCTGCTGAGATCCAGTGTTGCTCCCTAACCTTCTAGTTTACCTTACTCACTGCTGTTTCCACAGCTTTTCGGATATCATTCCATGCGGCATCGGGGTGGGCATCACATACATGGCTGCCTAACTTTTCCTAGTTGTTCCGGAAATATACTCTTAACTTGGCTATCATTAAGTAGGCCTCTAAGAGGTTTCCTTGCAGCGTCTTTCCTACGTCCAGTAAGACGCAAGCAGATACACGCTCGCACCAGAGCATGATCTGAATCTAAGCATGTGCTCCGGAATGAGCATTAGTCTTCTATCGAGCCTGATAGCGATGTGTTCTATTTGGGTCCAACGTTGGGACGAATTAGGGGGTCGCCATGTTAAAAGATGTTTTTCCTTATGCTTAAAGTTAGTATTTGCAAGGAACAGGCGGTTATCTGAGCATAGCTGCAACAGACGGTCGCCATTATCTGTTCTTTGAGCCACGACACCATAAGATCCACCTAGGTGTCTTTCCTCATCGCTTAGTTTACCTACTTGAGCATTTAAGTCACCGGCCACTATTACTACATCAGAGCGCCTAGCTTTTAGGAGGAGATCGGAGAGTTTTCTGTAAAACTCATCTTTTACATCGTCTGAGCTGCAGTCAGTGGGAGAATAGGCAGAGACGACGAAGAGGCAACGATGAGTGTCCCTATCTTTCCGGATTCTTACTGTTCCGTTCAGTCGGACAGCGCACAAACGGCTATTTACTGGGATCCACTCTAAGAGAGCTAGTTCTGCCCTAGGACTAGGACTATACCTAGGCTATACCTACGCCAGTGAGGCTACGGGAAGCAGAATCAGGGCTTCCAGATACATGAAGCGTAAATCGAGTCGGTTCTTTATTTTGGCATGGTGAGGTCAAATGAATGACGCTACTTGTATCCTGTATGCGCGTTTCGGAGACGCAGCACACATCGATGGCGCGAGATTCCAAAGTCCTAGCTAAGGAAGCCTGCTGTCCTATTTGGCAAAGTGTTCGTACGTTAAAAGCTCCTATGTGTAGTTTAGAGCGTGGTATCAGGAGAACAGGAATCGAGTTCCACGTACTCGAATCGTTTGCCTTAGCGGTGCGAGGTGATAAAGAGACGTGAGGAGGGTTAGCCATGGTGATAAGGGAGGTATTAGGAGGTGTAGGAAGGATTTGAATGTCAGTCAGTCAGCTACAACGTAGGACCAGGCACATATATGCATCGGTCCAGGTTGCCATAGCACAGCAAGATGAACACCGGATTCATAGGAGTGGTTAGGTTAAAGGTGGTAATATATAGGAGAAAGATTGCATATAAGGATACAGTACCGGAATATAGAATTAGTTCGTAGAAAGAAAGATATGAAGCAATTTTAATCTCTTAGTTTAAGGGAAGACAGGGAGTGCATGCACCGACGCCGTTGTGAACGATTCTGAGCCATATCACCAGGAGTCTCCAACCTTCGGTTACGAAAGTCACGCGGACCCCAACCATGTAGTCTGCATCTACCAACATGGCTCAGACTAGAGGTTAATTTCTTAAAGCACTGATGCCACGTTTTGGTTTGGCCGCCCCTAATTCTCTTCCAACCATCTCTAACACCCGTTAGCATTGCACGTCGTGGTAATCGGTGTTCAGGCATACGTAACACGTGGCCCAACCATCTCAGTCGATGATGATTAACAACCTCATCAACTGATTTACCATCCTTTCCTAATACCCTGCGTCTAACCTCACTATTACTTACCCGGTGATCCCAGCAGACGCCAGCAATATTTCTTAGGCATCTGTGGTCAAATACTGGTAGCTTACGGGTGTCTTCTACTTTTAAAGGCCATGTTTCGCTGCCGTAAAGTAAGACATAATGGACTGCCGCACAGTATACTCGTCCTTTTATTGATAGACGGATATCTCGCCTTCGCCAAAGGTGACGTAAGTTGGCAAAAGCCAAACGAGCTCTTCGAATCCGTGCTGAGATTTCGTCCGATACCAACCCATTTGGGCTGATCAGACTTCCATGATAAGTGAAGTTGTCGTCGCGTTCGACCACTTCACTCCCTATCCTTAGTTCAGGTGTTAACGCAGACCAGTCCTGAAGCAAGAACTTGCATTTAGAGGGAGGGAAGCGCATTCCAAACATTCTGGCATTGTTGCTTAGTCCTACCAAAAGACTCTGCATTTTATCAGCGTCTTCACCAAACAGGACTATATCATCTGCGTATTCTAAGTCGATAAGTGGACCCCCTGGAAGGAGATCAATACCCGAGAATTCAGTCGACGAGAATGTTATTTCCATCAGTAGGTCTATGATGAAGTTAAACGGAAATGGAGAAAGTGGACAGCCTTGACGGACACCACTTGAGGTTGCAAAAGTAGATGACAGTTCGCCATAAGCTCTGACTCGACTGGTAGTGTTCGAGTAAAGAGCCTTTACAAGGTTTATATACTTCTGGGGTACGTCTTTCAATGACAGACACTGCCACAGAATCTCGCGGTCTACAGAGTCAAATGCTGCTTTTAAATCAAGAAAGACCACCATTGTCGGACGTCGATAAGTATGCCTGTGTTCTAGAACCTGACGAATGGTGAATATGTGGTCGATGCAGCCACGACCTGGTCTGAAGCCAGCTTGGTTTTCTCGTGTTTGCAGTTCACGAGTCATAGTAAGGCGTCTGATTATTATTGAGGCTAGTATTTTAGATACTATATTTGTTAAACTAATCCCTCTGTGGTTGTCACAGGATGATTTTGACCCTTTCTTATATATTGGGACGATAAGTGATTGCGACCAGTCAGATGGAATAACATCTAACTCCCAGATCTTAGCTAAAATATTAGTCAACCTAACCGCTAAAATTGGACCACCATCCTTAAAGAATTCTGGGGCCAATCCATCTGAACCAGCTGCCCTTCCTCGTTTCAGATTAACTATAGCCTTTTGAACTTCTGCTAGAGTTGGGGGACCTACTTCAATGTTCCATTCACACTGTCTGGGAATGGACGGTAGTTGTAGAGTCGCTGAAGGCCAGCTGAACTGTTCCCTAAAGTGTTCCGCCCATCGTTCTAAACGTCTGGACTGGGAGTAGATAAGAGTATCGTCTTTTTCCGAAATAATCTCACTTACACTTGACTTATTAATTCCAGTTTCTTTTATTAGTCTGTAGAGCTGTCTTGTGTTCCCTATAGCCGCCGCCTTTTCCATCTCTTGCTTTCGTTGCCCACCACTGCTCACGGTCGTTTCTTAGACTTTTTCTTAACCTAGATCTGATTTGCTGTCGCTCTTCATCATGTTCGGAACCTGGTGGGACGAGTTTGCGAGAATCCGTCAGTGTGATAGACTTTGAAGAAATCCACTGGTTCTTTGTAACTCTGTGGGTTAAGTCACTAATAGATTTTATTGCTGTTTCCACAGCTGTTTGTATATCTTTCCAAGCAACATCTGGGTCAGCCTCGTTTTCAGAACTACCTAAGTGTGACCTCAGTTGTTCCTGGAACTTACTTTTGGTTTTTTTGTTACTCAATTCAGTTCTAATGGGTCTTTTTGCGTTCAGTGAGGCGCAAGCAGATGCGTGCCCGTATTAGGGCATGGTCGGAGTCCAAGCAGGTACTCCAGAATGAGCGACAATCTTCTATCGACCCTCTCCAACGATGACTGATGGAAATATGGTCTATTTGAGTCCATCGTTGGTTTGGTGTAGGGGGTCGCCATGTTAGACGATGTCTCTCCTTATGCTTAAAATTTGTGTTTGCTAAAAAATAAACGATTGTCTGAGCATAGTTGCAGCAGACGATCATCATTATCTGTTCGTTGTGCCGGTATACTAAAATACCCACCTAAATGCCTTTCTGTTTGGTTGAGACTACCTATCTGGGCATTAAAGTCACCTGCTACGAGTACTATGTCTGAACGTTTAGCTTTCTGAAGAAGTTCAGATAGGTTTCTGTAAAATTCATCCTTCACTTCATCTGAGCTGCAGTCGATGGGAGCGTAAGCAGAAACGACAAAAAGGCAACGACGTGTGTCCCTATCCTTCGGAGTTCTTACGGAGCCGTTTAGCCGGACAGCACATAGACGACTGTTGACGGGGATCCACTCTAGCAGTGCTTGTTCCGCCCTCATGCTTAGTGCTATGCCTACACCTGCCAGTCCACGAGAACTGGCCATCGGGTCACCAGATACACGTAGGGTGTATCTCGTTGGCTCTTCGTTTTGCCGAGGTGAGGTCAAGTGAATGACCACACTGGAATCCTGTATGCGTGTTTCGGAGACACAGCATACATCGATGGAAAGAGACTCTAGGGTTTTAGCCAAGGAAGCCTGTTGACCGATTTGACATAGAGTGCGTACGTTGAAAGCTCCAATGTGTAGTTTGGAGCGAGGTTTCAGTAGACCTGGGACAGAGTTTTGAGCACTAGAATCGTTGGCTATGGTGACACTTGAGGAAGAAGCCGAAGGAGGAAGTTTAGGGTTGAAAGTCGATGTAGGAGGAATAATAGGAATTGAAGAGGAAGGTTGATTATGAATACAGTGGTCTTGGGTGCTGTTAGAGGTATGAGGGCGGTTATCACTTCCCGGTTGCCCACACCGTGGAAGGGTTCTTCTGGAGGTACCTGAAAAGGAAATTGGATTAGAAGTGGTCTTAGTGACCTGGGAGCGTGACCGCAGTGCCCAAGGGACAACTGCTTGAGGTCGGTCACACGACCTTTTTATGGGTAATTTTCATGTTAGTTCCGTACTTATTGAGACCTTACCGCCGGAGACGGATATCCGTGGTCTCGTGTGCTGTTACGGGTATGAGGGCTGATGTCACTTCCCGGCTGCCCACACCGTGGAAGGGTATTTTTTGAGGAACCTGAAAAGGAAATTGGATTAGTGTTGGTCTTGACGACCTGGGAGCGTGACCGCAGAGCCCAAGGAACAACTGCTTGAGGCCGGTCGCGTACGGCCTTTTTGTGGAAGGTTTTTGACGTGTTAGCTCCGTTCTTCAAAGGGCCTTACCGCTGGAGACGGAAATCCATGAGGTAAGGTGAGGTGTAACATTTTTAGAGTCGACCTTTTCTAACCCCACCCCTCCTTGTCGGAAGGCAGCATCGCTGTCATGCTGGTTGTCCGAGGGAAACACCTTACTGCTGTCATACCTCTCTACAGTCAGCAGTACGACTTCGACCTCAGACCTTGAATGCTGCTTTTAATCTTACCGTTCTCCAATCGACCTGCCTAGCATGGTAGAACCTACAGGAACATATGTTCCAGCCAATATAGCTCGGTTGGGTCATCACAATAGGCAAGCCCAACCACCGCGTCAAGGTAGCAGCTTCGGTCGGGAAACCAATGGTGCACATGAGCTCCAGTATCGTGAAGGAACAAATAGCGTATGAACCAATCGTTGGTCACCGGCTACCATGGGACTGCATCTCCTTACGATGCTCCACTGCCTTGTGGATCAGACCTTCAGGTCGAAGGCTCGGGGAGTGGCCTCCTAAGAAAACCACCTGCTTCGGTTTGGGCACCTGGGCAGTATCCCAGCCCTCACACAAATCGAATGATTTATGTGGCGCATATATATTTGGTGCCGCCTTGTACCAATGTTTATGTGTTAAAATAAAATAATAAAATATTTAGAATTACAGGTACAAATAATTGTTAATTGAAAGATGCTAATAAGTGCCTCATAATGCGATCGCAAATGGATTCAACGGCAAGTCGGATAATTTGACTCTATTAATATTATTAAGTAGTTTACCGATGTCAGTCGTTACAAAGTATATCTAGATGAATTTCGAAATATTTATCTGCGAAAAGTGATTACTTGAGTTATACATGTTTCGTCGTAATAACCACAAAAGCTTATTAATATTTATCATGAGTAAAACTATTTTTGTTCTGAATAATGTTTTTTTCTTGTTTTACAGCCTTTGGTCACACACAAATAGTTATAGGCTTCTTTCTCTTCATGGTGAGTCCCGTTTTTGTTTGTTTGTTATTGAGAAATTCTTATTAACCCACCTTCACATTGACTTAAATCGGGTATTCTTTAAAAGACTGTATAGTGAACAATCAGTCAGGCAGTAGTAATTGATTTAAGGTGTCATAAATATGCGTTAGTTCAAATTGCCATATCACATTAACATACCGAGATAAAATTAACCTAATGAATATAAGTAGAATCGAAATAGAATAGCAGTATCAATCGTGGTGAGGAAGCCTTAACTCTAAAACTTTTTAAGTTTCCTGTATTTTCATCTTAGGATTACATACACCATATTATTATTCAACTAATTGCAAAAAATCTCATTTTCCATTTTTTGAAGTTTTTTTGAAATTCTATCTCAAAGTTGTGCGTTCTTTAGAATCCTTCGGTCCTGTTCCTGCCAGATTAATACCACGAAGGAACCAGTCAATCAACTACAACGTAGGACCAGGCACATATATGCATCGGTCCAAGCTGCCATACCTCATTACTACAGCAAAATGAACACCGAATTCACAGAACAGTTACTTCAATGGCAGTAAGGTATGAAGAAAAAAGATTAGATATAAGGATATAGTACAGAAGGAATCATTTGGTAGAAAGAAAGGTACAAAGCAATTTTAATCTCCAGGCGCTTTCTGGAGATCACTTAACTTGCGATAAAATCTGTCCTTGATTATATCTGGGTTGTAATCTGTCGTGCTCAGTGGTCTAGAGGTTAAGCGTTCGCGTGCGAGGTTCGAGTCCGGCGGATCGGACATTGGGTACGCACTGCTGGGGAGTCTTATGCTAGAAAGAAACGGACGTCCAGGGCTTCCAGTTTTCGTCCTGGTACGGCTGAGGCAGGGGAGAGTCAGCTCTCCCTTTCCAAATGCTCTCACATGGCCACGCGTATTTAGCTTCTGCCAGGGAAGTCCTACTCATTGCCTTCTCGTGGCGGGGGTGTTGTTTACGAAATCGACAGTACGAAAAGCGAATGTCTGGAGCTTTAACCAGGTTGGTAGACAGGTAGGGTCCACCTAGAGGAGTTGGAAAACTTTGATTCCAAACCAATGGTGCACGTGGGCTCCAGTATCCTGAAGGAACAAATGGCGTATGAGCTAATAGTTGGTCACCATGGAACTGCATCTTCTGACGTTGCTCCACTGCATTGTTGATCAGACCTTTATGTCGAAGACTCCGGGTATGGCTTACTAAGAAAATAACCTGCTTCAGCTTGGACACTGGCAGTATCACAACTCACACACAAATCAGGTGACTTGTGTGGCGCATATGTATTTAGCGATCCTTTTTACCAATATTTGTGTTCAAATAAAATAAGATAAAGACCGATTTCTCACTGATGAGGCTTCCAAATCTGACTGTGCATGATCGATTGCTTTTTGGGATATCATCAATTGCCCCCAAATGCCGTGGTATGGCCGAGAGTGGGGAGAGTCCGCTCTCCTTCTCCGAATGCTCTCACATGGCCATGCGTATATAACCTCTTCCAGGGAAGTCTTACTCACTGCTTTCTCGTGGCGGGGGTGTTGTTTACGAAAATGAGAGGACGAAAAGCGAATGTCCGGCGCTTTAACCGGATTCCAAACCAATGGTGCACATGGGCTCCAGTATCGTGAAGGAACAAATGGCGTATGAACCAATTGTTGGTCACCGGCTACCATGGGACTGCGTCTCCTTACGATGCTCCACTGCCTTATGGATCAGATCTTCAGGTCGAAGGCTAGGGGAGTGGCCCCCTAAGAAAACCACGTGCTTCGGTTTGGGCACCCGGGCAGTATCGCAGCTCTTACACATATCGAATGAGATTTGTGTGGCGCATATGCATTTGGTGCCTCCTTGTATCAATATCTGGTTGTTGAAAATAAAATAATTCTTCGATTAGTCCTGCCTCAGGTCTAATGCCTAGTGCCACACCAATCCAAGCAAACCTAGACGAAGTTGTCACAGGATCCGCGAATAAACGGACGTGAAACAAACTAGGTTCCTAAATACGGTTTTCAGGTAGACAGCGGTCGTTGATGTTAAAACTTTCTAACGACATATCCAGTCAGTCAGTCAGCTACAACGTAGGACCAGGCACGTATGTGCGTCGGCCCAGATTGCCATAGCGCATTAGCATAGGAAGATGAACAGCGGATTCATAGGAGTGGTTAGGTCAAAGGTGGTAATATATAAGAGAAAGTTTGCATATCAGGATATAGTATAGGAAGAAAGAATTAGTAGAAATAAAATATGAAGCGATTTTAATCTCTTAGTTTAAGGGAAGACAGCGAGTGTATACACCTACGCCATTGTGATCGATTCTGCGCTATGTCACCAAGAGTCTCCAACCATCGGTTAGGATAGTCACGCGGACCCCAACCAAGTAGTCTGCATCGACCAACATGGCTCAGACTAGAGGTTATTGTCTTCAAGCACGACATACCCAATGCTATCTGTTATTCAATTTTCATTAGTGTTTGAACGCTAAAAGTAACCAGTTTGGATGGCATACGTAGTTCCAGAAACGCTGTCTCAAACTTAGTATTCGGTGGTAGCATTTAACTTTCGATCAGTCATTCACTTGAGATCGTTTGGGTAGGACGGAATTTCCATCGTAGGTGAGCTGCTGTTTAAAAAATGATAAAAAAAAGAATACACATAATGAGAATAAAAAGGAGTAGACAAGTGGTTCAATATGAAATAAGAACGAATATTACCAAATATTTGTGAGTATAATTGGTGAGAATGCTAATTGAAGCGAAATTAATTTTTTCCGTCGTAAACATTCGATTTGTGTGTGGACTAGGATACTGCCAGGTTGCTCAAACCCAAACAGGTGAATTTCCTAGGAGACCTTTGACCTAGAGGTTTAATTCACAAAGCAGTATAGCAACGTTAGGAGCTGCGGTCCCATAATAGTCGGCGAGCAAGAATATGTTTATACGTTATTTGTTTTTTCAGAATTATCATATACCCTGACTGGTTCACCTAAAACATCTATCAACCATAATACATCACCGTTGATTTTGTGTTGTACATAAATGTAAAAGTGCTTTTGGTGGAGTTTTGTTCTCTGAAGTTTGTGCTGGTGATGTCGTTCAGAAGAACGATGAAAGCTCAACGACCAAACCATCCAGCTCAGAGAACAAAACTCCACCAAAATCATCCACCTGAGCTACAAATCTTCTCCACCATCTCAAATGTAAAAGTGCGTATACTAAGGTTTATTGAAGCCTTAGGCATACGAAAATTCAAACCTTTGTTGGTATTCAAAAAGAGTTTGTTCCCACCTTAAACCTATCCTAGTAATATTAGCTTATTATTCAGAGTGATAAGGTATCAAATTGTTTCCACAGTATTTTCTTTATTATCCCTGTTTCCTCTTACCCTCCGTTTCTAGTCTAGTTGACCTTATATTCTTCAGATATAAATGCTCTTAACAAGTATATGTGTGATCAGATTGTTCGAAATGTATTACGCTAATATTCCACATAGTCCTATTATTATTAGTATTTCAACACATAGATATTGGTACAAAGAGGCACCAAATGCATATGCGCCACACAAATCTCATTCGATATGTGTAAGAGCTGCGATACTGCCCGGGTGCCCAAACCGAAGCACGTGGTTTTCTTAGGGGGCCACTCCCCTAGCCTTCGACCTGAAGATCTGATCCATAAGGCAGTGGAGCATCCTAAGGAGACGCAGTCCCATGGTAGCCGGTGACCAACAATTGGTTCATACGCCATTTGTTCCTTCACGATACTGGAGCCCATGTGCACCATTGGTTTGGAATCCGGTTAAAGCGCCGGACATTCGCTTTTCGTCCTCTCATTTTCGTAAACAACACCCCCGCCACGAGAAAGCAGTGAGTAAGACTTCCCTGGAAGAGGTTATATACGCATGGCCATGTGAGAGCATTCGGAGAAGGAGAGCGGACTCTCCCCACTCTCGGCCGTACCAGGGCATTTGGGGGCCCACATAGTCCTGATAATCTTCGTCTCCTTATTAAACTATCGAGAAAGAAATACATTATCTTAATCTTTCAGGAACTAAAAGCCAGTTTTATCGCAGTTTCACTTATAAAGCTAAAAATTCGTCCACCATGTTGCCGCATTATCAAATACAGTTCCATTTACTCAGTTTCGGGCCACAGAGTTTCAATATAAGAGTTAGTGAAGTTGTTACGGGGATCAAACTTCAAATTGCATCATTGTAACCCTACTGTTTTAACCATTAAGCTATCAGTGGGCATAAATGTGTATATAGAAATATGAACTGAACAGAAAGCATAATAACATTAACTGTATAAATTAGTGTTATTTAATCATTTGTCTAAAGATCCAACTTGTTGTGCCTTAGTCTGTCGAACAATGACGTTCAAAGGGTTTCCAAAATGAACTTGACAGATTTGTAACCGAGGACGACTACGATTTTAAGCTCGTGAAACCACTAAATAATTGTTTTTTCCCTAAACGTTCGACTTCTGGTCAATAAGTTCCAGCTTCAAGCTGTGCTCTACCTACTTTAGTTTATGCAACCGATTAGCGTCATTAGACTTCACATTTAGTGTGTCTCTTCTTCAACTGCCTTGTAAATAAATTAGTTTGAAACATTTCAAATGGAGCTTTTAGTGTTGCATCATTAGTTTATAGTGTTCAACTGTATACATTTGTGCTTATGATGTTAATCACATTTGTGTACATTTTATCGTACTATAGATTGGCGAATGGGGAAACTTTTCATGTCATTTAGCATTTAAACGACTTCGACCAGCCGGTTCAAAAGTTCGACAGATACCTTATCCGATAGATGGTTGGTTATGTACTCGGATGTTTAATTTAGTGGCATGTCCTAATTACACTTATGAAATTATATCATGGATTGGTTTTACTATTATGACACAAACATTACCAGGTCAGTTGCTAATTTTTTTTACTTTAAACATAATGTTAGTCAATCAGATTTATTTTATACTTCCAAATGTATTTGGTGATGTGTTTTAAGTTACTTGCTTACGCCTGTTACCCCTCATGGAGGAGCATAGGCCTCTGACCAATATTCTCCGTCAAACTCTGTCTTGGGCAAGCCTTTCTATTTACTGTTGATCCTTTTCATATCTGCTTCCAATTCCCGACGCAGTGTGTTCCTCGGCCTTCCTTTTTTCCGTTTCTCTCCAAAATTCCAAGTACTTGAAGAGGAAAATAGGGTACCGATATGCTTGATGGTCTGACTAAGTGGTCACAGTTCAAAAATAACAGGTGCCTAGGATCGGTCAGTCTCTCTGTGAATAATTTTAGGATATCTTAACCTCGTACTCCGAAAGGCCATTCTGTGGGCGGTGGAAATCTGTAGGACATGAGGATATGTTTTAATTTCAGATTCGACCTTTTATAACCCTTTCTGTTATGGGAAGGTAACATCCCTATTGATACTGATTTTCTCATGAACTCAAGTTACTTCCATCTCGCCCCTGTACAGTTAGGAATACAAATTTGTTCCTGGATTGAGTTTGTTGTTTTCAATCATACTATTCTCCAGCTGACCTACCTGGTATAGTAGGACTTGAAAGAATATATATTCCAATAGATATAGTTCGATTGAGTCTTCATGATATCAAGACATCCGAAACTTATGGATCAAAGCTTAGTCATCGGTGAATACACAGTTATTGTACACTCTGTTTAGTTACTAACATGGTTTAATCATTCTACATATCAAAACATTTTTTTTTTGAAAAATCCTCGAACACTTTAAATTGTTAATTTTCTCATTTTTTCTAGCTCTTATATTTACTATTTGTGGATTTCGTCAAATGAGTGTATGGGCTATTAATAAATTGAAAGCGTATCGTCGTGAATTTACAGATTTTCCAAAAAATCGAAAAGCAATTGTACCATTTATTCTTTAATTTCTTTATTACATAATCATTCTATGCATCATTAATATCACTATGATTGTTATTTAACTTTTAATATTCATGGTGATCTCTGTTTTTATTTATTTATTTGAACACATAAATATTGGTACAAGAGGGCACAAAATATATATGCACCACACTTTTGTATGTGGGCTGTAATACTGCCCTGGTGCCCAGACCGAAACAGGTGGTCTTCTTAGGGGGCCACACCCCGAGTCTTTGACCTAAAGGAATCCGTTTAAAGCGCCGGACATTTGCTGTTTCGTCCTCTCATTTTCGTAGACAACACCCCCACCACGAGAAGGCAGTGAGTAGGACTTCCCTGACAGAGGCTTTATACGCATGGCCGTGTGAGAGCATTTCGAGGGGAGAGCGGACTCTGCCCACTCTCAGCCGTACCAGGAGATTTGGGGGCCCACAGTTATATAATATACTCTTGTGGGCCAGGGTAATTTTACATTGGTTTTCAGGAAAACCAAACACCATCCGGATTTTCACGTGACAACCCAAACATTACAGCTCAACCCCGTTTAACAGGAGAACCAGGCACCGTATAGGCTTTAACGCTACAATCTGAATAGTACAGCTCAATCCTGTGGCGCAACCACACAGGTACCTAGCACCCTGGTTGACCAGAAAAAAATGAGCACAAATATGTATATGTCATTCTGATGTATATTTTTCTATAAAATATAAGACAAGGAAATACATTTCGTTTCTATACTTTCACCTAGATTAATCAACGAAAAGAAAACGTATTCGTATGAAAGATTTATTGGGAGTGTTTAACTTTCATAGTGTAATACATTATGGATTGATTTTAGTTAGACAGCTATATTGAAAACCAGAAAGCATTGAATAGACTGTTCTCTCTTGTTGGTAGTACGTACTTATCCATGACCTCATATTGCTATCTAGCTCTTTCTAGTTTTCAATAGTTGTCTAACTAAACGGCAGTCCATCATGTAGATTCTGGGAAAGTAGTTATAGGGGGTCTCCAATTAGTTGCCAGTGGGAAAGTTATCAAGTAGGTAATGGTATTGTGTCAAAGATTTCGTAAACAGTGAATAACTGGCTAAAAGAAAACTATTATGGATCATGCTCAGAAAGTGTTAGCTTGAGATATTTTTCGTCAGAAAGGTATGCACCAACTTGACTACTGTTGTCTCTGCTTACTTATCTTTACACGTAGTTTTAAGAAGTTGGTCTACTTCTAATCCACCAATTCACACTCGACTGTAAAGATCAAAAGATATTGTACGACAAATAATCATTCTTCTTGACGTATTTATATATATTCGTCGAACTTCTTCCGCGATAATAAAATTGCTAGCCCCATTAATAACAGGATAAAGACTTTCACTTAAAGGAGAACTCATCGTTGCTAAACTAGCTTATTTCTGTTTCACAAGTAACGTTATCATCAACTGTCTACACCAATTTGGGTGTACGCGCAAAGACGTATTTCAATAAATTATATGTGAGGAAATTATTCACACTAAGAAATTCAGAAAACAAAACGGTGAATAAATATTCCTCTTCAATCAGCTGCTCTTCATTATGTTTCTACAATCAAGTGTCCAGTTTATACTATTACAGTAACTTAACATTATCATTAGAAGGCGTAGGTTGAAATTTTTGTCGGTTAAGTTTTATCGAAGTCTCTCTAGAAACTATTGTTATACAGAATCCTGTATCTACTCGCAGCTTAACCGGTTTCCATTAAAGTAAACAGTTACGTGTTTTCTGTTCAACGAGAGTTGAGTACCCTGTATGGCTAGAACAACATTAGAATTACGTGGAATTTCTAGTGAGGTTTTCCTTATGAAGCTCATGCTGAAAGTCAGCAGTTGTTTGCTTAATTTTACTACACACATGGAAGACTTTCTCAATACATCAACTCCTGCATGTGCACAGTTACTCTCTATCAAATGTGTATCGTGCTTCAAATCCACCATCCCCCCAACATTGTACAGTGATACTGGGATCTACATCGTTCCTCTCTGAAATATGTGTTCTGAAATCTATATATAAAAATGGATGATCGTTCTCCAAATATACGTGTCAGGTACTACTGTTTCCATGACGGTTAGGTCACCTGGCTTCTTCGGAAAAATAAAAATTACGAAACTTTTAATGTTCAGAAACCTCACGTTTTCGCAATAATCTGTTCTCAGCCTTCATCCCACTTTTTACAATCATTCATAAATGAATCCTCATGATGCTTAAACCATGCATCAAAAGTTATTCCACCCTCTCGATTAAACATAAATTTACTTATTGAATTTGCAATGGTATCCAAAGTCGTAGTCGAACTGGACACAAAGATCATTGAAGATGTCGACATATTCTTGACCAACAATTCAATCAGATCATTTTACTGTTGCTATAAGGATTGCAGACTATTCATTTTATTGATAAAAAAATCCACTTTAACTAGATAAACGAACGTAGATCCGTCACTAAACAAACAGCATACTAAAGTACTTGGGACGAACGACTTATCTACATATACGGCTCACTAGTTATATACTAGATACCAGCCAGGTTTAATATATCAGGAACCCACACAACTCAAATGAAGAACATGCAATACCTCTGACTAGTACGTATATTAGCCAACATTAAAGTAAATATAAGGTGTAGGGGAACATATATGGTACATCAAATATCTGTGAGACTATATACCAATCTGTCTAGGATATTAACCAGTAACTATTTCGTCTCACCCATACAATACAAATCTAAGTCATCAGTATTATCACTGTTCAACAAGAAATCTCACTAATCTATTAGTCTTTCAATTATTATTTGAGTTTAGCAAGTATCAGAAGTGTACTTCTATATTTGAAAAAAGGGCTACTTTGTCAAATTAAGAATGACAACTACAACTCTAGTTGACATTTCGACCAGTCAACAACACCAGTGAAATCGTTTTAATGTCATAACATCATATAATCAACACACCGTGATCAATATATAACCGCCTTTAATAATAAACGATATGTATTTCCTGAGACATGCACAGAGAAGCTCAGCTACAACGTCGTGTATTTAAAATTTTCGATTTTTACACTACAGAAAAAAATAAAACTGATCAGACGGGTATGTAGAAATCAACTAAGTAGTATAAAGTTACTTAAAGCTTCTGACTTTCATATATTTAGTACATTATTCGGTAAAAGTATGACAAGTTCGAATCCCAAGAGCGGGATCGTGGATACGCATTACTAAAGAGACCCAAACTAGAACGAAACGGCCGTCCAATACTTCCAGATTTTCCATGGTGAAACAGCTTTAAATGATTCATGAATTCAACCATTAAATTACTATAATATTCATAAAAACCCCTGTCTGATAGATGCATAGTATGCTGACGACCTTGGGAGACTTCTCAGACAACTAGGAAACTTTGAATATTTACCAAACAACTAACTATAAATGGCGATAAAATGAGAGTAAAGTAACAGTGTTGGTTCAAATAATCAATCAAAAGGAGAAACGTCATTTCCATATATTAAGAGTTCGGATGGTATTTTAACATACAAATCGCCTAAACAGAAGGTATGTCTTGTCGTTTAGGTTAAGAATCATTTTAAATTTACAATTTCGGTTATTGATTCTGGGCATTTCAAGGATTAATTATCATCATCTTAATAACAGTATACAAGTTATCTATCAGTATACTTTACAATTCATGCTAAGTATATACGGAGATATCTTTGTTCTATTTGGTTAACTCATAGCTATCAAGATGTTAGAATTTCATTTATCACATTGACGAACGTTGAACTAAAAGGTGTTGAGACGGCTTCCGAAAACTACAACGAAGTCGAAGAGTTCCCATTTAATCAGAACGTGATGGAGCTTTCTAGGATATCAACGTGGCATGTTACCATTAGCATTACATGCCTCTTCATGGGTTGACTGGATTATGACGTTTTTATAACAAACGCTAATACCTATAAATACGCATGATTTCCCGTACATTTTGATTCTTACCGAACAAACACTTCTCCAGCTTCTGTATTCTGACTTTTTTGCGACTGTAGGTTTCTATACGTTTGAGTGTTGTAGTTATATTACGGTATTCTGTGTTAATCAAGTAACGAACATAGCAAAATGAAGCAGTTTTTCAATTCTCTTTCCTTTCAATGTTATTTCATGTTAAGATTAATTCTTACTTACGTCTGTTACCCCCAGTGTAGCATAGGCCACCGACCAGCATTCTCCAACCCCACTCTGTTCTGGGCCTTCCTTTTCAGTTCTATCCAATTTTTCTCATGTCTGTCTCCATTTCTCGACGTAATGTGTTCTATGTTCTTCCTCTTTTCTTTTGACCTTGAAGATTTCATGTGAGGGTTTGTCTTGCAACGCATTTGGGAACTTTCCTCAATGTGTGTCCTAACCCTAACTCTGCCTGGAGCCCCTCTGGAGATACTACCGGTTCCAAGCCCAGATAAAAGAGAGTTGAGTATGGAGTTAGCGACCCCATCCCGTAGAAAACTAACTTGCTAGAAGAAATGCTAACTACAAATTAATTCTATATACAATCAAATGCTTGTATTCATTTATTATATTCATGACCTACATTATCTTAATATATCAGATATTGATTCCATTTAAGAATGTACTAATTACTCTATGCAAAATATTCAGTACTATGCATAGAAATCCATTTATTTAAACAATAAAACAAAAGAAGAATATTTCTATTTGAAATGAATGTAATACACATTATTATAGTGGATAATGAACATTGAAAAGTCAAATATACACAATGTGTTCAATGTACAATGGTCGCATATACAGACACGTACACACACACACGCATGCACACAGTTTTTTTCTCAAAATAAATCTCATTTCAGAATGATAAACTACTGTACACAAACAATAGTGTAATAATAATAAAAGAATAATGTATACATGATGTCAATTATCAACTGTCCTCATCATCATCATCGGCCTTCTTTAAACTACCAAATACCGCCAATGGAACAGGTTGATTTTCAATATCAATATCTAAATGTATAGTATGATAAATAAATAAATAGTAAATCTTTTTCTTTTTTTGATAATGAATATAACATTCAGTCAGTCATTAACAACGTAGAACTCCGTATGTACGTACATCAGTCCGAGTTGCCATACCACATTAGCACAGAGATGCAGTGGTCAATTAAAATCCTGTAGTGGTAGAGGTAGTACAGGAAGATTAGGGTTTGGAGATGTTATTTAAAGAGTATAATACAGTGAAATAAATTTGCGAAGAGAAAAGAGACAAGGAGGAATCATTAGATTAAAATTTGTGAGAACACAAAGAGTGTATGCACCTGCGCCATTGCAATCGATTTTGAGCCATGAATGAATGAATATAACAACAACATGATAATTTTGTTTGAATATTGTTGAGAATGTTAGATCCCCTGGAGAACTCACTTGGCAACTATTTTATTTTTGTTATTTCATTTTAAACATTTGAATTCCCTTGTTTTCATGCCAAAAAAACGCTTATTTTCACCTTCTCGTTGTATTACTTACTTGGGAGGATCTTAAATGCTATTGGTTTGTTGTATCTTTTAGTATGTGATTTTATAACACATCCGAGGGACAATTTTATGCTGTATATGTCTACATTTGATTTGTGCTTCTGGCTACTTGCGGAATATATTTCCGCATTTCGAACTTAGACTTTACTCTCTATTTAGCGGGGCTGAGACGCATCAGAATAGGTAGCTTCTTGGTCATTAGTCACAGAGACTTTTTTCTGTTCTCAGACTAGGCGAACTTGTAATCGTTTCAAACGTGGCAAATATTTAGTGGTAAATAAACATAAAAATCTATTCATTAATTCATTGAGTCAGTTACAACGTAGGACCAGGCACATCTTTGCATCGATCCAAGTTGTCATACCTCATTAGCTAGCACAACAAGATGAACACCGGATTCATAGGATTAGTTAAGTCAATGGTGGTAATATACAAAAGAAAGATCGCATATAAGCATATAATACAGGAAGAAAGAATTAGTTGGTAGAAAGAAAGATATAAAACAATTTTAATCCCATGTCACGCGGACCCCAACCAAGTAGTCTGCATCTCCCAACATGGTTCAGACTAGAATTTAGTGACTTCAATGACTGATGCCACGTTTTGGTTTGACCACCCCTAACTTTCATCCAACCGTCTCTTTCATTAATTACTATTATTGTAATGGAGAAATAAATAAGCAGTTGGGACCAGTCGACATGAAATCTTCAATTCAGATATAAATGAACAACACAGTTCATGCATGAAATTCCGTCCATCGGTAATCAGTTCCTTTGTCTAAAAGATAATGAGTGAAATAAGACGTGGAATCTTCCGGTTAGAGCATGAATTCTACCGAGATTCCGAATATATATATATACACGTTAATGAGGAGTGTCAACTAACATGAGATCAATGATTTCTTTGCAATTACTTCTAATAAATTACCACAAATATCTAAAATTCATTTATTCAACAATTGATTTAAATAACGAGCTTACCATCTGGATGAGCTTTTCTTCGTCGTTTATTAGATACTTTACATTCAATATTATCTTCATTTATTGTTTCTTTTAATTCTTGTTCTCCCATTGAATCATCATCGGTCTCCTCCTCCTCCTCTTCTCCTTCATCAACATTGATATCAATCTCTTCAATGTTAGCACTAGCTTTTTGTTGTTTATCATCTTTTTCATTCATTAAACCTAATTGTTTTATACCAGCTGATTGAAATTGTACCATAGGACGACCACAAGTTAAACTACTTTTGGTACTTATAATATTAATTTCTGTTTGTGATTTATCTAATTTTTGCATTTCATCTTTTGGTGCTATATACACACAAATATTGATTGATTATTTTAAAAGCAAAAAAAAAAATAAGAAAAGAAAAGAATAATGATAATGGAATGAAAGTCAATAGTTAAGGAATTTTATCAAGATGATCATAACCGGTATGCATTATATGATACTATATGAATAGAATAATGATTATCCTTAAGAAGACAGATTTGAACAGATTCTAATAACAATAGAGAAGATTCACTCAATTCATGACACTCTCTATAATAATGTAGTGAACAAGAACACCAGTGGGGACCATCGAATGTATTTGACACAAAATTACAGGACTTATTAATAAAATCTAACAATCAAATAGTAAGTACGTAATTTGCAAAATGTCTATCAATTGTCTCATAATAACTCAGACTTTATTATTCTTGCATTTTCATACAAATTACATTCTGTTTCCATTATTTACTGATCGATTCTCTTTGTTTCTCTGCTGCCAGACATTCTGTTCACGACTAACATCATATACTACTTATGTCAATATAAGTAGCACATACCACATTAGTTCATCAACAGCTACAAAACAATGCAGTATCTAGTCCGAAAGAATAGTACAATAATACAGAGTAGTGGAAGTCAACAAAAAATGATGAGGAGTATAAAGTATACGGTTCATGTATCTGTTATATCCCGATGAGAATAATGAATGGTAACTGTGGGAATCTATTTCTGGATCAATAATTATGAGTATATTTTTATTGTATAATTGTTAAGTAACTAAACTATTCATATTCATGTTCTTCTTATTATAAACTTTATTTTGACCTACAGTCTGTTATTATATGATTTAATAGACTTGAGTTATACCCAGTCTATCTATTACTATCTCCCACATTCATAGCCACTTCTGGCTAATTCTTGTACAAATGTTGTTTCCTATTTTATGGTATGATGTGGTCTGTTTGGTTTGTACGTTTAAAATACATGATTCATAGCAGAGTCTGAGATTGGTGTTCTGGACTCTAATAGGTAGGGTTAGGCAGGAAGAAGGACCGATAAGAAATCTAAACTACTCGTACAGATTCATTGATCCAGTTGATAAGTCACTGTTCTCTATTTGGCCGTATCACTAGGTTATACATTAATAGGGCACAAAATCACAAGTTATAACAGTATCTATGACTGATACTTTATTATTATTATTATTATTAACGGCTTTATTCAGTATAACAATAAGATAGTAGGACAGCATTTCCAAGATATTTGATGATTTCATATTTCTAGTTTATTTATTCCACGAAAGCTAACAAGTTGAACATTAATTTGTTAATATTTCAATACAGAAAAAATTAAGTTAATTCATGAATTGAAATATTCCACAGACATGTACATATATGATAGAGTCATTTTAGATGGAGTTTTGTTCTCTGATCTAAAGCATTTGGTCATGGTGTTTTCATTGTTCTTCCGAACAATATCACCGGTATAAAGCTCCACGACCAACTATCCAGCTTAGAGAACAAAACTCTACTTAAATCATCACACCTGAGCCACTAATCTTCTTCATCATTTCAAATATTGTAAGTAGAAAAATGAATCAATTGAATTATTATTATTATTATTTAAACACATAAACATTGGTACAAGAGGACACCAATTAGATATGCACTACATAAATCATTCGATTTATGTAAGTGCTGTAATACTGCCCGGGCTTCCAGACCGAAGCATGTGGTTTTCTAAGGGGGCCAAACTCGGAGCCTTCGACATAAAGGTCTGATCCACAAGGCAGTGGAGCAACGTAAGGATATGCAATTCCATCGTAGCTAGTGACCAACAATTAGTTCATACGTCATTTGTTCCTTTACGATACTGGAGCCCATGTGTACCATTGGTTTGGAATTGTGGTTTTTCAACTCCCCTAGATGGATCCTCCATATCCACCGACCCGGTTTAAGCCCTCGATATTTGCGTCTCATCCTCTCAATTTCATATACAACACCGGTACCGCGAGAAGGCAGTGAGTAGGACTTCCCTGTCAGTGGTTGTATATGCGTGTCTATGTGAGAACATTTGGAGCGAAAGAGCTGACTCTTCCCACTCTTGGCCGTATCAGGGCATTTGGAGGGATAAAGTATTCATGCATATAGTATTATCGTAATCAGGATTAATAAAATAAACTTATATTCACTATATACAAATAGTGCAAATATGCAAGTAAGCTGAAGTTTGCATTCTGAAATTATAGGATATAAATTATGCTATTAGAATATTAGATGTGTCAAGTTTACAAAACTAGTAAACTTTATTAGACTTTCTAAAGATCTAAAAAGTGCTCTGTATGATAACAAATACATTAATCTAGTAAACGATAATCAAATAGAGATTTGATTTTAAGTAGATGAAGGTAAACAACAGGAAGCTTTGTAGTAGTAACATCATGGTCTGTGCTATTCATGTCGACAAATATAAGTAGTATATATTATCAATCGAAAGTGAAATATCTGGTAGTAGAAGGTTAAGAAGATTGAAAGAAACAGAACAAGAACAGAGAATGTTTGGTATGGGAACGAAAGATCAATGAATTCTGAGACGGTTGATTCACAATTTGTAAAAGGAACAGTAAAAGTTTGAGACAATTGATTGATATTTTGCAAATGAAGAATTTACTGTATAGTTGATTTTCAGATATTGACTAAGATGTTCTGTAATTTTTTGTTCAAATACATTCGATTAGTCCCCCCAAATTGTGTTCTCATTCACTACAACATCTGTGATTATAAAGTAATGAATGATATGCATTTCAATATCTTAAAAAGAGCATTTTCATTTCAAAATTTTAGACAAGATAAACTAATAAATGTCTTTCAGCTTGTTTCTAATCTCATCTAATAAACAACAATCAAAACAAAATATAAGATATGTCATGTTATTTGAACTAGTATAGATATTTTATATCTTCATCGAAAGAATTTAATTATAACTTAGGATCAGATAAGTACAACTATTCAACCATCAAACACACCTCTTCTCAATGAACTCAACAAAAATCAATGTTATTTTATAGTTCATGAATCGACTCAAGCTAGATCATCAAGGAAAACCTGGAAGCACTGGACGGCCATTTATTCTTAGTAAAGGACTCCTCAACAGTGCTCATCCACGATTCCGCTCGTGGGATTCGAACCCAGGAATTATAGGTCTCGCGCACGAACGCTTAACGTCTAGACCACTGAGCCGGCATCTAAAGGTGTTAATGTCTAACTTCAACCAATCATATCGTGGATGCGCACTGCTGAGAAGTCCCAGCTGTCCGGTGCTTCCAGGTTTTTCACGGTGGTCTAGCTATAATTGACTCATGAACTCAACTATAAAATTACCAAAATCTCTACAAAATCCATTTCTAAAAAAAACCAATGTATATGATGTACTACTGAATTAATCCTCTATGAAATATTTTGAAATAAAAAGAAAACATAAATTATTTACCATTTGTTATTGGATTTTCTTCATTCAATTGTAATTGACTTGCAACAAAACTAACACGTGTATTATAAGTTGCTTGTACACTACGTCGAATTCGTAACATTTCACGTAGAGTATCTTCATTACCATGTGTTACTTCAAATTCTTTCCATATTTGCCAAAATTGTGTTTCAGTCTATATGAAGAAAAATGAGGGAAATAATTATGAGCAACGTGGTAGAAATGTTGATTTATGAATTTCTTTTTTACCAGAGAAGAGGTCAGAGAACATATATATTGAAAACATGCAGTCATACTCTTAAAGTATCTTTGTGGATAGTATTGACTAAAGCAAATTGATACAGTAACTGTATCATTAAATGGTTTACACAGAACTGATTTATCTGTAAACAGTTTCTATCATAAAATACTCAAATATCTATTCATTACAGGATCCGTAAAATATAAGTTTAACAAGTTTTGTAACTCTTTTCTTTCAGTCTTCCATGAACTGAATCTATTTGTAAACGGATATTATTGTCTAATTACTTATTTATTTTCATATTCTGCCATACAATAAGACCTATTTACACGATGCCAACGTTACTTTAAGGATATAACACCATGAATGAAGCGGCTTACACTTCAAACCTCAGTGATCTGAGACTTTCTACTACATTTGACTATTCCACAGACAGTGGTTCATGAAAGTACGTGAGTTTACAGAAATAAATATGTGAATTCAAATAAAACATATTTCAAATGCTTTAAGAAGTCAAGGTTTAGCATGGCATACATTCATTTATACATCAATCGAAAACATTATTATGTCAGTTTCACAATCGCTTGGTAGTTTCATGAAGAAGAATTGTAGTTACGTACATGTACACTTTTCAGATTGTTAACTATGTTAACAAAAAGTATCAAAGTCCTCATAATCAAGAAAATAGACCGTTAATGCAGTTTTATCATAAAAATAAACAATAAATGGTCTTAAACTACTTATAAAATAATCAGTAGCATGTTAATCATATGAATATTTTGTACTGTATTTACTCGAGGATCACACATTTGTGCACAATAAGCATAAACAGCTCGTGCTCGATCGATTTCACCTAATTTTCTTTCAAGATCAGCAAATCTTAAACACATTTTACGCGAATGTTCTTCAGGTAAACGTTCTATTGCTTGTTCATACGCTGAACGTGTATGCGTAACACCATGAAGATCGGCAATACGTTGAATATAGATATTGAACATCTGTAAAGAATTTTCAAAAGAACAATACAAAAATTATGTTACAACTGTCAAGCAATGCTTGGATTAGAAAAGATACTTTTTAATATGAACTACCACTAACTGAGGAACCACTTAAAACAATGATGTGAAACTACACAGTAGTGAGTAAACAACCGAACCAATTTGGAATTAAAACCAGTGTCGTTTACGATATGAAAATTTAGAAGTGTTGGAATTTAATAGTCTATATTTCTAACTTCATTCAACTCACAATATAGCATGATTGTGACCTATATCTGTCAGTGGCAATCGTCTCAATATCTCTTACATAGTGGAGAAATGGTTGATATTATAGTTCTTGCTTTCGCATTAAAACCTCCGGTTTCACCAGAATCCATTTAGTTATTCAGTAACTAAGGACAAAGGTTCACATAATCAGATTTCAGTCATATATATTTTGTGATTGTTAGTGAAGCGGCGCAGATCCGAGAAAAAACCCAGGTAAAGTACAGTTTAAGCATGCACTTAAATTTTAACCTTGATGTTAGAGTTGCAAGAACTTGTAGATAAGTAGTCATTCTTTTGTGCAACCATAGGTAGACGTGGTTAGAAAGTCCCAAAATGAAATTGATTGAATTATTTTGACTACTAGTTAGTCTACAATGAACTATTTAACATCAATTTGTGATGAAAATCATTGACAAAATTTATTAAAATCAATTCGCAATCCCGTAAATTACAAAAGCGGATGTCCGACGCTTTAACCGGATTCCAAACCAATGATGCACATTGGCACCAGTATCCTAAAGGAACAAATGGCGTATGAACCAATCGTTGGTCACCAGCTACCATGCGACTGCATCTCCTCACGATACTCCACTGCCTTGTGGGTGAGACCTTAAGGTCAAAGGCTCAGGGTGTGGCCTCCTAAGAAAACCACCTGCTTCGGTTCGGGCACCTGGGCAGTATCCCAGTCCTCATACAAATCGAATAATTTATGTGGCGCATATATATTTGGTGCCGCCTTGTACCAATGTTTATGTGTTTAAATAAATAAATAAATTACAAGATACTGTGATATTTATAATTGACAGTTTCATCAGAAAGGGATTCACCTCAAATCTTTCTTCTGGAAGAACAGCTTCTGTAGCTCGTTCATAAATACGAATAGCACGACGTGCAAGTCCATGTTGTTCTTCAAGTCGAGCATACAATAAATGTAACGCTGAAAAACATACATCCATAGATAAATAAATACATTTTTTTTAAGAAAGTCATCAGACAGAATTATAACCATAGATACAACATATAACCTGAACAAAATATTACCAGTTACTAATGAAAAAATTCAAAAGAATTCCGTCTTATCCATGACTTTATGGTAAGATCGGACCCATCCAATTTTATCCAACACTTATTAACACGCCTGTTACCCGCCGTGTAGGAGTATAGACCGGCCCACCAGTATTATACATTAAAGTCTGTCTTGGGCAATCCTTTCCAGTTGCTATTCGTTCTTTTGATGTCTGCTTCCAATCTCCGAAACGCTGCGTTCTTTGACCTTTCTTTTTTCCGTTTTCCTCCAGGATTACAAGCTAGCGCTTGCCACATGATGCAACTCGGTGACTTCCACTTCCAGTGTGCAGAGTATCTGCGCTTATGTATATCCTATGAGAGTCAGATCGGTTGGATCTATGTCTTTCAGGTATATACACGACGTATATCTACATAAAAACGGAAACTATTAAGGGGACTGGATTCACGTCTATACATGTGCTTTGGAGTGCATGGTTCCCCTGACCTGCGTGTCCATGTAACGTGTAAAATTCTTCCACTGGGATTTAAATACTAACAAGTAGTAGGTACCGATGAATGGAAATGGAAACCGACTATGCTTGTGTTTATGCCTAATTTTAAAATTTTGCCAAAATGCTCATACATTTTCTAATTTATTCATCACAAATACTAATAGTCATTGGTGAATCTCCCAAGTGTTTTATCATTTTGGCTGATTTCTTAATCACGTTGATGGATACTTCGGATACACTTTGACCGATACTAAATTGGCTTATTGTATGATATCTAACATACATGGACATTTTTTTGTCAATTTACTGTGCAATAATGGAGGGTAATTTTCATTAAAGATTTGAAATCGATTAACTGAAGCAATATGTAACTATCTGAAATGAATATATCCAGTGTAGTGTAGTGTAGTGTAGTGTAGTGTAGTGTAGTGTAGTGTAGTGTAGTGTAGTGTAGTGTAGTGTAGTGTAGTGTAGTGTAGTGTAGTGTAAACCCAACACCTTGGAAGGTTAGGCTATGAAGTGAAATCGGTAATGAACGGAAATATAGGCCAAAAAGCAAGAAACAACACAATTACTGAATAATGAAAATATTATGGACAACCTCAGTCAACATTATGCTCGAACAACAGTCCCAATCAATCATGAGTTTAATTCACAATGGAGTTATGTACCATTATCTAACAACGAACACTCTGTAATGTCAATTATATTTATTGATTTATTTTATTTTAACACATAGATATTGGTACAAAGAGGCACCAAATACATATGCGCCACAAAAATCTCATTCGATATATGTGAGGGCTGTGATATTGCCCGGATGCCCAAACCGAATCAGGGTCAATTATAAAACTATAATAGCTCATTTTTAAAGACTAGTAGTTTATGCATTAAGTAAACAGAGACAGATTACATATACAATAATAATAATAATAATAATAATAATAATATGGATGAAATTTAGAGTTCACTTTCATACCTTTAGCATATTTCGGTGGACATTTCTCTAAACATTGTTCAAATAAATCACGAGCACGTTCCAATTTATTTCCACCCTATATATATATATATATATATATATAATGATAATGATGATGAATACAATGATTTAGAGTTATTACCGGTAATTAAATGTGAATAAATGAACAATAAAAAAATGTTTAACAATAAGAATTCTGTCATTCTTTTTGTATACTTAAAAGTGTTAGGAAGTCAGTGTCATAGATTAACTTCTGGTCTGAGTCATATTGGTAGATGTAGACTACTTGGTTGGAGACTCTAAGTAACATGGCTCAGAATCGATCACTCTCGCGTAAGTAATATAGACTCGTTGTCTTCCCTTAAACCGTGAGATTAAAATTGCTTTATATCTTTCTTTCTACGAACTAACTCTATCTCCTGGTATCATATCTTTATATGAAATCTCTTTTTTACTACCATTGAAGTAACTGCTTCTATGAATTCGGTGTTTATCTTGTTGTAATGAGTTATGTCAACTTGAACCAATGCATATATGTACATAGTTCTACGTTGTTGATGACTGACTGAATGTCATACACAATGTAAAATCTGAAGCAAATATTGTAGAGCATTAGATCAGCACAAGGAGTGAGAAACTTTAAGAAAACACTGACCGAAGCAAAAAAAATGTTAACAAAAGTTACTAATCATAGCTTACAATGATCTTATAAAAGTTAAGCACAAATTCTGGATCTTAGCACAATATAATTAATATCCTTATAGACTGATATTATTTCTTAATTTTAGTTGTATATAGCCCTGTTTTTCTAACCTATTCTAAATCTTTTTATAATGTAATAAAGATAGAATAGAAAGGTGGTTAGAGATAAGTATTGCACGAGTAAAATTGTTTTCAAGTACAGTTCACTTGTGATAGAACTAATAAGTGAGTAATCCTTAAGAAGAGAACAGAACTTTTCAGTACAAACATATAATAAATATCAAACTATGAAAGCTAAGTTTCTTTTTGAAGATAAATGTGTTTATTTTATTATTATTTGAACATATAGATATTGATACAAAGGGGAACCGAATAAATATGCGCCACACAATTTACTTGATTTGTGCGTGGGTGATGATACTACCCAAGTACCCAGACCGGAACAGGTGGTTTTCTTAGGGAGATACACTCGGAGCATTTGACTCAAAGGTCTAATCCACAAGGTAGTGGAGCAATGTCAGGAGATGCAGTTACACGGTAGTCGGTGACCAACAATTGGTTCATACGCTATTTGTTTCTTCAGGACACTGGAGCCCATGTGCACTAATGATTTGGAGTCTAGGTTTCCCAACTCCCCTAGGTGGACCCTCCATATACAGACCAACTTGAACGTTCACTGTTCATTCTCTGAATTCTGTAAACAACACTATTGCCGCGAGGAGGCAGTGAATAGAAAATTTCTGTCAGTGGTTGTATACACGTGGCTATGTGGGAGCATTTGGAGAGGGAGGATGAACTCTCCCCATTGTCGGCCATACAAGGGCATTTGGTTTTATACTCGTCCATTTGACTGCAGGATTGTTGTTGTTACATATTTCTCTGCCCCCAAAATTATTGTCTACTAACCATTAGCCTCATTATTTTCAATTTGTACTGTTAATGTTTTATTTAGGCATAGTAATAATCAACGACCTCATAGTTCTCTTCAGTGATATTACCCTAATTAGTCTTTCTACATAACAAGGACCTTCCATTTTAATACACATGTTCTTATAATCTTCTGAGGATATAAAGATGATTTTCCACAGTAATTTTCATATTAACTAGACAAATTATTATAACCCCTCCCTTTACAAAAGATCCTAGTTAGTTGTTGTTTAATATGACGATTAACGTATGAACACTACAAAGAAGTTGCACACTGAAATGAGACAGTTTATCCTTGGCTTTTACGAATTCTTTAGTTGTTAATATATATCTACTCAACACAGCAAATACTTTTTACATTATATTGATGTACTAATGCAAAAAACTTACGTAACGTTCAATAAACTTGGACAAATAAGTAGCCCATATATCGTAAACATTTGGCCAACGAAATAATGCAACACCTTTTTCATATGCCTTTAAGAAAACAAAAACATGTAAAAGGAAAACAAACATTGTTTGCATATATAAAATATAACAAAACATAAGTTAAATAGATAGGTTGCATGCTAACAATCGATATATTTAGTCCTATATGGAACTCGTCACTTGGATATGTACCTTCATCCCAGGTGTTGACAGTTCATATTAAGACTCGAATATCAAGTACCTTTTACTTGTGTAAATTTCAACAAAAACTGATTAGTAATTCTCAATACTGAATATCAACAAACGAAATAACTCAACAACCTTACTAATAATTACAATAGGACAAATCATATCATTATCATTGATGATGTGATGAACAGAAAACTTTATTTATCATTTATATACTAATAGGTTATTTGCTATCTGACTGACCATACTTTCATAATTAAATATTTTGTATATAAGTTAAGAGTCTCAGCGTTTTTTCTAGATAATATTTGAGTTCGCTTTAAGCCTTCAAACTTTCTCTTAGTTAGAAGTTAGAGAATACACCAATCCTGACCCTGGGGGGTCATAATTGACCATACGGTTATGACTAAGGTAGAAAGTTTGTATAAATAGTTCAAAGGTATTTTTCATCGTAGATTGAAATCATTTCAAGAATTACTGATAACGTAGCTACTATGATGACATGGTAGTCAGTTTTCCAAGTCGTCGTGAATCAGACAAGGTATATTGACTGAAAGGCATATTTTTTTGAGTCTTAACATGTTAGCCATGCTAGTTGGAGAGCGGTAAGTCTATAAGTAGCGAACCCATAGTTCAAGGGGAAGGTTATATTACAGACTATACAGGAGTGTGACGGTAATGAGATTTCTCTCAGATAACCGGCACTCGAAGCAATACTTTCTCCCCATATCAGAGGGAAGGAATTAGAAAAGGTCAACCCTGAAAATAGAGTATCTCACTTTGCCCCACGAGTGTCCGTCTCCGATGGTAAGATTTTAAAAGTACAGAACTAACACATATATAGCTACTGACAAAAATGCCGTGTGTGACCGGCCTCAAGTAGCCGACCTTGGGACACTGTATTCATGCTCTCAAATTATCCCGACCGAAGCTGCTACCTTGACGTGGTGGTCGGGCTTGCCTATCGTGATGACCCATCCGAGCTATATTGGCTGGAACATATGTTCCTGTAGGTTCTACCATGCCAGGCAGGTCGATTGGTGAACGGTAAGACTAAAAGCAGCAACTCAAAGTCTGAGGGCGAAGTCGTACTGCTGACTGTACAGAGGTGTGACAGCAGTAAGGTGTTTCCTTCGGACAATCAGCATGACAGCGATGCTGCCTTCCCACAAGGAGGGGTGGTGTTAGAAAAGGTCGACTCTAAAAATGTCACACCTCACCTTACCTCACGGATTTCCGTCTCCGGCGGTAAGGCCCTTTGAAGAACGGAGCTAACACGTCAAAAACCTTCTACAAAAAGGCCGTGCGCGACCGGCCTCAAGCAGTTGTCCCTTGGGCTCTGCGGTCACGCTCCCAGGTCGTTAAGACCAACACTAATCCAATTTCCTTTTCAGGTTCCTTAAGAAATACCCTTCCACGGTGTGGGCAGCCGGGAAGTGACATCAGCCCTCATACCCGTAACAGCACGCGAGACCAAGTTGGTCACATTCAAATCCTTCCTACACCTTCTAATACCTCTCTTATCTCCATGACTAACCCTCCTCACGTCTCTGTATTACCTCGCACCGGTAGGGCAAACGATTCGAGTACGTGGAACTCTATTCCTGGTCTCCTCAAACCACGCACTAAACTACACGTAGGAGCTTTTAACGTCCGAACACTGTGCCAAATAGGACAGCAGGCTTCCTTAGCTAGGACTTTAGAATCTCGCGCCATCGATGTGTGTTGCGTCTCCGAAACGCGCATACAAGATCCAAGTAGCATCATTCATTTGACCTCACCATGCCAAAATAAAGAACCGACTCGATTTACGCTTCGTGTATCTGGAAGCCCTGATTCTGCTTCCCGTGGACTCGCCGGCGTAGGTGTAGCATTGAGTCCTAAGGCAGAACTAGCTCTCTTAGAGTGGATCCCAGTAGACAGTCGTTTGTGCGCTGTCCGACTGAACGGAACAGTAAGAATCCGGAAAGATAGGGACACTCGTCGTTGCCTCTTCGTCATCTCTGCCTATTCTCCCACTGACTGCAGCTCAGATGATGTAAAAGATGAGTTTTACAGAAAGCTTTCGGACCTTCTCCGAAAAGCTAAGCGCTCGGATGTAGTAATAGTGGCCGGTGACTTTAATGCTCAAGTAGGTAAACTAAGCGATAGGGAAAGACACCTGGGTGGATCTTATAGTATAGTGGCTCAAAGAACAGATAATGGCGACCGTCTGTTGCAGCTATGCTCAGATAACCGCCTGTTCCTTGCAAATACTAACTTTAAGCATAAGGAAAAACATCTTTTAACATGGCGACCCCCTAATTCGTCCCAACGTTGGACCCAAATAGATCACATCGCTATCAGCCACCGATGGAGGGGCTCGATAGAAGACTGTCGCTCATTCTGGAGCACATGCCTAGATTCAGATCATGCTCTAGTACGAGCGCGTATTTGCCTGCGTCTTACTGGACGTAGGAAAACCGCTGCAAGGAAACCTCTTAGGGGCCTACTTAATGATAGTCAAGCTAAGAGTATATTTCAGGAACAACTAGGAAAACAGTTAGGCAGCCACGTATGTGATGCCCACCCCGAGGCAGCATGGAATGATATCCGAAAAGCTGTGGAAACAGCAGTGAGTAAGGTAAACTAGAAGGTTAGGGAGCAACACTGGATCTCAGCAGCATCTATCGCACTGATAGATGCTCGGAAACTCATTCCACCTGGCTCTGAACATAGTGAAGAGCGGAGTCAGCTTAAGCGCAAACTGACAAGAAGTCTACGCAATGATCGCGAACAGTGGTGGGTAGCGAAAGCAAGAGAGATGGAAAAGGCAACGGCAATAGGTAATAGCAGACAATTGTTTAGACTCGTTAAGGAAACCGGAATTAGGAACCCGACTGTTAGCGAAACAATCTCAGAGAAAGATGGACATATTATTCATTCTCAATCCAGGAGATTGGATCGATGGGCAGAACACTTTAGGGATCAGTTCAACTGGCCTTCAGCCACACTTCGGTTTCCCACGATCTCCAGTCAACCTGAATGGCAAGTTAATGTAGGTCCTCCGTCTCTTTATGAAGTTGAAAAAGCCATAGGAAATCTGAAACGAGGGAGAGCAGCAGGCCCTGACAGGTTTACTCCTGAGATTTTTAAGGATGGTGGTCCAGTATTAGCAATGAGATTAACCGAGGTCTTAGGTAGAATTTGGGAACTGGACGTAATCCCATCTGACTGGTCTCAATCACTGATTGTGCCAGTTTATAAGAAAGGACAAAAGTCCTCTTGTGACAATCACAGAGGAATCAGTTTGACTAATATAGTGTCTAAAATATTAGCTTCAATAATACTTCGACGCCTAATCAAAACTCGTGAAGAGCAGACTCGAGAAAATCAGGCCGGTTTTCGACCTGGACGTGGTTGTATAGATCAGATATTCACACTACGTCAGGTTCTAGAACACAGACACACGTTTAGACGCCCCACAATGGTAGTATTTCTCGACCTTAAGGCGGCATTCGACTCTGTTGATCGTAAGGTTCTATGGCAGTGTTTGTCATTGAAAGGAGTACCAAAGAAGTACATTAACCTTATAAAGGCTCTCTACTCGAACACAACTGGTAGAGTGAGAGCTTATGGCGAACTGTCATCAGAATTGATTACCTCAAGTGGTGTTCGTCAGGGCTGTCCACTCTCCCCATTCTTGTTCAACTTTGTGGTCGACGTACTTTTAGAGATAACACTCTCCTCATCTAAATTTCCGGGGGTTGAACTTCTACCGGGAGGTTCACTTGTTGACTTAGAATATGCAGATGACATAGTTTTATTTGGTGAAGACGCTGACAAAATGCAGAGTCTTCTGACCACTCTAAGCAACAATGCAAGCATGTTCGGGATGCGATTCTCTCCCTCGAAATGCAAAATGTTGCTTCAGGATTGGGTTACATCGACACCCGAACTAGTGATAGGGAGTGAAGTAGTTGAGTGTGTCGACCGCTTCACTTATCTTGGAAGTCTCATCAGCCCTTGTGGTCTGGTGTGTGACGAAATCTCAGCACGGATACAGAAGGCTCGACTAGCTCTTGCCAACTTGCGTCATTTATGGCGTAGGCGAGATATCCGTCTACCAACCAAAGGACGTGTTTACTGCGCAGCAGTTCGTTCCGTCCTACTTTATGGCTGTGAAACATGGCCGGTAAGAGTAGAGGATATTCGTAGGTTACTAGTATTTGATCATAGGTGTCTTCGAAGTATTGCTCGTATATCATGGGACCATCGAGTAAGTAACGCAGCTGTTAGGAAACGGGTACTAGGTAAGGATGGCAAATCAATTGATGAAGTAGTGAAACTTCATCAGTTGAGATGGCTGGGACACGTGTTACGTATGCCCAACCACCGACTACCTCGACGTGCTATATTCAGTGGTATAGGAGTAGGTTGGAAGAAAGCTAGGGGCGGCCAGACGAAAACATGGCAAAAATCCATGAAGTCACTGACAAGTGGACTGAGTCATGATGGTAGGTGTAGACTACCTGGTTGGGGACCGCGAGATGATAGCAATCGATGGTTAGAGACCCTGAATGACATGGCTCAAAATCGTTTGCAATGGCGCAAGTGCATCCACTCTCTATGTTCTCCCAAATTCTAATTATCTGAATTCTTCATGCCCCTTTTTTTCCTCTTTCCAAATTTATTTCACTGGATTATACTCGTTAAATAATATCTCCAAACCCTAATCTTCCCGATTACTGCTTATACTCTTGCTACCTCTACCACTACGGGATTTGAATCGACCACTGCATCTCTGTGCTAATGTGGTATGGCAACTCGAACTGATGTACGTACGTACTAAGTTCTACGTTGTTACTGACTGACTGACTCTCAAATTATCAAAAACTACCCCCTAACCCAGTTTTTTCAGCTCCATCAAGTATCGTTTAACGCTGTGGGCAACCGGGACGTAACAAGCACCTTTATAACCATAACAGCACTTTAACAGTAGACAAGTACCCCCTATTCTCACTCAAGTGCTGGAAGTACAAAGAAGTTCAACCTGAAAGTCAGCGAGAGATATAATATTATTTAAACATTCTTACTGGACAAAAAAATTAACTGTGAAGATGTATTATGCAAACAGAGGTGGTTTAATTTTATTACTAATTAAAGTATCCGACTATCCACATCAAAAAATTTGATGAATAAGGTGTCAAACTATGACCAAATTATCTTAAGTTCAATGCCTTAATCATTAAATTATCAAGTAAATTTGTTATGCAAACATAGTTTAACAATTCGACCTCATAAACCATTTCAACTGCCACGAATTAAAAAGTCAAATAGTATCTAATATCCAGTAGATAAATGTGCAAAACAAGAATACTTGATCACTAGTAAGAGTATACCAATGTGTTAGAAGTTAGAAACCCCTGAACATTTAATTAAATAAATAGAAAACTACAACCTTTCTCACTTCAACTAATTCATTTAAGAAAACCGATAAGTAAGACACAAACTCTCAAACACAGAAAAATGTAGTTTAAATTGGAGTCCACATACAAAGTTTGTATCTATGCTAGATGGATTATATGTTATTTACCGAATTAAGTAAATTCATCAGTTTTACGCATGAAACTAAACATACTCAAGTATAACTCACTTGATATTGTTTTATTTGAATCTTCCCATTGATGTTTTAGGACTGAAGTTGATCAGTCTCTTATTGGCATATGTGCATACTGTGCGTATGCCTCGATATTGCCTTAATTTACAAGCATTATAAGCAGAGATGGATAGTGGCTAGCAGTGGAATCCAGGACGCGCGTTTCGTCCTGTTTGGGACTCGTCAGCTGGATGTACCTGCATCTCAGAGTTGATGTTCACTCTGGGACTCGAACTCAGTACCGTTCGCTTCAAACGCCATCGCGTTATCCACTTAACGCGCGTCCTGGATTCCACTGCTAGCCACTATCCATCTCTGCTTATACTCAAGTATGTTGATTTGTTTGAAGCAATCCGTAGAAAGACTTGTTTCACATAGGTTCCATGTTAGCTAGCATTCGTTTGTAGCAAGATGTACCCACAATTTCAAAGAAGTTGATACAGTTTGTGTGATTGAAACCCATTTCGATCAGTTTCACAGCCTGAGATATTATGACTGAGTTATTTAGGCTACAGCTGATCTTCATCATGATTGATACATGCATCAATCAGTCAACAAGAGTACCAATAATAACCAAGTATGCACAATTTAGAAAAACACTATCCAACTATAGTGGAACAATATACCAATCCGACTAATCATAGATATAAACAATATGGTTAAAAAAAGTGAAACACAAAATCATTATGAATATTTTCAACTAACTTTAAAAGCATCTTCAAAATAATTTAATTCTTCCAGGAATAATGCATAATTCATAATAATTTGAGGAGTTGCTATACGTAGATCAATCATTCGATCATAAGCAGCCTATGAGTATTACAATAAAGAGAACAATTAAATAATGATTATGCTAATTAAATATTCTTCCTATGAAAAAACAGGTTTCATTTGTTGTAGTAAACAGAAATGTTTTTTAAGGCGTTGATTGAATGTAGTCGATGAAAAACCCCGGACCTCGGTTTCACGCCTTTTTGCACTATTCATGTGTATAAAGTCCGAAACGTCCAGAGAGCATCAGTTCCCTCAAGATTACAGGTTTACCTAGATGACGAGTGCTGAATGGTATGAAACCTAGGTTCAGGATTTTCTGACGACTACCTCCAATCAACAACTTACATCTCAACATAATGGATGTAATCCCGAGTCACTTAAACTAGTGGTCAAATTGCAAGTTGACCGATAGGGTTCGATTAGGGCTAAGATGGAGTTGAAATAAATAACATTGGTCACCATTCAATGACTAATCAATTGCAAACAAGCATATATATTTCACAACATCTAATGTTTCTTATTTGTGTAATCCAACTCGGATAATATGGAATAGATAGAATTTGGCTGGTAATAGAATCCAAGTTAGGCGTTTCGACCTATTTCGGACTCGTCAGCTGGGTGTATTAGCATCCCGGGGTTGATGTCCACTGCGGGATTAGGACCCAGTAATCATCACTTTACACACGAACGCATGATCAACTTGGTTACTAAGCCAATTCAAATTTATCAAAACTCGATAAAAATCTCAACAACGGAATAATCCAATTCAGATCAACTGGAACGATGTTCTTTATTACATTTGGATAAAATTCAGAATGATGATTTTAACATAAGCTTAGCTTATATTGTAATAAATATATAAGAATAGTTAAATCAGTTTTTCAGAAAGATTAACTTTTAAGGTAGGTAAATATGGGTTTTTTTAAGACAAATAAATAAAAGAAATCATGAGAACTGTGGATACAATCATGTAACGTAAACCATTCGTTAGAATATACACAACTATTATAATCATAGAGTTAGATGAAACTCAGATATTTTTTATTGTTTAATCAACCGAATAATACCACTAATAGACTTCGAATACACGTATAGTATGACGCGAAGCCATGTACTTGGTGTATTCATCTTTTCGAAACGGTAGTTTATTTATTAAGGCGTATGACTTTTAGTCTCTGAGCAACAGGACCAAACTCAGCTCCATCTATTTTCGTTTTAATCACATGGATAGCATCCCTAGCCCTCATCTTCATAGTGTAGCTCAACACCAAGTACACTAATCTGTACCTGATAAATAAGTTAAATTGAATTCATTGTTAAAGATAACAAGTGAATAACTCCAAGAGTACCAAAGAACTGAATACTACCTCAGTCAGTTAGTTGTGAACTAATTTTCTACAAAACACTTCCGGTATATAAAAAGATCACCTGGAAGCTGTTGTTAGGATAACAGCAAGATACTGTTAAAAGTTATTTTTTTACCAAAAAAGGCCATTGTAAATTATAGGATTCTTGAAGTATATTCGATGAATAAGTTGTCAAAAATTACTTTAAAAAAGTATATACCTAGAACATCTCAATTTGTTTTAACTTCATTACGGATATTCAGCCATCATTGACTATCCACAGCTACTAATAAAGATAGCATACAAGTGGGATAACAAAACAGGAGCACTGATGGAGGTTAACCTACAAAATAACGGTGGTCTATTAAAATCTTTGCCAGCTAGATCGAGTCTTGTAGAGACTGTGAGAATTTCTGGTTGAGGTTCATACAAGAATTCTAAATGTTTAAACTAACCAAGCTAAAAAGACTCATCTTGAGACAAAAAGTTCTAGGCTACTTATCTCTATTGATTGCATTCCTTAAATCGGTACTTAAATTTACAGTTGTTATAAGTAAACTAACATACTAGTTATTTTAGTTAGATGATTTGTATTATAAAGAAATAGTCGGTATTTACCTTTGTTGTTTCAAATGTACCAAAACTTTCTTCTAAATCCGTATACAACGACCAAAGACGTAAAGATTTATGGAGTCGTGCTTGAACAGGTTCTGAACGATCATAATAATCGACTTTACGTGATGGTGCAGTAGTAGCTTTCCCTAACAAACGAAGTGCTGCTTCAGGTTGACTTATTTTTAAAGGGGAAAAGAGATAATAATCATTGGTTTTATTAATACTACTATGAATAACATATGTAATCAGTAGTAGAAATGAATACAATAAACGTTTTAAATACCAAGAGATTAGAAATGAAATTAGGTGTACGATATTCGACAAGTAATGCCAATTTAACTGATGGTAAAACTTCAAAACTCTTCGTCATTTAAATTGATTATGGTCATGAATTATGTATACTTAGTCACAGCCTACCCTAGCTGAGATTGTAGCATCCTTGCATTACTCTACTTATTTATTTATTCTAACACATAGATATTGGTACAAGGAGGCACCAAATACATATGCGCCACACATATCTGTGTGTGAGCTGTGATACTGCCTGAGTGCCCAAACCGAAGCTAGTGGTTTTCTTAGGGGGCGACACACGGAGCCTTCGACCTAAAGGTCTGATCCACAAGGCAGTGGAGCATCGTAAAGAGATGCAGTCCCATGGTAGCCGGTGATCAAAAATTGGTTCATACGCCATTTGTTCCTTCACGATACTGGAGCCCATGTGAACTATTGGTTTGGAATGAAGGTTTTCCAACTTCCCTAGGTTGACTCTCCATGTCCACCAACCCGGTTAAAGCGCCAGACATTCGCTTTTCATCCTCTCAAATTCGTAAACAAAACCCCCGCCACGAGAAGGCAGCGAGTAGGACTTCCCTAGCAGAGGCTATATACGCGTGGCCATGTGGGCGCATTTCAAGAGGAAGAGCAGACTCTCCCCACTCTCGGCCGTACTAGGGCATTTGGGGGCAAATCTATCTTTGTTTAAACAAGTAAATAGCCTGGTAAACAAGTATATCATAATTGAGATTCTGTTAATTATTTTGTGTTTGTTCAAATGATTATTTGTTAAATTTTGTTCGTGTATATTCCCTCATCTACTATCTATTAAGTTTTTGTATGAACTTATGTAATAATTCACATACTGATTGATTGGTCTGCTAACCCGAAAAAAACACCGCACAGTTGACTGTCAATTTACTTCTCGTACACTACAATTTTGACTGTTGGGTTAATCTACATACAACATACGAAGTGATACGTATACGCTACATTTGCTTTCTACCTGAGTGATATATACTCAGTACGTTCCTGTGAAATATATTACTACCAAATACTTCACATTGTGATCTCTTTATTTCATACAAGATAACTGGTATGGCAAGTCGAACTGATGTGCGTACGTACGAAGTTCTACGTTGTTACTGACTGACTGATATTATTATTGATGTATTCATAGAATAATAATAATCTATATTTGAAAACGTTGGTTAACATTGGTTCAGAATCGGTTACAATAATGCAAAAGCATCCACGCTTAATAGTCCTCTAGCATTCCATAGTTCATACATATCTCTCATTAACATTATTACTGCAATTATTTCGGACCCCGTTGTCATTCATCTTGTCATAGCAATTTGAGTCAGCTTACATTTGTGCCAAGCTCTACAATGAACATGACTTAAGATTATAGTAAAAGAGGTGAACGCATTCAGACATATGTTTACGAAAACTTCGGCAGCTGGCTTAAACTTCTGATATAATACATTTTCGCAACCGAATAAATATTTCAATAGAAATTTTGGGCCTATTTGAAATATGTTTTTACAGCATTATTTAAAACTTTTGTACAGGATCATGTACTCAGCTCGAGTTACAAAATCGTATGTATGATGATTAGTAGTGATGGCATCCGGTAGCTTGAAAAGAAATTGATAAAATGAAGTTCAAACTTCCGCTGTTTATATACCAAGAGCAGGAATTGTAAAGAAAAAAGGTCTACAAAGTCCAAATAGTAACAATGTCCATGGCTGTCCTAAATGAAACAAAAATCATAACGAATATCCGGCACTTTATCCTGGTCGGTGGACATAGAGAGTCCACATACGGGAGTTGAGAAACCACAATTCCAAACTAATGGTAAACATGGGCTTCAGGATCATAAGGAAACAAATGGCGTATGAACCAATCGTTGATCACCGGCTACCATGGGACTGCATCTCCTGACGTTGCTCCACTGCCTTGTGGATTAAACCTCTAGGTCAAAGGCTTGGGGTGTGGCCCCCTAAGAAAACCCCCGTTTCGGTATGGACACCCGGACAGTATTCCAGCCCTCAGACAAATCGAATGATTTATGTGCCACATATCTGTTTGGTGCCACATCGTACCAATGTTTATGTGTTTAAATAAATAAATAAAACATCTGTTACAATTCCTTCCGGATTTTTATACAACTTTGAATAAAATTTGGATCATATATCAATGAAATACAATATAAGGAAGAGAGAAAAAAGAGAACAACACAGCTGATAATTTTGGGACTTACTCATGACGCATTTCCATTTCAGCCCATTCACACCATACAGCTGCTAAATCTTCAACATGCATAAAAGCAACACCAGTTGCTTTTTCAAGTACTACTCGTGCATCATTCAACTGACCATGTTCTTCATATAAACGTGACAGACCAGTCCATAATGATGATGGACGACCTGCTGTTGCCTTAGCTTTAAAACAGTAAATTTTAATTATTGTACAGCATTTTTACAAAAACAAATATTGTACACATGTAGATTTATAACAATAGGTCTTGGTATTTTTCTAACCGATGGTGAAAGTTGAGTTGAGACTATTTTTAATGACATAACAGAAGGAGGCATATAATGTACTTGTGTTAATTGGTGATCATAAAAATATATGAAGCCAACGTGAAGATCCGTTGAACAAAAAAGAAACTAAGAAAGTATAGGACTAATTTCGTTCAATCTACCAGAAGTATCATGTATAACAACTCCCATTTATTTTAGTGATCTGACCATTAAACAAATACATACCAAGTATATACCAATATTTTCTGTGAAGCCGATAAAATAATATATACATCTTCATAAAAAGGTATGTATGCATGTTACAACAGATCAGACTTCACTCAATTACCATACGTTTATGCAACAAGGTTGTATAAAGGTAGACGATATGAAGAAATTTTTAAAAACGTTTGACTAGTATTGGGTTTTTGAATGGGACATAAAATAAGTTAGTTTTTCGCTATGTAACTGTAAACTTTGAGTGATGGATGTTTAATTAAATCACTGATATTTTAACTAGTAGCTAACAGAATTAAAAGTTGACAACATATACTTAGGGTTTAGGAGACTAGATAATATTACTAGCTTCACCAAATTACATGTTATTAAAAGTTGAGTACACAAAACCTGTACTAAGTAGATGCATCACAACAAGACGTGATTTGAATGCATGCTCAGTAATGATTAATTGGGTAAAATCAACTAAACGATAGGATTAGGGTGTAAACTAAAAATTCCTCACTAAATGTGTTTACAACGATATTTTTGTAGCTCTTTTACGGCATGACTAATTGCTACTCACCTGGATCAACCGATGTAATACCCTCCATGAATGCTGCAATCTGTTCACGTGCTCCTTGACTTTTCAATAATTCAACACGTTTCAACCAATCCGCTACGTTATGAGGATTTTGACGTAATAACACACTATTTAAGAGTAAAGGACGACGATCCATGAGAGATTCAAGACGTGCTAGATACAATTCGACATCCAACTCATCTGCGAAGAAAGCGATTTGTTATAAGAGAAAATGAATGAAGCATTAATGCATTAAATTTAATGACAGAACATATCTATAGCTGATGGTAGTCGATTTATCAATTTCAAAAACGCACTTTAACAAGATTGGGGAAAGGTTGATAACCCAGATATTGATGTCACATTTTACGTTGATTGTAACTGAGTGTAGCAACTTCAAGTGCTCCAACCTGATTGAATAACGTACATAGATCGACCAGAGTACATCCATTTAGAAAAAGCTCTAGGAAAAATATTGTTCACGTTATTAAGTGCCCATACTGTCTATTAACTAACTGCTTAGTAGTGTAATTTACTGAACATATATGGAAATGTCACTATATTTCTCATATAATTATTAAGCCATGAAAAGGAAAGAATATAGAAACAAATTTCAAACTATAATTAATATCCTACCATCTTCTGTAACATCAGATTGTTCCAAAGCAGCCATCTTTGCCTTTGCCATTGATTCTTCAAATTCAGCATAGGCATCAAAAACTTGAGTGAAATCACGAACTGTTGAGACGCTACTCAATGCTTCTGCATAAACATCTCTGGCCCGTGCAAGATTTTCACAACGTATATGATAGTCAGCTAAAGAATTCCATAGAACACCAACCTAAATAACCAAATTTGAATAGTTAAAGTAAACTAAAAAATTCACCTGGTCAGTATAACGATGAATTCCTTGACGAATAATAGGATCTGCTTTCAGCGACGTAATCTTCAAAGGATTTTTAACCAAAAGATTGCATAATTGGTTCCACAATTGGAATTTCGATTTTCCTTCACGACTCATAAAACTATCATCATTGATTATTTCAGATAAGACAACTGCGGCTTCATTGGCATTTCCATGTTGAATAAGAAAATTGACAAAACGTTCCATATCATCTGGAGCAAACTAAATTAATAAAGAACATTATGAATATAGAAAAATTTCTGCAAACATACATACCTTTACATATCGTCTGTAGATTCGTACACAGGTCTCGTTAATTTTATGACCGTGTCTATCAGCAAATCTTAAATACAAATTCCATATCCTATCATGTTGGGTGATTGGTAAAGCTTTCAATGCCCTGTCAAAAGCATGTCTTGTTCGAGTAATCAATCCTTGTGACATTAGGAACATTAAATAATCTATCCATATACGAGGCATCTAGAAAGAAAATTGTTTAGGGTAAATAAATTAAAGCCATCAAAACCTTGTGCATTGTAACAAGAGCTCTTTCATGGGCATTATTAGTTTCTTCATGCAGAATACTACCAGGACAAAGAGAACGTGAATGCACACGCCGTAGACGTAGATAACGGTACCATAATTTATAACTGTTCACAAAACATAGATATTAAACTCATCACTACCTACCTCCCGGGCAATTGTTTTACAGCTCGTTCATATAACATATAAACCACTTTTGGGGGTGACTTCGCTTTCATACTAATGTATCTAAGCCACGATTTAACATTGTGTGGATTACGAATAAGTTCTTCCTCAAACGGCCTATCTTGTTCATCCTGGGTAGAAGGTAGAAATAGTAATATAAAGAATGAGTCATCAAAATAAGAACATACGATAACGATAACTTGGTCTTCATCCATGACTATTTGCAACTTGTTAAGATGAGAAGTTGAAACTTTCTTCCCTGTAACAGTAAAACACAATAGGGAAAAGAAAATTATTAAGTCAATCAGCGATTCATATGATTAGCGGCATTAAAATTATTAAATGAGATATGTTAGGAACGATGAGTACTTTCCTGTTTAGCCAGCCAAAATATAAAAGTAAACTGTAGTTGTAAACACAAAATACATTTTAATAAATGAATATTAGAACATTCAGAAGCCAAGTCATTACCTCAACTAAAAATGAACAAATCATCATAAAGTTATTTACCAAGTGATCACAGCATGTAAGTGTAATACTTTAGAAAATTTATTTACGTTGTTCATTTATTTGGAAAAACTTAAAACTCAGCATCTAAAACGAATCATTACCAGGTGGATCCTACGCTACCAAGTGTCATATAAGAACAAGACCAGCATATAACACACTGAGCATGAAACAGACATTTCTGTAGCTAACTCAACTAGACACACACAAAAATTCATTTCACGCATTCAATGACAAAAGATAATCGAGATTCGCATTAGAAGACACATTTACAGTTAAGTCCAAAGTGATGGCAAAAAAGAAAGAAGAGTGATTCCATGGGTATAGCTCGAAGTAAATAAGTGGTATTGGGTGTCTAATGTCATGGAAGTCAATTACATGAGGCGACCAAATACATCTTTGGATGGCGATTAAAATATAATGAACCAAAACAATAGTTTACTAGATGTTACTTTCAGTGCGCATAACAGAGTTAATTTGTCATTACACACTGGTGAGCTCAAAAAAACAGTACGAAACCTTTTGAAAACGAACACAATAAATCACATAGCGTCTATTCACACATTAAGATTTTAAATGGAGACCGTTGATCATGTGGGAAAACTCCGGCTCAAACAATCCGTAGTCAAAAACTAGACCATATATGACCACACACCTACTTGTTGCGCAACCCGGGAAACACGCGCCTCAAATTGCCAATACCTACGTTACGTAACGATGTGAATCAAATTATTTTTTAGTCCTCACTTCTTGATGCTATACTCCAGGTATTTGTTAAAGCAGAATAAACATACTTTATCAATTCTAATGTACAAGTCTCATTGTACAGTCATTCAGTATCCACGTTATCAACATTCTTTACTTACTTTACTTAACTTACGCCTGTTATTCCTAATGGAGCATTCTCCAACCCACTCTGTCCTAGGCCCTCTTTTCTAATGCCATCCAATTCTTGTTCATTTTTCTCACATCTATCTCCATTTTCCGGCGTAATGTGTTCTTTGGTCTTCCTCTTTCCCTTTGGTCTTGAGGATTCCATGTGAGGGCTTGTCTTGTGACGCAGTTGGGCGCTTTTCTCAATGTGTGTCCTATCCACTTCCAGCGCTTCTTCCTGATTTCTTCCTCCTCTCTAATCTCTTTGTTCTCTCCCACAGTAGATTGTTGCTGATAGTGTCTGGCCAACGGATCTGAAATATTTTGCGTAGACAACTGTTAATATTTTGGTGGAGTTTTGTTCTCTGAGCTGGAGAACAAAACTCCACCAAAATCATCCACCTGAGCTACAAATCTTCTCCACCATCTCACAACTGTTAATAAACACCTGTATTTTCTGGATGATGGATTTCATAGTTCTCCAGGTTTCTGCCCCATACAGCAGAACTGTGTTGACATTTTATATGTGAAAATTATATTTGAAATATTCTCAGCGAGTGAAATATAACTAATTCCAACGTTTCGTCCAGCTAACTTGTCTGGATTTCTTGTATTGAAAATCCTGACCTTGGTGTTGGTTGACAGTTGTTTTGAGTTCCAGATGTTCCTCAGTTGTAAATATGGTACTCTTGCTTTGCCGATCCGCGCCTTCACATCTGCATCAGATCCACCCTGTTCATCAATGATACTGCACAGATATGTAAAGGTTTTTACATCTTAAATCTTCTCCGTCAATTGTGATTGGATTGGTGCATACTGTGTTGTATCGGAGGATCCTACTTTTCCCTTTGTGTATATTGAGACCTACTGCTGCTGAGGCAGCTGCCACACTGTTCGTCTTCTCCTGCATTTGTTGTTGCGTTTGGGATGTAAGGGCCAGATCATCTGCGAAGTCTATATCGTCCAACTGCATCCTAGATGTCCATTGTATCCCGCGTTTTTTTCAGATGTTGATGTCTTCATGATCCAGTCGATCACCAGGAGAAAGAGAAAGGGTGAGAGTAAGCAACCTTGCCTAACACCGGTCTTCACTTCGAACGACTTTGTCAACTGTCTTCCATGCACGATTTTGCAGTGTAATACATCATATGAACTCTGTATGATATTGACTATCTTTTGAGGCACGCCGTAGTGTCGAAGAAGTTTCCATAGTGTTGTTCTGTCCACGCTATCAAATGCCTTTTCGTAGTCAATGAAGTTGATGTAGAGTGATGAATTCCATTCAATTGATTGTTCCACAATGATCCGTAGAGTTGCGATTTGGTCTGTACACAATCTATCCTTACGGAATCCTGCCTGTTGGTCTCAAAGTTGGGCGTCTACGCAGTCCTTCATCCTGTTTAACAATACTCTGTTGAAGACTTTTCCCGGTATTGAGAGACGATTGATGCCCCTGTAGTTATCACAGTTGCTGAGATCGCCTTTCTTCGGTATTTTGATCAGAAGTCCTTCCTTCCAGTCTTTTGGTACCTGTTCCTCATCCCAAATCTTATTGAAGAGAATGTGGAGTATCCTTGCATTTACTGCTACGTCTGCTTTTAGTGCCTCTGCTGGAACGTTGTCTGGTCCTGCTGCTTTGCCACTCTTGATTTGTTTAATGGCCATGCTGATTTCTTCAATTGTTGGTGGGCCAACATTGATTGGGAGGTTGGTGGGTGCTGCTTCGATGTTGGATGGGTTCAGTGGAGCTGGTCGATTCAAGAGTTCTTTGAAGTGTTCTACCCACCTGTTTCGTTGTTCATCAATGTTGGTGATTACCTTGCATTGCTTGCTTTTCACTGGTCGTTCTGGTTTGCGGCGATTTCCAGAGAGTTTCTTTGTAGTGTCATACAGCTGTTTCATGCTTCCTTCTCATACAGCCTTTTCCGCCGTCGTTGCTAAATTATCCACAAATTTACGTTTGTCGGTTTTGATGCTCCTCTTCACTTGTTTGTTTACTTCTGTGTATTCAGCTTGTGCCTTGGTTTTTTTTGCTCTTGTTCGGCTGGTATTGATTGCTGCCTTCTTGATCCTCCTTTCTTGAATCTTATCCAGTGTATCAACAGTGATCCATTTTTTGTGATGGTGCTTCTTGTGACCCAGGACCTCATGACATGTTGAAGTGATTGCCTCTTTGATCCTATTCCAGTTGCTCTCCTTAGTAGTTCCTTCTTTATTGAGTAGATAATGAAAGGCCTGGAACGTATTGGTGAGGACTATCTTAAACTTGTTGAGTTTGTCAGTATCCTGAAGAAAGGCCGTATTGAACTTTTGTGATGTTGTCCGCCCCGTTGTGCAGTGCTTGAGTTTCAATCTCATCTTGGTGATCGGTAAGTGATGATCTGATGCTTATCGAAATTCTAGGAATAAGTATATTTACAAGCTTCTTTAGGGGCTTTTCATTGTATCGTGAAATCCTTTGGTGTAGATAATACGCATTCTTTTAAGGTGACTCTCTTGATCTTGATCTATCTATTAGGATGAATGTTGAACACTATGAGATTTTCTTGAATCCATGTTAGAAACCGGTAAACATGTTATTGGTTTACAAGATATTCATGATGTAATCTTTCGGTATTTGTGCGAACTAATGATTCTTCTAACTCCACCTGGAGCACTTCTAGAGTTACTGCCGGTCCCAAGCCCGGGTAAAGGAGGAGGGTTGGGCACGGGTTAGCGTCCCCATCCCGTAGAAAACAAACTCGCTAAAAAACGCTTACCAGAAAAAATAATCCAAACCATTTAAACTCTACCCTGGGAGTTAAAAGGTCTTCATTTAGAAGAATTATGACGCTTCATGGTGAAAGCCGAGTTCCTTCGGAAGCCACGAGGCTGATGCCCCTTCTAACAACCAGAACAAAAAATTTTAAAGGTACATGGAACGTTTGAACAATGTGGGAAACCGGGAAGACCAGTCAAATAGCAACGGAAATGAGGAGATACAATTTGGCAGTACTGGGAATAAGCGAAACTCACAAGACCTAAGCTGGACAGAAAAGGCTAGCTACGGGAGAGATGCTGCTATACTCCGGTCACGAAGAGGAAAATGCTCCACACACTCAGGGAATTGCTCTAATGCTGTCCAAAGAAGCACGAAATGCACTTGTAGGATAGGAATCTCACGGATCCAGAATCATCAAAGCATCATTCAAAACAAAGAAGGAGGGGATCTTAATGAATATTATCCAATGTTATGCACCCACAAATGATAGCAACGACGACATTAAAGATCAATTCTACGAGCGGCTGCAGTCAATCATGGAGAAATGCCCAAGAAAGGACCTCACCATTCTAATGGGAGATCTAAATGCCAAAGTCGGAATAGACATCATCAGATATGAAGATATTATGAAACTACATGAACTGGGACAGAGAAACGAAAATGGAGAAAGATTTGCAAATCTATGTGCATTCGACAAATTGCTCATAGGGGGCACAATATTTCCACACAAGCGTATACACAAGGCTACATGGATCTCACCGGACCACAATACAGAGAACCAGATAGATCATATTTGCATCAACAAAAAATTCCGAAGGACAATGGGAGATGTGAGAACCGAGAGAGGTGCTGACATAGCTTCAGGTCACCACCTAGTTGTGGCCAATTTAAAACTGAAGCTAAAAAAGAACTGATCAAGTGGACAAACAGCACTACAAAGGTTCAATACAGCCTTCCTTCGAGATACTGACAAACTCAATGAATTCAAGATTGCTCTCAACAACAGGTTCCAAGCCTTGCAAGATCTACGGAAGGAAGAAGAAACTAGTATGGAGGACAACTAGAAAGGCATCAAGGAAGCATTAACTTCAACGTGTCAAGAGGTTCTGGACCTAAAGAAACACCATCATAAGAAATGGAACTCTACAGAAACACTGGACAAGATCAAAGAAAGGAAGAACAAGAAGGCAACAATAAACAACAGCCGAACACGAGCAGAGAAAGTCCAAGCACAAGCTGAATACATAGAAGCAAACAAACAAGTGAAGAGGAGCATTAGAGCCGACAAGAAGAAATATGTGGAAGAACTAGCAACGACGGCAGAAAAAGCTGCTAGAGAAGGAAATATGAAACAGCTTTACGATACAACGAAGAAACTAGCAGGAAAATACAGTAAACCAGAGAGACCGGTCAAAGACAAAGAAGGCAAGCCAATCACTGAAATTCAACAACAGCGGAACAGATAGGTAGAATACTTCGAGGAACTCCTGAATAGGCTGGCTCCAATGAATCCACCGGACATCGAAGCAGCACACACAGATCTTCCCATAGACGTCAACCCACCAACGACGGAAGAAATTAGAATGGCCGTCAGACAAATCAAGAACGGGAAAGCAGTGGGGTCCGACAACATACCAGCTGAAGCACTGAAATCAGACATCGGAGTAACTACAAACATGCTCTACCGTCTGACCATTCAAAAGGATTTGGGAGGAGGAACAAGTGCCGATGGACTGGAAAGAAGGTCACCTCGTCAAGATTCTAAAGCAAGGAGATCTGAGCAAATGTGAAAACTACAGAGGCATTACACTACTGTCAATACCAAGAAAGATCTTCAACAGAGTGTTGCTGAACCGGATGAAAGATGCAGTAGATGCCTAACTTCGAGATCAACAAGCTGGATTCCGTAAGGATCGATCATGCACAGACCAAATTGCAACACTACGGATCATCGTCGAACAATCAGTTGAGTGGAACTCATCACTATACATCAACTTCATTGATTATGAAAAGGCATTTGACAGTGTGGATAAGAGGAAGTTATGGAAACTTCTTCAACACTACGGAGTTCCTGAGAAGATTGTCAATATTATCCGGAACTCATATGACGGACTACAATGCAAAGTCATGCATGGAGGACAGCTGACAGATGCATTCCAAGTAACGACTGGAGTAAGACAAGGCTATTTTTTCTCTCCCTTCCTCTTTCTTCTGGTAGTCGACTGGATTATGAAAACCTCGCCATCTGAAGAAAAAGACAGAATACAATGGACAGCTCGAAATCAATTAGACGATTTGGACTTCGCAGATGACCTAGCCCTCCTATCACATACACACGAACAGATGCAGATGAAGACAGCCAGTGTAGCAGCAGTCTCTGCATCAGTAGGCCTCAGCATACACAAAGGGAAAACCAAAGTCCTCAAATTCAAAGCGGAAAACAACAATCCAATCACTCTTGATGGCGAAACTCTGGAAAATGTAGAGTCCTTCACATACCTAGGAAGCATCATCGATGAACAAGGAGGTTCGGATGCAGACGTAAAGGCAAGGATTGGCAAAGTAAGGACAGCATTCTTACAGTTAAAGAACATATGGAACTCAAAACAACTTTCAACCAATATCAAAGTGAGAATCTTCAATACAAACGTCAAAGCAGTTCTACTGTATTGAGCTGAAACTTGGAGAACTACAACAACCATCATCAAGAAGGTACAAGTATTTATAAATAGCTGTCTACGCAAGATACTCAACATCCATTGGCCGGATACCACAGCAATAGCCTTCTGTGGGAGAGAACAAACCAGCTTCCAGCTGAAGAAGAAATTAGAAAAAGACGATGGAAATGGATAGGACATACGTTACACAAATCATCAAACTGCATCACGAGGCAAGCACTAACTTGTAATCGTGAAGGGAAGCGGAAAAGTGGAAGGCCAAAGAACACATTACGTCGGATAATAGAAGCACATATGAAAATGATGCATAACAACTGGAAGGAGCTAGAAAGGATTGCCCAGGACAGGATTGGACGGAGAATGCTGGTGAGCGGCCTATGCTTCTTCACGAGAAGTAACAGGCGTAAGTAAGTAAGTAATGATTCTTCTGTACTGGACTGCCCTCTGAATACAACGTAGATCGCTAACGCAGGTGATCGGAGTCAAGTCGTTGGTGGCCTACCCGCGTTAGACAGGATATACGTTACGAACCAGCTAACTTCGAGGTAATAATTCGCGATCAGAACCCAACGTATCCCGGAAGTATGGCTGGTTTGATGACTGAGCAACGTAAACGACGTTATTACATAAATATATAAGCATGAACGTCTGGAGATAGGCCTGACAAGCCAATTTTTTAAATAGTTTTTAATATTATTTGTATTTATTTTTTCAATCTTTCACTGTCTGTATATTTTATCATTAAATGATTGTACCTGTTGTTTTAGTCAATGACCTTGAACACACTTTTCCGTTGTGCAACTACATAGCCTGACATACCGTTGGTGGCTAACAAATACACTGCTTCTCATACATTTGTGATTGAGTTAACTGGAGTCTAAATCAAATACTATCTGCATTCATAGACTGTATTTGGAATATATCACATTCTACATTGGATTATATCACTGGAGAGTTCTTCAACCCTATCAGAATCACCAAGCATTTATAATTGTGGATTTACAATATTGGACCTAATCAGAACACGCAACATTTGGTCAATTTAAGTAACGTTCCAAATTTTTATTGTATTTGTAACAATTAAATGGTATATATTAATATTACTATTGATCTTTGGTAACTTTGCTAATATTTTTCGCGTTTATATCTATCTGGTCCACCACAAGCGGGTACAATGAACGGATTGCCATCATCACCATATGGGCCAGGACATGGAGTGATTTTAATTGATGCTCGTTGGTTGTTCTTCAAATTGACGAGGATTTTAGAACTGTTCGACATCAAGTGACACAAATGTTGTATCATTTATATAGATCCTAGTGATGTTTCATTGTCTATACAACAAATTCCAAATACAATACGGCCATTTGTGCTCAAAAAGTTCTACTTGCTATATATTGCACTATTTCGGGAATTCTTGACTAGCAAAACAATTCGAGTACTTCTTATTGTCATACATTTTTAGTCATTTTTACAGTATTCCAATTTCATCACTGGTGATACTGATTGGTTTGTTGTTCTACTGGAGATAGCACTAAAACTTTTTGTAAATTTGTTTTGGAATTGCGTCCATACTGTCCATAGATAATTCACTTTTTCTGGGTGATATCTTGGATATTATGAAGAGTGCTTCTGAACTATGCACTTAATTCAGTGATTTGGGAAGTTGCTTAACCGGTCCTGTTCATTTTCTTTGTGAAAATAATGCATGGTGTTTGCAGTACATTTTCCTGGATGCAAGTTCACGACCAACAGCACATTTGATGATATTGCTTGTTTCGTTAGAAGGGCAGCAGAAGAGAACGTCCAGAAGTAATGTGGGGCTGATTTTAACTCATCTTGATTATCCTTTAAAATCTGGAGATACAACTCTGTCGGTAATTATACCAAGGATTCATGAATGAATTCTTGTTATGTAAATGATGTATTTGAACGTTCCCTATGGGTGCAAATTACCGATTTCGTCGGGTAGGTTTGTGCTTTGTCGTAACGCCTCGGATCGTGATGATAAATTTAGTTCGTATTAACTTACACGGCAGTATAGACACAACTGTCAAGCCGAATATCTCTGATCGTTGACAAGTTGAAAACCCACATTACTATATTTAGAAAAATATTTTGACAGTCATCATTCGTCGTTTTGCCTTCAGATTGTTTCTCAATACTACTAACTAAAATTAGATTCACAGCCTACATAGTCAGGGCAATTTTTCAATTGTAGATATGTCCCCAGTGGAACCAAATCAAAAATCTAGAGAAGACTTGCATGAAGAGCTATCTGAATTCACATTCTGTACCATTTCGCAAACTTTGTGTGCTTACTGCTTTTAATATAACCTCAATAACCACGATGTGATGTAATGTGGTTTATGTTTAATCAAAGTCAATGAATTCCAATAGATAGAGGTAGATTGATGTATTTTCAGCTTTACGTTTTCAGATGCTAAACTGCCATCTAGAAACCGTGGAGTATTGATTAGTATGATGTGTGGATATCGACTTGCCAGACACTCACAAAGAAGCCAAATTATTGGATCTCACAGTCAAGTCGAGCTAATCGTTGACTTTATTGTGCTCTTGAGCTGGTACCTCTATATTAGGCAGCCCAAGCTCGTGCGGCCTTTATTGCTTCGGAGTTTGACTTTACAGACGTATCCCACAATTTTCGACATTCAGTACTTCCTGTTTGTTATTCGCGTTATTGATATTTCCCTTTCAGAACTTCTGTTTATAGATTGCACATCACCAACTATACTTCTAGGTCTATTATGATTATTTTGTTTACACCTGAGGCTTTATCAGTGCTGAAGCCCAATATCTTTTCACAATCTGTCAGTTCTTTTGTCTCGTCTCTTGGTTGTTAATAATGTGTCAAAAATTTCAGCTTTGTTCGGAGGCTCAAAAGCCTCAAGCATTAGGAGAAGCGCCGTGAAGCACGATGTCTTGCATAATCACCATGATTGTAATTATTTGATGTTTGAATTATTTGAATTGTAGTATGAACTAAGAATCCCGAAAATAACATATATGAATCAAGAAGTACTAGACGCGCACGAACGAATGCATTGTATTTAGAATTAGAAATCAAGCATTCAACAAGTACAAAGAAATCATCAGTTTATTCAAGCACCACAACCGCCATGGCTTAAATTAGGGTCTACCTGTCTATAATCGATTGCACGTCTTCTTCTTAAGTTCATCCTGTGTCTGTCCGACATTGTATTGGGTAAAAACTCGGTATTATCTAGAATGTGCTCATTAGTATTGGAATTACCAACCGAAATCGGAACAGACTCACCTAGAATTGTATACAATCAGCATGTCGGTTTCGCACTGAAATCATTAATATCTAGAATTTAAACCACAGATCTTTCAACAATATCCTCCATCACGAAATAATGTTGGATCATTATACACCCAAGTTATGAATGATATGGTTTTACTTAAAACATATTCCTCACAATGGTTAAAGCAAACATTAGAAGTGACTTTGCGATTAGAATAAAGAGCAGTTGATATGAAATCATCCGAATTGTAATCAAAACAAAGCTCATTTAGTACTTGTGCTTCGGATTGAACAAGTTTCGCACAATAAACAAGTGCATTATGAGAACAAATAATATTTGATAGAACATCACGATTTGATTCTTCTGAAATAGTTTCCACGAACTGCATTGCAAATCATTAATGAATTATCTGCATAGCCTTGAGTATGCACTGAGTTGGGATGACGTGTTAATGTAGTGAAATTTTCTATATCCTCAGGAATCACTTTACAAAATCTTCCTTTATTGCGTTTGAAATTTGTATACTTAACATAGTCTATCAGCAGCTCCTTGAGGGTTGTATATGGGAGCGAGATAGGCTTTTCCGGAATAGCCAGAGCTCTTAATAAGCTATATGCCTCTTTTCCGATGAAAGTAAAGAAATGTGCCACAATATTAATATCCTCATCATCTTCCTTGGTCATAGCCCAGATTCCGAACCTTTCAAAGTAATCCTCAAAATCATCAAGATCTTAATGTGTATCCAACAATTCCATCACAGGCACCATCGCGACGCCAATTTGGTATTTCAAATTATTTGAATTGTAGTATGAACTAAGAATCCCGAAATTAACGCATATGAATCAAGAAGTACTAGACACGCACGAACGTATTGTATTTAGAATTCGAAGCCAAGTATTCAACAAGTACAAAGAAATCATCAGTTCATTCAAACACCACAAATTACCAACACAATGAATATGCAACTGAGCCAAGTCCAGTGTACATATTATGTTACCAGTTGCTGAGTTTCCTCTGCATTCCATCCTCGACCAGAAAGAGATATGTGAGTCCACTACAATGTGTTTTCGAGACATTTATTCAAATAAGTAGACACCGACAAAAATACTGCGAAAAATGAGTACTTGACGCCGGGACATATTTGCACTCACTGGCTCCCACCCTAGTAGACTGCGCATTTATTAGGAATCCCGAATATAATGCATTCAGTTGTACTCGACTAGATCTACCTGTCTGGAATGGCATTATATCGAAATCTCTTACTTAGAAAATCAGTCTAAATTCTAATTGTCATAGTTTCTCAAGGAAGTCAGAATATACACTGATCACGAAAAAGTTTCATATCGTACTGACGAAACAGTGCGACTCTGCAGCTTCAAAAGTGAGCAATTTGAAGGAAGGTGTGTAAACCACTCGGTGTTTCATGCATACTCATAAAAGAACTTCAGGTGGAAATTTATGTGGAAATAGATGACATTACTTTTATGGAACTTTAACTGAAAATGTTGGATGAGATAGTTTTACATAATCGGGACGATCAAAACTATATAGTTTACACATGGAGGATAACTGGGTCTAACATTTCAACCCTAACACCAACAATGAAAGTGAATGTTGTGCGGACGACTTATATCCTTAATCTTGGAAAAAAGTACCTTCTTTATTTCACTCTTTTGGCCAAAAAATAATGTACCATGAAGCAGCCTCGTTTCTGAACACAATACTTTTAATTCATTTACTACCTACAGTTGTTTCTGAATAATTCAAGGTCTTGTGTGTGATCAATATTCATGACATTATTTAGTGAAAGACGTAGGTTTCCGTTTAGGTTATCGGTGAGTAAATTCTGATGCTCACTTTTCAATAAAACAATCGCCAGCTTCATTCTGATTGATCGCTCCTAGTCATTTAAAGGTCATCAGTGTAGTTTTGGCAGTAACACCCATCTATGAAGTCGTTGACTAGTGTAATTAAATGTGCTGGTAGGTCCAAACTACCTGGTTTGGATTTGCAAGGTTATCATAAACAATGCTTAGAGACATATGCAGGTGTACTCAATGAGCTCTTTATTCCTACAAACTATTTTCAGCGCACACAAACTAGACTCGATGCATTTCAGTTAGAAAACGAATGTTAAGATTCAGATTGCTAATTATCTGATATCCTATGTTAACAAACCTACTTACATAAGTCACAGAGAAAAATTTTGAAATACAAAATCTCAGCTGGTTAATATTGACAACAAATTACAATAAACGAGTGACATAAAAACTATGTGAATATAAATCATATTGTCAGTTGTACTATTTACAGCATTTACTTGTTGATACACCGACATTAAATAACTAGACTGTAGGTAGTTTTGAAGAACTTTAATTCATTTTCAGAATAAATAAAGTAGAATAAAGAACTTATATATTCCTAAGTAAATATACAAAAAAGTTATTTCATAAATCAGAAAGGATACTTTCACAATTGAAATTAGGAAAGAAGAATTTAATTTCTTTGAACGCATTTTCTTGTGAATCTGTCAATATAAAGAAGAAAAACAATAAATTAAGTTAATTCATCACAATAGATGTAAATGAACTAAATGACATCTAAAGGAATATGATCAATTCTGATCTTTATGATCAAACGTTGTCAGTAAATCTAGCTGTATAACATTAATTAAGGAGACATTCAGTTTCAACAACAAGTCTCACGTTTTCGTCTAAATATAGCCTTCATCCAACGGAAAATTGACGAACACAACGTATTATCTTGTAATGACTCACTATTATCACGAGAACACGATTGGTTTATTGAAAACAATTATTATTATAACCAGTTGTACCAGTGACTGTTTTAATGTGCTTTTGTTTAACTGTGCTAAAGGCATCCATTATTCTTACACTTCGATTGTGACCTCGCGCAAATTCGGTTACGTTCTGTAGCCAAGATTGTATCCTGGCACGATCTCTGTATCCTTTCGATACCACGAGATCGCCAGCAAATATATCTCGACTTGGTCCATTAACTGCCTGCTGATATTTGGCTTCCGGAGGATCTTATGGAGTCATTTGGCACGCGTTTCTTGGTAGCGGTGTTTATAGTCAATTGGGACTCGACGCCACGCTACAAGCTTATAAAGCTTGTCATGCAGTATCCATTAAACCTATTGTCATTCCATTTACGGTAAAATCATTATTCGATTCATCCGTTTCTCATTCGTGTTAGGTATGCTGAGGAATAATGTGCCAATCATTATCATGTTAAGTCTAATGATGTCCTTGGACGTTGAATGAACATTTCCTATTGTCCGTTATTTATTTCACTCGTTAAATATTGTACAGATGTTGTTCTCTATTTTATGGTACGATGTAGTCTGCTTGGTTAGTATATAGAGTACGTCTGAAATACAATGATTCATAACTCAGAGACTGTGACTTGCGTTCTTGACTCAACTGGCTGGGATAGACAGGGCCAATCGGGACTCTAGGTCGTCCTTACGTGTCGCACTGTGATCGATGGATAAAACCTGCAGTTCACACGTTACAACAATTTGATCACCCCACTGATCTCTCATATTTTTAAATGATCTGAAACTTTTCAAATCTGTTATCATTATCATGCAATCCATTTTAGTAATCTCTAGACTTTATATACAGTCACTATCTCACTCTCTTATGTTTTCGAATTTCATATATGACTTTACACATGTTTAGGCTGTAGTGACCTACTTTTATCAAAAGAACGCGATTGATGTTATGGAAACAATTATTATTATAACCATTTGTACCAGTAATTGTTTTACTATACTTGTTTGTTTAACTGTACCATAACACATACATCCTTCCACTGATTGTGACCTTGCACGAATTCCGCTACGCTCAGTAACCACACTTGTACTCATTTGGCACGATCTCGGTATTCTTTCGATACCACGAAATCGCCAACAAACCCATCTCGACTACAGCCATCAACTGTTTTCTGATATTTGGCCTACAGGGGATCTTACTGGTTAACTGGTGCTTCGTCTTCCTGTAGTGGTGATCATAGTCAACCGCCACTCAATGCCATACTACAAGGCTCTATTCACACTTCTACACATTAGTTGATGTAAATTTACAAGTCCACTAACTCTATTAATCCACTTAGATAGTACCTTTACGTCAGACTACAAATTTTATTTATACGTTAGTTGATATGCATTAAATTTATGAACAACGCTTATCTTCCACATTGTGTTTTACCAGATATAAGTGAAGGAGTACAGTAGTAGATTCAAGGTAATCAAATCAAAACTTGATATAAGATTTATAACATTTCATGAGGCATAGATTTTGTTACATAAATAAACAAGAGTAAAGTTAGTTTGAAGCGCTTGTGAAACTACAATTACTTTTCCAATCTTTACGTTTCTCGAAAATTTTCTTCTATGAATAAAATACAATAAAACCGAAACATGTGTTTTTCTTAGGGGGCCACACACGGAGCCTTCGACTTGAAGGAATGATCCACAAGGCAGTGGATCATCGTAACGAGATGCAGTCTCATGATAGCCAGTAACCAACAATTGATTCACACGCCATTTGTTTCTTCGGGGTACTGGGGTCCATGTGCATCATTTGTTTGGAATCAGGGTTTTCTAAATCCCCTAGATGGATCCTCCATATCCACTAACCCCGTTAAAGCGCCAGACATTATGTTTTCGTCCGCTCAAATCAACAAACAGCACCAGTGCCAAAAGAAGGTAGTGAGTGGGAATTCAATGTCAGTGGCCGTTTACTCGTGGCCATGGTAGAGAATTTATAGAGGGAGAGCTGAATTTCCCCACTCTGAGCCGTACCAGAGCATTTGGGTACCTTATTCTGGTTTTTCAACAAAGCATTCAATATCATAATATGAATTAATATTGAAATAAATTAAAGGCAATTGTTTTAATGTTTATTAACAGTCTTACTGACTCAATAATTCTATAATAATCCTAAGAAAACATTGATATGTTACGAGATAAATATGAAGATAATTCAAGCCGAAAAAATCCCAATACGGGATCATAATAATAATAATATTGAATAAAGCGTCTCTAGTTCAAAGTCATGAGACTTATAAATGTTGCAGAAAAAATGACTCCATCTCTCTCGGAATCCATTTTTCGAGTAAATATTTTTAGTCGATTAAAGAAGAGATCAGTGTAAGTGATGTCTGTTAGTGAAAGTAAAATATGCTTGGCCGTTGAGTCTGGACAAACTGTCATAGCCCAAGAACTATTAACTATGTAGTTTTCCATCTTATTATTGATTTCCACTTTGGACTCATTGTGTGTGAGATTGCTTGTGGTTGTATTGAATAAAGTATTCTCTAATGCTAATCTGATTCGCTATTTTAAGTCTCGAATTCTGGGTCCTAATATAACGTGATTAGTCTTATAAAAGTATTAACACATCATCGTAATATACGTCTGAGAGAGAGGATAGATATTGTAAGCGATATGTTATAACAGTAGTAAATTGTTAGACGACGTACAGTTCCAGTAAAAAAAACAACAAAGAACAGCATTTTGTATATTATGTAGCCATCTGGGAAAATCCCTAACAATATCTGAACCCATTTGAAATATAACAGTCATTTGTAAAAGTTGAAGTTATATTTCTGAAATATGGTATAAAATTTTCTTGGTTGGGCCATTAATCAGTCATGCGTTTTCACAAAGAATAAGCGTCTAGATCCAGTCAATTAAAATCATGACAAGTGAAACCGATCAATAATTACAACAAGTACTTCAATGTCCATAGGTTTAATGGTATATGTCAACAATTTGAAGGATAAGGGTAGAGAATTGAAACGACAAAATTGTATAAATACCCAAGAAACACTGCATTTTGGAAAAGCTAAATCGAAGGTAATGACAACACTCCAAACAAACGTAATAATTCGTTTAGTACTAACGACTCATCAGACATGCGTGTGTTAGGGTAAATATATCGTACCAACAAGAGATTAGTCATGACCCAGGTAATCCAGTCATAATATTCTTAACCATAACATTGGATAACGCAATACCTAAATGACACTAGGAGCACCATTTACTACGAGATTGCAAATTTGTACTAGGGACAAGTGGCAGCTACTTCAAAATATAAGTTTACTGTTAGCAACTGGCTTCCTCCATCTGAACAATTATCGGACAGTAGCAAAGTGGATATATGAAGAGAAAATCACTGAGTTCGAGTCTTGGAGTGAAAATCAACTCTGGGATACAATTACATTCGACTGACGGGTCCCAAATAAAACAAAGTGGCGCGCGTCTTCGATTCCACTGGTAGCCACCATCTATCTCTGCATATAATGATCAGTATGTTGCCGGAAATCCTGTTAACGAAATCGTCTTGAGAAGAATTAACTACTTAACTAGAATACAAATATTTCGAGCTACCTATGTTCAACATGACTCAATCTCTTGTATTTCTCGACAGTCACTGAATATAAATGACAGCATCATAACTAGTTATTACTTTAAGCCTTTACACCGTAATTTTGTGGTCGAGAAAAGGTTGAAAGTTGAAGGCATAGAATCACCGATCCTGGTTAGTCGAGAGAAAGAATGTAGAATAGAACTAATACAAACAACAGTGAAAATAAAAATACGAAGTTTTGATAAGTATAAGCTTGAAAGAAAACTTTAAATCAAGTTTATGTTTAAATAATATCATAATTTATATCAACTTCTTACCTGATCCATGAAAACCATTTCTGGTATCTGTCAATCCAAAACGACCACGTAAACTATTTGGTTCAAATACAACTGTCCTAAACATTGATGAAATAAGAATTAAAAACATGTAAAATGGACTCCAGCTGGAGTCATAAAAAGATATGTTTGTCATTACTTTGAAATAACGACAAAAATCGGGAAAAAGAACTGTTGAAATATTGATGACCCTTGGTGGTCCTACTGAAAAACTTGGTCTTAAATCTAGTCAGTTTATCGAGTGAGGTAGAAACCAAATTTGTTGGACCAAGAGCGGTACACGTTGGTTGACATCTACTAACAATACAAAAAATAGTAAATATGCTATGAACCAAACAATATTAAGATGCTTTACATATGCTTAGAAAAGATTACACTCTGATCATGAGCAACCCGAGCAAAGGAGGAAGGCTAGTTTTAATGAATAAAGCTGATAACATCGAAAAAATGTAATCAATTTTGAATGATCCGACTAAATTTAAATGACTCAACGACGTTAAGGATATAAATATGGAAGCAGAGAAACTACTGACTAATTCGCTTAAGGAATTAGGAAAATAAAGAAATACTTACTCCAACCATTCACGATTCACTTAAACCCATTATATCAAACACACAGCAACTCTACGATTTACACGAAGTCCACAATACGGGACTTTCTGTTCGTCCAGTTTTGGATATATATAATTTGCAATAACATAAAACCACAAAGTGGTCAGTTTGAATCCTAGGTCCATTAAACAAACTAGTCGTCAACAGAAGCGTTAAAAACGTTCTCTATTTCATTTCCAAGGTGAGACACTCGAACTTAGTGGAAAACGGATGATATCTCTAGATGTTGCTTCCATGTTCATCAATGTACCATTAACTGAGACGATTAACTTTGTGTGTCAACAACATTTTGAAAAAAACCCAGATAAATATTGGAATTCCCGAGGTTAGTCTTGAAAAATTACTTCTGAAATGTACAACGAACGTCCATTTTGTCTTTAATAATACATATTATAGACAAATTGTTAGAATAGTGATGGATTCACTTTTAGGTCTTATCCTTGCTGATTTTCCTCTTGCGAATTTTATTATTTATTTATTTATTTCCTCTTGCGAAACTAGAAACTAGACCTCTCAAGGAAGTTATAGACAAGTTTGACTTCTATTGTCATTACATTGACGATACTTTCATTTTCGTCAACCAGAACATTGGGAAAGAAGAACTCTCAAAGCTCTTTAACAATAAACATTCAGCAATCAAATTTACGTGTGAAGAGGAACTTGATAATCAACTACATTTCCTTGACGTGTTGTCAAACAGAAAAGAAAAAGGTTCTATCAGTAGAAGTGTTTATAGGAAAAGTTCTTCATTTCTTTGGCTTTGTACTCATCCAGTGTAAGAGAACCCTAATTAAATGTCTCGCAAATAGAACTAGGAAGACATGCTTACTTGATACTATAAACAAGGAACTAGATCTTATTCATATGTTGAATGAAATAGATTATTCACAAGGTTTCCTGGAGAAACGCTTGCATATAACAAACAAGAAAGTAAAGACGTAAACGGCTAGTGAGAAACATCTCTTCCTCAAGCTGCAATTCAACAGAGATATAGTAGGTAATGTACTAAGGGATAGACTGACTTGAGCAGTCAAGAGGACGTTTAATGCAGCTAACTTCTATCTATAGTGCTTGACCCGATCTATAGGGTTTCCTCAACGAAAGGACAAGTAATATGGTCCTGCCACATATATAAACATCTACAAATTCAGCTTCTCCTATGGAGAAAGCAATATTGGAAGTACTACCAGACAACTGAGCCAACGAATTAGTTAGTAGCTGTCTTCTTGGCTAGGAAAGGGTACCATCGAAGCAATACGCAGCTCTGTTCTATCAAATTTGATCGATAGCGGTCATTTAATAGGCAAAAATAGGTCATTCAAAGTTATTTATCGTATTGCTACTAGTTTTCATTATGAGGTTCAATCTCATCGCTTAAACATAGCAGAAGCTAAAGAAATTTAAGCTAATAATCCAAGTCTTTGTATGCATAAGAAACTTTATAACATTTTTATCACTTCCTTGACTGAATTAGCCTTTATAGTTAATATTATTTATTGTTATTTTCTATACTGTTTGTTCGTTTAATTTTCTTCATCCCCTCCTATCCTTTCCCCCCAAAAAATAGATGCATCATTGTCTAATTAACTGAACACTTTTTATTACATAATTTCATAGTTTTTATGTATGTTATTTCAATATCTACATTTTTCAAGTCATTGGTTTATTAAATTAACTTGGTGTTGTTTTACTTGTATCTTCCGATTGTTATATAGAACTGCAATTGATCAGTCTCTTATTGGCATATGTGCATCGTGTGCGGATTGCCCCGATATATGCCAACATGAGACTGATCAATTACATTCCTAAATAACAATGGGAAGATACAAGTAGAACAACACCTAGTGAATTTAAACTGTACCACATTGCACAAGCAGGTGGATATCAGGACCCAGTAACTAAGTGGATAACGCGATAGCGTCTGAAGTGAAAGGTACCGGGTTTGAGTCCTGGAGTGAACATCATCTCTGGGATGCAGGTACATCCAGCTGAAGAGTCCCAAATAGAACGAAACGCATGTCCTGGATTCCACTGCTAGCCACTACCCAGCATTGGTTTATTTCCTATTATGAAACATGGATTCAAGTTTTTGTCATTCTTATCAAAACTAGCGCACTCGATATCCTACTATTAATTTGTACTTTCTACTTATCATGTTTATTTATGTAATCTAATCCACTATTATTAACTCCACCTGTAGCTCTTCTAGGGTTACCGCCGATCCCAAGACCGGGTAAAGGAGGGTTGGGCATGGGGCTAGCAACTCCATCCCGTAGAAAACTAACTCGCTAAAAAACGCTAACCAAAGTTCCACTATTATTATAATTGAATCATACACTGCCTTGATTGGTTTAATAAGTTCGTACATGCATTGCTTGAAATAATCACTAAGAAAATGACACGAATAATTTACATATTTTATGAAGAAATTAAGGAGTTAATGGTCTTTTTAATTTCAGGATCGTGGATACGCACTGCTGAAGAGTCTTACAATAGGACGAAACGGCCGTCCAGTGCTTCGAGTTTTTCCATAGTGGTTTAGCTTTAGTGGACTCATAATCTCAATGATAGAAATTATTAAAATATCCACAAAAACTTTTTTGATATTAGATATTAACTGATTTCCGTTAGAAGAAGGTGAACATATGTTTTGAATTAAAATGACGGGATGTCTACGCTAAGCGATTACGTAATAGTAGTAATGAATTTTGTGTTCCTCTAGACCTTAGTGCTAAATGAACTTGATAGATGTAATTGAAATATATCTTCCAAGCCTGTTTGATATTTAGTAATGGAAGGTATTCAGAAAAGAACTAGTATGCTAATGAAAACACTGGCTTGTAGATGAGTTACTAAATACCACAGAATCTGAAACTGAAACTTACTACCAATCGGTTTGAACAAGAGACAACATATTAGTGGGTTGATTAATTTTGAAATATGATCATTAATTCACACCCTTATCATTAAATATATTCATTGAAAAATTATCAACGATGGTTAATAGATCTGTAGATTAAACATTTTATGCAAGTGTCTTGTCATGACAGAATCTCCATATTCATACTCGTTTATTATAGCTCACATTATGGATTGATCTTAGACAACCATTGAAAACCAGTGAACACTGGATTACGGTCTCGAACCAAGATCTTAATATTTAACCTGTTGAAGTGTCGTACAATAGTTTAGATTTTCAACTTGAATTTTTGATAGAATGCAATCATTTTCCAATGCTAATGGTAAATAACTGGCTCGTATCCGACAGATTTCAAATTCCATAGTCACGGCTTCTAATTAGACTTCCGAGACTAATGTCTTAGAATTAGTCACCGATGAGCACATGATTATTTTTATTAACGTAAGGGTTTGTAGATATTGTGGATTAATGGAATGGTAGCTAGGTGATTAAATCTTTCTACTCTCAATCATCACGTCGAACACTATGAAATTCCCTCACCTACATCAGTTGAACCAGCCTTAACATTCAAAAAGGGATAGCTGAAAACCAATCAAGTGGAAGTTATTAGTGAGAAAAAAAAACATCTACTATTTAATGTAATGAGCTAAGAAGTGCAACCGTAAAATCTTTATACGGATATATGTCAATAATCAATCATTCCATTTAAGGAAAGTATCAAACATATTTAACATATTTACCGATAAACTTTAGTGGGACCGAGCAATGAACGCCAAACAGATATTGCATCATTACCAGCAAGAATATACACTCCAAGTGGTCCGCTATAATATAAGAACAACATAAATGTAAATGTAGTCAGTCAAACAGTTGGTTACCAGTTTTAAAAAGCTTCATAACAACCAATTTACCCGGTAACTACCAGACTAAATGAGAAAAAACAATTCAGTAGTGATGTCAGTTTGTAGACGAATAGTTATGAATAATGGAAAGTTATGCTTGGTGAAAGCCCTGATATAATATGTAGTATTCAGAATGCGTAGAGCGACAATACAAACATGTTAGGAATGTATTTCTCTTTTCCCCTCTCTCTTTCTAAGTGTAAAATGTTGCCCCCGCCAATCCTGAACAAATGATGAGCATATCGCGCAACAGTCAGCTCATTATTACTTTATGGCTGTCAAACGTGATCCATGAGGGTATAAGGCATATATATTGGTTAGAAGGTTTTGAAGACAGGTATCCACAATGCATCCCCAGAATATCGTGGCACTAAATAGTGTTTCGTTCAAGTTAGACAAAAATGAGAAATCAACTGATATATTTATGAGGTGTATTACCTAACCATAAACAGGAATAGACAGGAAAAAAACTACAGATAACCAAATCAAAACATGGTGGCGTCAGTCCATAAATTTATTGACTCCTAGACAGAACCATATTGTAAGATTCATGCTTTCTCATAGGCAAGCGAAAACAACTGTTGGAGATATCTGGTAACATAGATTGGAAATGGTCACACTAGTGAAGATGTATCCTTTTATTTCCCTTTACGTATTAAGCTTGATTAGTATTTCGTAATTTGTTTTTCAATCGAATCTATCAGATCATTTCAAATCATACATCACCATCTTTAATCTTTCTAACTATGATTGATTATGCCATTATTTCAACTCACTTGTTGCTCATTTTGTCATCCTAATATGGTAATGGCAACAGGAGCTAATACATATTTGTCTCAAACTATCAATTGATCATGATTAATCGGATGTCCCACAAATACACTGATACGGCCGAGGGTGGAGAGAGAGTCCGTTCTCCCTCATCATATACTCTCAAATGGCCAGGCGTATACAGCAACTTTCAGGGAAGTCCTACTCACTGCCTTTTCGTGGCGATGATGTTTTTTTACCAAATTGAGAGGACGAAAAGCGAATTCCGGCGCATTAACATAGTTAGTGGATATTGAAGATTCACCTAGGAAAGTTGTAAAACCCTGATTCCAAACCAATGGTGAACATGGGCTCCAGGATTCTGAAGGAACAAATGGCGTATAAACCAATCGTTGATCACTGGCTACCATGGGACTGTATCTTCTGACGTTGCCCAACTACCTTGTGGATTAGACCTTTAGGTCAAAGATTGGGCATTAACATCATTGGATGTCAACTTAGTGGTCTACAGGTTAAGCTTTCACGCGCAAGACCGACAGGTCGAAGGTTCGAATCCTACGAATAGGATCGTGGATGAGCACTGCTGAAGAGCCCCGTACAAAGACGAAACGGTAGTCCAGTACTTTCAGGTTTTCCATAGTGATCTAGCTATAATTGACTCATGAATTTAACTATTAAATAAATAATAATAAAATTGAACTTACCAAATCATATGATTAACAAGTCGATCATAGAAAAATTTACCTAAAGTAAAAATTTATTATTATTATTTTTTAAAAAGAAGTAAACTGGTTACTTTTGTTGGCAAATATTGAGTTTCAGTAGAAAGAAATTTAAATAATACAGACCAAAAAGAGAACAATATAAGTTTAATGATATTTAAGTCCATAGTAAATCTTAAGATTAGGGAGGAAGAATGTTTGAGAACGATCCACAAGTGAACTTGAGGAAGCTCTGAAAGAGCCGAAGATATTCCATCATATAGAAGAATATTCTAGAATCTCCACGTATAGTTTCCCTATTGGACAAATGCTAAAAGCCACTGGATGCGGATTGAATGATTATAATAATGATGATTTCATTTTTACTAAAAACTATAAATACCTAAGAGTTTTGTACCATATTTGAAACTGTTTTTGGAATCACATTCCTCGTCAGTCGTCTTCTGTCATCTTATTTGAGACTTAGAGGGTTCTAGCGTTCGAGTGTTCAAGCTATATGCGGTATATCAAGAACCTAAACTTTAAATATAACTGAATACATTTGTAAAATCTCAGGAAATGAATTTGAAGTGAATTCAACGTTTCGTTTGTCAATCTGGTCCAAGGAAATAAGATCCAACATCGAACCTCAGATGTTCAATGTTTGATCATATTTCCTCGAAAAATCTTGAACCAGATTGCTAAGTGAAATGTTAGGTTCACCTGTAAGTTCATTCGCTGAGATTTTACAAATACATTCTTCCTCCTTAATGTCTCACATCAAATTGGCGTTCAAATACTGTGAAATCACTCAATCGAATTAAGACGAAAGTTCTAATAAATCTTATGATTACTTTTTATCGCTGAGAATCGTCAATTACTTGATATTATGGGTAGACATCAATTGACCATTGTATAACACTTATCCACCGAAGACAATGAAAGATGCTTGCACAATGTGAGGACTAACGATACTACTAATGAGTAGAGCAAAACACAATTAGATGGGAGAGAGATTTGAACCTATGACTGCGATATTTAAAATGCTTTTGTCAGTAAACCATCGTTCTATCCACATAGTTAATTGATTCTAGTGGAAATGATGTTGAAATCATTAAAGTAAATGAAAATATATTATTATCGGTAATGATAATAAATGCTCCTACTTACCTTTGTGTTCAGCGTAAAATACTTGAGCACGATCGCGCGTCATAAAAACCTCTTCATTATGAATAATTTGTAATTGTGCATCGGACATCACAGATTCAACATACTAACGTTTGATAAAATTACATGAAATTTTTAAAACTATGGATTTAATTAGTTTTAAGAAATGATTAATGGAGAAATAATTGACTTGACAATGATACTTATCAGTAAGCTGATGTGCATAAGATCCTACTCTTCGTCACGCGATACCGCCCCTAAATGCCCCGGTACGGCAAGGAGTAGGGAGTCCGCTCTCCTCGAAATAATCACACATGGCCACGCGTATATAGCCTCCGCCACGGAAGTCCTACTAACTAACTTCTCGAAGCATTACCGTTGTTTACGAAACTGAGAGGATGAAAAGCGAATGTCCGGTGCTTTAACCGGTTAGGTGGATATGGAAGATCCATCGAAGGGAGTTGGAAAACCACGATTCCAAACCAATGGTGTACATGAGCTTCAGAATCATTGGGAAAGAAATGGTGTATAAACCAATTTTCGGTCACCGTCTACCATGGGACTGCATCTCCTTACGTTGCTCCATTGCCTTGTGGATCAGACCTATAGGTGAAACACTCGAGGAGTGACCCCTAAGAAAACCACCTGATTCTGCCTGGGCTCCCGGGTAGTATATCAGCCCTCACACAAATCAAATGTGGCGCTTATCTATTTAGTGCCTGTTTGTACCAATGTTTATACGTTTAGATAATGATAAACATGCAATACCACTTCGAGTCAAAAATTTGATCAGACAAAATTTCAATAAAACCAGAAGCAAAAAAGCTGTACAATCTTCCCTAATAATTTAACTTTACTGAATATGTTCAAAGCTACAAACCACTTTCATTTGGTATTAGTCTATTAACTGATTTGTAAAATTAGATCGATCAACAAAGTCATATGAAAATACAATGTATTATAAGGTTGTAGTTGTTCTCTTACAAATTGTAATTCAGGACGTTAAACAGAAACTTCATACATCCTACCTATCAATTTTAGGTCCTTCAAAGTTTATTGATTATTTTATTTAATAAAATAATTACCAATATTTCCAAACTATTACTGAAGAATATATAAAGTTATATATAATTAAGAGGTATTTTGCAAATATATCAAGGTTTCATGTTATTAAACAATCAGATAGATTCTCTACTTCAAACTTCGATTTATATTGTTACATCGACTGAACTGGACAGTTCATTCTGCTGTTGAACCAATCAAACTAATCCATTTAATGATTTGAACACAAAAATATATATGCACCTCACAAGTGATCTGATTTTTGTGTGAGCTATGATACTGTCCGGGTGCCCAAACCGAAGCAGCTAGTTTTCTTAGGGGACCACATCCGGAGCCTTCAACCTAAAGGTCTGATCCACAATGCAGTGGGGCAACGTCAGAAGATACAGTTCCATGGTGGCCGGTGACTAACGATTGGTTTATAGGATCCTGGAGCCCATATGTACAATTGGTTTGGAATTGTGGTTTTTCACTTTCCGTAGGTGGATTCTCCATGTCCATTTAATTATACACCCACCACTATTGTAATGTTAGGGTGTCTAAAGTGTGCATAAATAGATGCATTAATTCTAGGTAGTTATTTCTCATAATCAAACGACAAATATTGTTCCCCTATTTCCCTACATCTCAGCAAAGGACGAATTACTAAGGATGAACTGTTTTTCAACTTCTACAGTTGGATCCGATTCTATCTCTAGCAACGTAACGATGATGTAATCATTAGATTATCTTAGATTTTTATGACAGAATATAAAATTTTAATGGTTGAATTCATGAGTCGATGTAAGCTAGACCACCATAGAGAACCTGGAATTATTGGATTGCCGTTTCGTTCTAGTATGGCACTCCCCAACAGTGAGCGTCCGCGATCTTGCACGTAAGACTACTAAAATTACTACAATCGCCACAAAAACCCCATTTCTGGTCAGAATAGAGAATTCTTATATGATCAACATATGAGTAACACAAATCCAGTCAAATATGTGTAAATTCATATGAAAAACAATTACAATTTCTGTAAATAAAGATATAAGTGTTGTTTAAATGATGGATTAACACTCAGTATGAAATAAAACAATTCCGTCTGTAACACTTCTAGGGTTATTGCCGGTCTCAAGTCCGTATAATTTAAGAGGGTTGAGGGTATGGGATCGGAAACCCCATCTCCTTTAAAAATAAACTTGCTCAAAGAAAAAATCTATAAATTAACTTACTTTACGATAATTTATAAAACGTTGAACATCTGGTTTCAATATTGCCAATGTTAATTGTTTCATTGACATATTGAACACTATGATCTAAAGATTTTTACAAAAAAAAATAACCCGCAAAGTATAATTATTACCATCATTATTCTAATTGAAGAATAGTATTGAAATGGATCTGAGATACTAATTGATACATTGAAATGGGATATGATTAGCTTGAAAGAACTCAGTAAAATCATATTGTGGAGATAATATGACGAGAAAAAAGTGCAAATGATTATTATCAGAAGGGGTTTTTATAGAGATTATAGTAATTTTAATAGGTGAGATCATGAGTCGATTGAAACTAGACCATCATGGAAAACCTCGAAGCATTGAGACTCCTCAGTAATGCGCATCAACGACTCTGACTCGCGAGATTCGAACCCAGGACCTATTAGTCTCGCATGTAAGCATTTAACTACTAGACCACTGAGCCAGCACCCAATAGTATTATTGTCTAACTTCAACTAATCCACGAAATTAAGTGACACATCTATCATTGTCATCGGTGAGTTACTATCTCACAACAAACCCAGTTGAACTCCACTGGTCACTGCTTCTCACTTGAACTCCAAGATATATCTATTGAAGCCAGTCACTAGTGAGCATATGTTGATTAATATCAAAAGGGATTTTTGTGGATATTCTAGTAATCTTAATAGTTGAGATCATGAGTCAATTATTATTAGCTTTATTCAATATTTTATTTTTAGTACAATATGGAATTCTCAGCATAAAGTGTTTCAACAAGTTTCATTTCCTTATTTCTTGATCTATCCTTGCAATAAACATTGAGTAGTCGCCAGTTAGATGTTAACAGTTAAGGAATTGACATCTGATTAATTTATATTCTTTTCAATACATTGCCAATAACCACAATGTCTGTGATTGGGCTCTTTCGTAACTTCCATAGTGAAAGGTTGTGAACTTTCCATTAATGCATTTGAATAGGTTATGCAATTAATTGATATAATGATATTTTGAAACAAACAAGGAAACAGATTATTTTCACAGATTTAAATCATGAGTCAGTTGAATCTAGACCACCATTGAAAACCTAGAAGCACTGGACGGCCGTTTCGTTCTAGTATGGGACTCCTCAGCAGTGCGCATCCACGATCCCGCACCACGCGGGGCTCGAACCCAGGACCTACTGGCTTCGCGCGCGAGCACTTGACCATTAGACCACTGAGCCGGCATCCAACGGTGTTAATGTCTAACTTCAACCAATCCACGAAGTTGCGCCACTATATACCATTGTCTTCAGTGAGCTGATATCTCACAACAGACCTGGTTGTACTCCACTGGTGACGGCGTGGATGCGCAATGCTGAGGAGTCCCATACTAGGACGAAACGGCCGTCCAGTGCTTCCAGGTTTTCAATGGTGGACTAGCTTCAACTGACTCATGATTTCAATCTGTGAAAATTTCTAAAATCTCCACAAACCCCTTCTGATAAAACAGATTATTTGTTGAAATATCTAGATAGCAGGAACAAGTAGATCAGATATTTAAACAGATTAGCTAGTTGGTTGACAAAATATTTTTTGTCAATCGATCACTCTGTATATTCAAAAGATTCCAAAAGTTGATCAATTAACAAAAAATAACCTGAAATCCAAACAGATTTCTATACTGATATTGTTGACTAGAAAGACGATAAAAGCCAAGGTTAAACAAACTAGCTCCATCAAAATCTTCCTCATGAGGTATAAATCTTACACTTACACTATGCGTTAATACGTATTCACATCAACTTCACAATCATATTCAACCCATTCGTAAGAAGAAGTTGATAAAAACTTTTATTATCAGATAAGTTTGATTAAATCGTTATTCCTATTCTTTTCAAATGAATAAACAAAACGATTTGGGTACAAACAACCAAAAAATCACTAAGCAGATGTTTATTTCTAGAAAATAACTCTCCAACAATTTCAACGACTTGCTTTAAAATGAATCCATATAGTTCCAATTAGGAGTACATTGCAGAAAGTAGACCGTTACCAACTGATGGGATAAAGTGATTATCGAGTCACATTATAAATTGACTAAAGTTCTAGATTAGTCTGAAAGTAATGTGCCTGCTGCAACATCTAAAGATTACCTTTTTGATTCTTGATGATGTCATAGATATATTCTGCAGAAACGATCACTTCAAATATATTAAGACGAAACAACTGTCCACTGATTTCTGAACACTGTCAATACTTCTTCAACTGTTATCAGCAAATGATACAAACAATCAACATAAGTAGAAATATCAGAAGGGGTTTGTGGAGATTTTTAGAAATTTTCACAGATTGAAATCATGAGTCAGTTGAAGCTAGTCCACCATTGAAAACCTGGAAGCACTGGACGGCCGTTTCGTCCACAAACCCCTTCTGATAATAATCATCTGCTCACTAGTGACTGACTTCAAGAGGTACTCCTGGAGTTCTAGTGGGAAGCCGTTACCAGTAAAGTTCAACCAGGTCTGTTGTGAGATATCAGCTCACTGAAGACAATGGTATATGGTGGCGCAACTTCGTGGATTGGTTGAAGTTAGACATTAACAACGCTGGATGCCGGCTCAGTGGTCTAATGGTTAAGTGCTCGAGCGCGAAGCCAGTAGGTCCTGGGTTCGAGCCCCGCGTGGTGCGGGATCGTGGATGCGCACTGCTGAGGAGTCCCATACTAGAACGAAACGGCCGTCCAGTGCTTCTAGGTTTTCAATGGTGGTCTAAATTCAACTGACTCATGATTTCAATCTGTGATAAGTAGAAATGATTCGAAATTATTATTGATCAACAAACACAAAAGAACTCATTTACCTTTCACTCTCAATGACTTACATTTCAAGAACGAATACGAAAGAAAAAAACAAACAAACAAATAATCATATTAAATGATTTATTAAAGATAACTTATTACACTTTGTCATTCAATTAAACAATCACCACATGTACATGTAAACATACAGGAATGATTTATGATTATTTCAAAAATAATAACAATTTGAAGTTAGTATACACTATACATAAATGAACACAGTAGGTAATAATGTAATTAATTAATCAATCAATCTAATTATAAATGAAATAAAAAACAACACTATCAACACCCCCTGGTACAACCGAGGGTGTGGGGAGTTAGTTCTCCCTCTCCAAATGCTCTCACATGGACACGCGTATACAGCCATTGTCAGGGAAGTCCTACTCACTGACTTCTCGCAACAACGGTGCTGTTTACCTAAATGACACGACGAAAAGCGGATGCCCGGCCCTTTAGCCCAGTTAGTCAGTCAGTAACAACGTAGAACTTAGTACGTACGTACATCAGTTCGAGTTGCCATACCACATTAGCACAGAGATGCAGTGGTCGATTCAAATCCCGTAGTGGTAGAGGTAGCAAGAGTATAAGCAGTAATCGGGAAGATTAGGGTTTGGAGATGTTATTTAACGAGTATAATCCAGTGAAATAAATTTGGAAAGAGGAAAAAAAGGGGCATGAAGAATTCAGATAATTAGAATTTGGGAGAACATAGAGAGTGGATGCACCTGCGCCATTGCAAACGATTTTGAGCCATGTCAATCAGGGTCTCTAACCATCGGTTGCTATCATCTCGCGGTCCCCAACCAGGTAGTCTACACCTACCAACATGACTCAGTCCACTTGTCAGTGACTTCATGGATTTGTGCCATGTTTTGGTCTGGCCGCCCCTAGCTTTCTTCCAACCTACTCCTATACCACTGAATATAGCACGTCGTTAGCCCAGTTAGTGGACACAGAGGGCTCACCTAGGGGAGTTAAAAAAACCCACAATTCCAAACCAATTTTGCACATAGGCTTCAGGTTCCTAAGAAAAGTAATGGCGTATGAACCAATCGTTAGTCACAGGCTACCATGAGACCGCATCTCCTTACATTGCTCCACTGCTTTGTAGATTAGACACTTAGGTCAAAGGCTCGGAAAGTGGCCTTCTAAGAGAACCATCTGCTTTAGTTTGGGGAACCCGGACAGTATTATAGGCCACGCACAAATCAAGTGACTTGTGAGGTGCATATGTATTCAGTGACCCTTTGTACCAATATTTATATGTTGAAATAAATAAATAATACTATCTACTACAGTGTATGTGTATACCACATATATTGAGATATTTTTAAAGCAAAATCAAATAACACGTGAATGTCTATTTGAATACAATGATTATAATTGAAACAAACCGTCTATGATGGAAATAATACAGTTTTTTTTACATACTAAAAAATAACAGCCCCTTACATAAGACTGAATTATCGAAAACCAAATTATCGTAGGAATGTAATTTCAATTATCGATTGTTTTGTTCGAATGCTTATTACTACATTCCATATGATATTGAAAGTGATTGGTTTCAACACTGTGATTATTGAGGAGTTTTTTTATATTCAGCAATAAGTCACAGTCAATGTAAGATCTGAAATGAATGTGTATTGGTTGAAATTTGTACACTTCAAATCAGCACAGAAAACACGGAAGTTAGAAAAATAAGAAGCAAGAAAGAGGAATTAATTTTAACACCAGGAATTTAAACATAAGAAATACATATTTCAGCAAAATTACGTAGCAATTAACAATGGAATATAAGACGACGGTTTCGTCCTATTTAGAACTTGTCAGCAATGAATTTTATAAACTTCGAATAGCTCACACTAACAATCAATAACTTTATGTATTGATTGATACAGTAGTAATTTAATAATTGAATTCATGAGTCAATAGAAGCTAGACCATCATGGGAAACCTCGAAGCATTGGACAACCGTTTCATCATCCTAGTAAGGGACTCCTCAGCAATGCGCATCCATGATCCCGCCCCGCGAGATTCGAATCCAGGACCTATCAGTCTCGCATACGAATGCTTAACCTCTAGACAACTAAACTGACATCCAATAGTGTTTATGTCTAACTTCAATCAATTCACAATACAGTAGTATTGATCATTCAAAGATCATTTTTATCATAATACATGCATTATTTTGTGATAACTGAAGTTACTTATATTCTTTTTCTTTCACATACACACTATCATTTCATGCCTCATTTCAATAAACTATATCAGAATGGGTTTTGTGGAGAATTTTAGAAATTTCACAGGTTGTAATCATGAGTCAGTTGAAGCTAGACCACCATTGAAAACCTAGAAGCACTGGACGGCCGTTTCGTGGTACAGGATCGTGGATGCGCATTTCTGAGGAGTCCCATACCAGGACGAAACGGCCGTCCAGTGCTTCTAGGTTTTCAATGGTGGTCTAAATTCAACTGACTCATGATTTCAACCTGTGAAACATTATCAAATGTACAACAAATTCACATACATACGGGGTAAGAACGTAGAAATCAGAAATTTTGCTTTAAATAAACAAAATAATCTCTTAGTTACTAATTTAAATGAATAAAAACTATTTCACAAAAAACAAGATTTAAAAAAAAAAATTTATACAAAAAAAATAATAGTTACTATTCCATCTTATGAAAAAATGATGTAACGGAAATAATAAATGCCGATCTCGTTAAGATTTCTTTTTACGAACAAGGATGAAATGATGACAACAATTGATCATCAGGACATGATGATGATGTTAACGAGAATGATGTGGTTGTTGTTGTTGTTCTTGGTGCTGATGATGATGTTGATGACGGACACTGGTTCGATGACAGAATTTCACCTAAGATTGGAATAGTCAAGTTTTCTGATAAATCCGGCAATAACGATGTATACTGAAAATGATAATAAAAAGATTTTATAATAGAAAATTGACAAACGATATCAAAAAATTTGAATATAAACAAAATTCATTTACAGCTATAAATTGAACCTATTCAGATTTAGCTCTCCATCTCCAAGTGCTCTCACATGGATACGCTTATACAACAACTGACAGGGAAAACCTACTCACTGACTTCTCGCAACACCGGTGTTGTTTACGAAATTGAGAAGACGAAAAGCGAATGTCCGGCCCTTTAACCGGGTTGGTGGACACGTACTAGGGACACACCTAGGGGAGTTGAAAAACCACAATTCCAAACCAATGGTGCACATGTGCTTCAGTATCCTGAAGGAACAAATGGCGTATGAACCAATTGTTGATCACCGGCTACCATGGGACTGCATCTCCTTACATCGCTCCACTGCCTTGTAGATTAGACATATAGGTCAAAGGTTCGGGGTGTAGCCCCAGTTGCTTCGGTTTGGGCACTCGGGCAGTATCCTAACCCTCACACAAACCGAATGATTTATGTGGAGCTTGTAATGCTTGTGGCTTAAAGCAATATCGAGGCAATCTGCACAGTATGCACATATGACTAATCAATTGTGGTCCTGAATATCAATAAAAAGATTCAAACAACCAATACAAATAAGGTTATTTTAATATGCAAGTAGTATTCCGCACGAACCGCCCCGCCTGGAGCCCCTCCGAGGCTACTGCCAGTCCCAATCCCGGATAAAAGAGGAGGGTTGTGTATAGGGTTAACGAACCCATTCCTTAGAAAACTAACTGCCCAAAAAAAGGTTGCCAACCATTCTTCAGGAATCGGTCAAAACTGGCGTGCTATTGAAAACTAGAAAGCACTGAACATATACGAAACCTAAAATTTTTAATTTGAATTTCTGGGAGTGTAATCAGTGTCCAGTGTTGAATAGTCCTGCATTCAGACAACACGATCACTCACTTGCTTCTTGGTTATCCTCCATAGTATCTCACCCAACGACCTTATTTTTCATCCCCTATTGGTATTACCATTTAGAGTTATTTGATTTTAATTCTATTAATTCATTTCATAAGGTTATAAATGCATTAAACTGTAACAAACTTGATTGATAAATATTTGTAGTGATTCATATCAGAAGGGTTTTTATGGAAATTATAATAAATTCAATAGTTGAAATCATTAGTTAATTGAAGCTAGACCATCATGGTAAACCTCAAAGCATTGGACGACTGTTTCATCATCCTAGTAAGGGACTCTTCAGTAATGAACATCGACGACCCCAACTCATGAGATTCGAATCCAGAACTTATCAGTCTCGCGCAGGAGTGACTAACCACTAGACCACTATAGTGATGACAAAAGACAACAATATAAAACAATTAAATAATTACTTGTGATATACGTTGTAAACCATTTTCTAATTTTTCATTAGCTAATAATAATCTTTTTAAATTATTCACAGCTTGATGGATGTTTTCAAAAGATTGAGTAGTAGCGGTAGTGGTAGTAGTATCTTGTTCAATATTTTCATTATTCAATGATTGATAAGATTGTAGTTTCAAGTTCATATAGACTGGTATTAATTGAGATAATTTTTCATGGAATTGTTGAATCTTCTTAGATGATTCTTTCATTTTATCGATCTAATTAGTGTAAAGAGAAAAAAGAGAAAGAAAAAATAATAATAACGAATAACTTACATATATGTAATTGAGTATAGAGGATAAAGTGTAGGTGAATAAGTAAATTGTAATTAATTAAATGAGATACTGCGGTGTATGCTACTTATATTGAAATAAGTAGTATATGATGTTAGTCGTGAACAGAAGGTTTGGCAGCAAAGAAACAAGATAATCGAACAGTAAAGAATGGAAAACAAAATGCAATTTGTATGAAAATGCAAGAACAATGAATTCTGAATCATTTTGAGACAATCGATGGATATTTTGCAAATTATGTATTTACTATTTGGTTGTTGCATTTTGTTAACAAGTGCTTATTACATTCGATTGTCCCCATCTGTGTTCTGTTCACTACAATATGAATAGATGAGGAACGAAGTTATAACTCTACATAATGTACTCATGAAAGTGATGAAAGGTTGATGTCTTTTTTTTGTTTTCATAGGCTACGAATGTAAACATATAGGATGTGCATATGTTTATATTACTTCATCTCAAGATCGAACGGTAGGCGAGAAATTATAAACGAAGTAAGTAAGTAGACCATGTACCTATTCAAGACTCAGTCTACCTATCCTTGTCTGAGTCAGAAAGAAAGGGAGTAGTATGAATAAACATGGTTTATATACATTATGATTTGATCTTGCTACTAAACTGTCTTAATTGGTTTAGCTTCTTCATTCGCATAGTGGGTTTCTTAGAACGTGGGTATAGACAATTCTATATGAAGTTCAGGTCAATTATGTTGTCTAGACTGACATATTATCTAGTTCATACAACAGAATACAACCAAAACATTTAACTTTTAAGTTGAAATGATAGATAGGAGTTTTAACTCAAGTGGGATGTATTTGGTTTTACTGTACACTCCAAGCTCAATGATTTAATTGAGAAGCTTTCATTGTCGTTCTTCACAACACTGGACATTTCATTTGAAATGAATTTGAAATAACAGCTTAGAGAGTAAAACAGTTGAATTTTCATCCTTTTAGTCATAGGTTCAAACCTCCGTCCTACCTACTATAATTTAGACTATTGAGTAGTAGTAACGCAAACTATTACACTCAAAATTTAATCGATGACACGAGGGTTTGTGGAGATCATCGAATTTTATAGATAACATCGCGGATTGATATAAGTTAAACAGTCAATGAAATTTAGGAAGAACCCAGGGTTAGATTCTCAGGGAGATCATGGATGCACATTGCTGTGTAATCCCATACTGAAACGAAATAGATATTCAGTATTTCCTAGATTTTAATCGTTACTTTAAAAAAAGTTCATTAATGATATTGACTATAAAATTAATAATAATCACTGATGTATACTTAACTCCGCCTGGAGCTCATCTGGAGCTACTACCGGTCCCAAGCCCGGATAAAGGAGGAGGGTTGAACATGGAGTGTTAGCGATCCCATCCGGTAGAAAACTAACCCGCTAAAAAAAACGCTTAACAGAAAGTAAGTAAGTACTGTTTTATACTTACATCAATTGATTCATCAATTGGAATATTCAAATGATTTTCTTTATTTTCATATTCTTCATAATGTTTATAAAGTAAATGATGAATGTTTTGAAGTGTTTCTTCTACTTTATCATGAGCTGATTGAATTGTTTCCAATGACTTATCATTATTTAATAAATTTGGATATTCTTGACGAATTGATAAAATTTTATCAACTAATTGATCCAAATATGTATCGGTTAATACATTAGCAAAACCTTTAGATTTTTGTAAAATTTTATTGAATTCCAATGATGATGATGATGATGATGATGATGAAGAGAATGGTGGAAGTTTCTTTCCAAAATGATTAGCCTTTCATCCATTCAATACAAAATAAAAAGTAGGTTTCTGAAACATCTTTTTTTATCAAGTTATATTTATCATTATCAATAATGCTTGAAATGAATTGAGGAAGAGTGAAATACCTTATAGTTAACAAGAAGTTGACATAAATTCACTTGGTGTTGTTTTATTTGTATCTTCCAATTGCTAATTAGGACTGCAATCGATCAGTCTCTTGTTGGCATATATGCAAATTGCTTTTAAAGCAAAGATGGATAGTGGCTAGCAGTGGAATCCAGGACATGCGTTTCGTTCTATTGGGGATTCGTCAGCTGGATGCACCTGCATCCCAGAGATGATGTTCACTCCAAGACTCGAGCCGAATACTGTTCGCTTCAGACGCCATCGCGTTATCAACTTAGTTACTGAGTCCTGATAGCCACCTGTTTGTGCAATGGGGTGAGGTTTAAATTCACTCGGTGTTGTTTTACTTGTATCTTCCCACTGTTATTTAGGAATGTAATTGATCAGTCTCATGTTGGCATATTTGCAATCCTATGCGGTTTGCCTCGATATAGCCCAAAGTCACAAGCTTTTTAAGCAAAGAAACGCGTGTCGTGAATTCAACTGCTAGCCATGATTCATCTTTGCTTAAAAAGTTAATATGTTCTTCAGTAAATTCATATTGTGAGCTTCCAACAGCTAATGATATTAATTAGTTTATCAAAAAGAAATAAACAGAAGTTCTTTTCTTAAAAGAAAAACTATATGTTATGACTTTATGTCCGACTTTTTTACCACGTGATTTATCCACCAATCAAAATACGACCTACACAATCCTAGCACTGTGCCAAACCAATGACGTTCGACCGGTATGAACAGCCTAGCGTCCTTATTGGTCCTATGTCCGCCTAGCCCGTCCACTTGAGTCCACAACACCAATACCAGCTTCCACTATGCGAATCGAATCATTTATTTCAGACATACTGGGTTTATATATCAACCAAACAGACCGCAACACACCATAAAATAAGAAATAACATTTATACATGATCAGGCTAGAAAGTGGCTGTGAACGTGGGAGACTGTAATCAATAAACTGAACATAACTTAAGAACAGTAAGTCGTTTAATAATAATCTATAGGTCAAAATGAAGCTTATAATAAGGGGAATATAAATATACATAATCTAATTATTGAATAGTCATACCATAAGAATGTAGATAATATTAATCAATTAATATGTCTCAGAAGTTACTCGTGATATAATCTTCGCTCGGATATAACACTATAGTGAATAGTAAATTATTCAACACTTAACGAGCAATGGATTGATGATTAAGGCAATCGACTTTTAGCTAATAAGTCGAAGATTTAAAAACCCCACTTCAGTTATCTTGTTTTGAGTGACTGAATGAATATCAGCAGTCTATACATTTAGAGTATAACTTGAAGCCAATTATGTGTATCTGTACTATGTAAATAAGTTAGATAATGTATATTATCATCTGAAGTGATTCAAGAGTACATAGAGGATTTTACAAACACTATTTACAAGAAACTATGATCATTTTACAATAAAACATAACAATCATTGTATAAATGGTTAACATCGAAATAAAAAAAGTCATTACAAATTATTGATCTACTGAATTTAATCTGTAAGGATTTGAGTTATCTCGTTGTTGATATTCTTAACAAAATGTTGATCGATTTTAATTGGAACTCAATTGTTCAGTGTATAATCCATTCGGCGTTCGAAACCAAACATGCCGAATTCGAGTTCAATCATGAACATGAACACTAGGACGTAAATACATTCAGCTAACTAATCCCAAATACAACAGAACGCATAACCTGGATTCCACTAACATATCAAACTAGAAGTTAATCTACTTGATAATAAATAGTTAGAGGCGAACTGTTTTCATACCAAGTAATACTGGTCATAGTAGAGACTGTATCATAAGAACAGACGACAAATAAACTGACCAGTCAAACGATGGTGCCAAGACTATTATAAGTATCTGTAATCTCGGGAATAAACAGATTCTATCTATTCAAATTTAAGCACTGTAGATTAGATGTTCCAGACTTACTTACGCTCTATCAATAGTTCACAAATAGACTGTAGCTAAAAACCTTTAATTGTCAAGTTTTAAATTATGCTAAATCACTTAACCTTCTGAACAGGCTATATCTCCAAAATTTCCGTTGGAGATCTTAATCTACTTCAATATTATAATTCACCATTGACCATTATAACTTCTTAAAGTACGCCGTTAATTTTGATTCCTAATTATAATATAGTGAGTGAAAGGTGAAAATCAACTCAAAGACTGATACCATTTCTTAGTTTAGCCGCCCCTAGCTTTCATTCAACCTACTCCTACAGCAAGAAGCATTGCACAACGAGGTAAGAAGTGGCTGGGTGCACTATGATACACGTGTCAACCATCTCAATTTATGAAGATTCACTACGTCATCAACCGATTTCTTATCTTTATCTATTACTATGAGTTTAACCTTAATATGGCTCACTTGAAGGTTTAAGTATACGTAACAGAACGGCAAACGTCTGAATGACTCAGTGTATAACGCTAGCGAAAAATAGCAGAAGTGAGGTTATTACACAAACAGCAACCAAATAGTATATACCTCCTTACATAGATTAGTTTAATAGTCAGTAACTTCATCGACTAACACTATTCCTACGTTTGGTCAACATAACTTTCTGGCAATCTACTTCAACGCCAATCATAAACATACAGACAATAAACACTTTTTTTTCCTCACAGATATAATAATGTACCCTTTTAAAGAGTCGTGATACAATGATACAGGAACAAACTCGTAAAACAATGAAAAAACAACAACAAACAAACAACTGTAACTTAAAAAGAAATCTATGTCATTGTAGAATGTTTTTATTATCCATGTATATTGAATGGTACAAAAGTATAAACATATTTAGAATAATATTAAATAATAGTTTATAACAAAATAAAATTGATGACCGGTTAGTTAATAGGCTATTTAACGAACAACTTAGACATATACACACAAAAACATACAGGAGGGGAAAGGGATGATCAATCTAGTACGTTTTTTTCAGTAGAAAAGATGAAATGCAATTGAAACATCGTGAGAGAGACAGAGAGAGAGAGCGAAACAAACAAAACAGAAACCATGTAACCTTTTATAAAATGGTTACCTTTTACAGAACAGAATATTAAGTAACAACACATATACTCAAACAAATACATACAAAGATCCATGATGTATATATATAAGCATATAACCATATAACTGTTATAATATAGATCATATCTCAGTCATTTATTCATTCAATAATGATTAAATCATCATCATCATCGTCGCCGTCAGCAACTGGTACAATAATAGGTGATGATAGTGTTGTTAATTCTTTATCAAATCGTAATTTCTTCTCTTTGATTCTATTCATATTGTCTTGATTATCACAAGTGATTGTATCGAGAAATTTACGTTTATTACTATTACTATTAATACTGGTATTATTATTAACACCATTATCGAAATCTTGATTTAAAGAAGTCATAGACTCTTCAGTGATTTCAATTAAATCATCCTCTGTATCATCATTATTGTTGTGAACAAATTTATCTAAGGGAAATAGAAGAAGAATAAAAGAGAAAAAATAAATTAGAATATCTCGATAAAAACATTTTAGATGGACGCTTTGAGATCGATCTCATACTCCTTAAAATCAGTCAGTCAGTAACAACGTAGAACTTCAAACGTACGTACATCAGTTCGAGTTGCCATACCACATTAGCATAGAGACGCAATTGTCAATTCAAATCCCATAGTAGTAGAAGTAGTAAAAGTATAAGCATTAATCGAAAAGATTAGTTTGAAGATGCTTTCCAAGGAGTATAATCCAGTGAAATAAATTTGGAAAGAGAAAAAAGAAAGGGGCATGAAGAACTATTTAAAATGACACAATTGAGAATGTAGATTAATGCCTGTGTATTAGTCATGTTTACAGAAAATTTTAAGAAAGTCCTACTGCAACTAGAACTATGTGTTGAGAGTATTTTTATATAAACTAAACAGTGAAAGCTGTTGATATGCAGAGTTCACTTAGGTTAGCTGATATATTATAATATCAAACTAATAATCCTATAGATTGTCTTAAAAATCCTAAGGAAACTAAATGCGGAAAAATGATTTGAGCCTCTTGGTTTATTTGATACCACTATGTAAATTACTTAGGCGAGTAAACCATCTAAAACTCTTAGATGATAAGATCATCTATTTATCTAATAGGCTAATTAAATTCACTGTAACCCTCCTATTACACGGTGGCATGTCATAGGACATGTACTTGCAAGCCATTTCACTAAATATTTGTAGATAATATTTACGTTAGAAGCCGCTGAGACAACAAGTATCAGTAAGTCAAACATAACGTAGAACCAGTTACGTTTGTACATCGGTACAAATTCCCATACTTCATTATCACAGAGAGATGTGATTGACAGAAAATTCCTGGAGTTGTAGAGTTAGTAACAGTATTAGTGGTAATAGAAAAGATTGGACATCGAAAATGCAAATTATTGACAAGATTTATACATTTCCAACTCAGCAGAGTCGGCTTTTTAGGTACGGTAATAATAATGAAATTCAGATTTTCATTATGCACGATTCTGCATTGCCGGAGTTAGGCATTACTAACATAGTGTAGTCATTAAATCTAAGTGATCTTTCGAAGATTATGATATCCGAAAATATAATTATCGAGTATTTTAAGCTCGTAGAGGTCAGGTTTTGGAGGCACAAACCAGGACTGCGCGCACAAACACGTTGCGAAACTAATATTTTGTGACTAGGCCAAGTCGTGACAAAACGAAAAGTATTTAGGGTAAGGGTTGCTATCAGTGTTCTAAAAGTACTTTACACTTTGACGTAATAAAGTATGTTCCAAAAATACAGACAACAGTTACCAACTGATTAAGAGCGGTTTGTGCGGCTTGGATCTGTTATATCCTAGTGAGGATTAAATTACGAGCAACTTCCGATAACTATTAATAGACTAATATTTTTGTTGTGTAACCGTTCAATAACCATATTAGGAATATCTATATTCCTCTTATTATAAGCTTCATTTTGACCCATAGATTATTATTAAACGACTTACTGTTCTTAAGTTATGTTCAGCTTATTGATTACAGTATCCCACGTTCACAGCCACTTTCTTATTTTATGGTGTGATGTGGCCTGTTTGGCTGGTACATAAAACAAGTATGATTGAAATAACTTATTCGCATAGTTGAGGTTGTTGTTGGAGTTTCTGGACCCCATTGGACGGGCTAGGCGAACAAAGGACCAATAAGAACAATAAACTGCTCATACCGGTCGAACGTCATCGTTTGGCACTGAGTTTCCCCCAAATGCCCTAGTACGGCCGAGAGCGAGGAGAGTCCACTCTCCCTCTCCAAATGCTCTCACATGGCCGCGCGTATACAGTCTCTGCCAGGGAACTCCTACTCACTGACTTCTCGTGACGGGAGTGTTGTTTACAAAATTGAGAGGACGAAAAACGAACGTCCGGCCCTCTAACCGGGTTGGTGAACATGGAGAGCCCACCTAGGGACGTTGAAAAACCATAATTCTAAGCCAGTAGTACATGTGGACCCTTGAATCTTGAAGGAACAGATGGCGCATGAACCAATTTTTGGCCACTGGCTACCATGAGACTGCATCTCCTTACGTTGCTCCACTGCCTTGTAGTCAAAGGCTCCGGGTGTGGCCCCTTAAGAACACCACATGCTTCGGTTTGGGCATCCGAACAACATCACAGCCCTCACACATATCAAATGAGATCTGTGTGGCGCATATGTATTCGGTGCCTCCTTGTACCAATACCTATGTGTTCAAATAATAAATAATAATAATGGCACTGAAATTGAATAAGTCGTATTTCGATTGGTGAATAAATCACGTGATAACTAACCGAACTTTAAGTCACAACAGTATCATACACTAGACAATTTTCGAAATTAACTATACAAGTAGCATATTTACATTGCTGTGTACACCTTTTTATAAACCCTTTCATAAAGTACCATTCATAATGAATTTGAAATATGATAACACTGGGTAAAACTGTCCAACTAACAAATCAAGAGTGAAAATATTTAGTACTGGGTAACAATCATTTAGGAAACAATGATAAATTAGTTGAAGACATCGTCATTGATTGCAGCGGTTACAATATGTTGTATGTACGTGTGTGTGTGTGTTGTAACGTGTGTGGGTGACTGCAGGTTTTGATACGCAGCGTTTATATCGATCGATCGGTTACAGTGACACGGAAATACGTACAAACGACCTAGTGTCCTGATTGGCCCTGCTTCCCTGTCTACCCCAGCCAGTTGAGTCCAGAACAAAGCCACAGCCTCTGAGATATGAATCATTATATTTCAAACACACTCTGTTTATATACTAACCAAGCATACCACATCATACCATAAAAATAGGAAACAACATTTACACAATATTAACAACTGAAGCAAATATCGACCAATAGGAAATGTACATTTAATGTCCAAGGACACCATTCGACTTGACACGATAATTATTGGCAGATTCCTCTGCATACCTAACAGTATGTGATCACAATACCATTTTTAACGTCTCATGCTACTTGTTAGCTCAACTGTAATTAATGATTTATGTTATCTTACCATTTGCTTAAACGACAAACACAAATCATTAAGATAACCTAACTAATTTCCAAATACTTATCCAAAAATATATAAAAATATGTTCTCTCAATACCTGTATTATCATTGTTCTCTTTTTCAGTATTCTTTTCTGATATTGTATTATCTTTTGAATTTGACAAAATGGAATTTATATCACCTACAATTCTCCATGTTTCAGATTGTTGTTCTTCATTATTAAATTGTTCTGTTAAACGACTATCGATATTAAGATTTAATGTTGACGTTGATGTTGATAAATCAGAATTATTAGGTAATGCATTAGCCAATTCTACACTAATACATGATAAAATAAGTTGAATGGTAAAATCTTGACGAAAATCATCACATTGTAAACAAGTTCCATGTGTTAATTTAAAGTCAGCTAATGTTTTATTTAACGTCTCTGAAATAAGCAACAACAAAGAAAGAAAATAATTGACACAAGCAAAGTATTATCACTGATAGAATCAATAAAACGAAATAAATCAATCAAATTGTGATGAGATATATTTTGTACTGTTTTATCTAACCTACTAAACCAATTAATTAATTAAGGTAGAATCCAGAATCTCGTATTAACACCAATCCTGTTAAGTAATTTAAAAGTAGTCAGATGTGATAGATTAGCGCTAGAAACGATTAAACAAAAATAACAATGATTATCACCTATTGTCTGCTCATTAGTAAACATCCCAGACCTACAGAAGATCAGTCGCAATTAAATAAATCACTAGTAACGTCTAAGATTGTGAAGTTCGGTGACGCCGGTTCAAACCATACAATAAACATCAGTTCCCTCATAATCGCAGATACACGTTGATGATGGATGCTAACTAGCAAAGAAATTGCATTCAAGGTTTCTTGTTGACCATATTCAATCATGTGATTTCGATTCACTAAGACAAGCGGCGACACTGTGACTTGATTAAGAGAATTCACCCATTATTACATTAAATAAAAAAGAAAGATTAGTTCAGCGAAGAGTTCTCTTTTCGGCGAATTTACTTTCAAAGCTGTACAATCGCAAATATATAGACTTATTTTTACAGGGTGATAATAATACTGATAATAAACTTCTGTTATACATGGTGACAGTGAGGTTAAATAAACAAAGGTATTTAGAAAAAAAAATTTTATAAAACAAGGAAAGTTTAATAATCGTTTGATAGTTAATGGCTTAGATATTCATCGGGTAAGGATGGCTCAGTATGATAAAATAAAATGTTGAAACAGATTACATGTAATCGGAATGATTGTGGAAATAAAAACAAACCGGTTGGGGATAGAATATTTAAAGGGAAGATGGAAGGTGAAGCAGTTGGCTGTAAGGGAACAAGAGTATGAAGAAAGAGAAAAATTTTAATACATTAAGACCATGGTAGAAGAAGAGGTTGTACCAGTCTCTTTTGTACACATAATTCTGGTTTTTCAAAATATATGGCTATTGCCTCGGCAATGCAAAGAAGATGCAGTCTAATTGTTTTTGGGAGACTTCTACTTATCTTGTAGATGACTTTGAACGCAGACTCTGTCTTGATTGAGTGACCTGTGTTCACAAGGTGTTCGATTATAGGACTTCTTATTGAGCCGTTGTCTCCTATTTTTAGCCACGCCGAACAATGTTCTTGAATTCTTTTGGATAAAGTACGCATCGAACGACCTATATACCTAGCTCCACAAGAGCGGGTAAATTGGTAAATACACATTGAGTTGGTCAGATGCGATGATTTATCTTTCAGATTATTGGTGAACAGTGATCGGCTGGAAAATGATATTCTCAGTATTGCTGCGAAGAATGTTCTTTTTAAAGAATCCGAAATTCTCCTCTTTAAGATATATGCGGCTCTGTCACCTTTGAAGTCGATGTTCATGTATAAAATTTTCTTTTCTACTGTAATTGTTTGTGGTTTTGGCATTTTTGGCTTCATGTTCTTATCAACGAATGTAGGAGGATATCCGTTTTTGATAAGAATCTCTTTTAAAAGGCTCAATTCTTCCTCTACGACCTCGGGGCTACAGATTCTTCGTAAAAAGAAGAGGCAACGGCTCAATAAGAAGTTCTATAATCGAACACCTTGTGAACACAGGTCACTCAATCAAGACAGACTCTGTGTTCAAAGTCATCTACAAGGTAAGTAGAAGCCTTCCTAAGACAATTAGACTGCATCTTCTTTGCATTGCCGAGGCAATAGCCATACATTTTGAAAAACCAGAATTATGTGTACAAAATAGACTGGTACAACCCATTCTTCTACCATGATGATATTGACCAGAAAGGTAATGAAACATACACAGTTAAACTATCTTGTTCACAGAACAAAACAATATCACAGATACTTAACTGATTTTATAATCTATGAATATGTAATAATCAGTTCAATTTTCACCGTTTTACCCGTCCAAAGTAGCCAGGGTTAAGGTTATCATCAATTAATAAACAGGTACAGTACTTTTTATATATCAAGTTACTTGATCTATGAAATTATTACTCAAGTCTTTAAGCAGTAGTAAATCACAACTTCACAATTTTTTTCCGTGTGCCAATATGTCGGTAAACGTAAAGTAGCCCCCAAATGCCCTAGTATGACCGCAAGCGGGATGGGTCCTCCCTCTCTCTCGAAATACTCTCACATGGCCATGCAAATACAGCCTCTGCCAGGGAAGTCCTACTCACTGACTTTTCGCAGCACCGGTGTTGTTTACCAAATTGACACGACGAAAAGCGAATGTTCGGCCCTTTAACCGGATTCCAAACCAATGGTACACATGGGATCCAGTATCCTACGGGAACAAATGGTGTATGAACCAATCGTTGGTCGCCGGCTTCCATGGGACTACATCTCCTTACGATGCTCCACTGCCTTGTGGGTTAGATCTTTAGGTCAAAGGCTCCGGGTGTGGTCCCCTAAGAGAACCACCTGCTTTGGTCTGGGCACACGGGCAGTATCACAGCCCACACACGTCGTTCCTGTAACAACTATCGGGGGATAAGTCTACTTCCGATTGCGTCCAAGCTATTGGCTTCCGTCATACTTCGTAGGTTGTTCAAAACCCGAGAAAGGTCGACTCGCACGGAGCAGGCTGGATTTCATTCTGGTCGAGGATGTATTGATCATATCTTTACCCTCCGCCAAATGTTGGAACACCGCCATACTTATCAAAGGCCAACAATCGTAGTGTTTCTTGACATCAGGGCTGCCTTCGGTTCGTTGGATAGGACTGTTCTCTGGGATTGTCTATTGAAGAAGGGTGTGCCTGAGAAGTTTATTAACATCCTAAAAGCCTTATATACAAACACCTCAAGCAGAGTGAGGGCATACAACCACCTCTCTCCATTGTTCCATTCGAGCAGTGGGGCTGGGCAGGGTTGCCCAATCTCACTATTCCTCTTCAACTTTGCCATCGATGAGATTCTGGAAACAGCTCTGACGGATGTAAGTAATGGTGGTGTGGATCTGTTGCCTGGAGAAAGACTTGTCGACCTTGAGTGTGTGGACGATATTGTCTTACTGTGCGATAATGCCCAAGGCATGCAATCCGCACTTAATCAGTTGGCAATCAGTGTCCGTAGGTATGGTATGTGCTTTGCACCTTCGAAGTGCAAAGTACTTCTACAAGACTGGCAGGATTCCAATCCTGTACTCACCCTGGATGGTGAGCAGATAGAAGTAGTCGAGAAGTCCGTGTATCTAGGTAGCTGCATAAGTGCTGGTGGTGGCGTGAGTGATGAGATCAATGCCCGTATAGTGAAAGCCAGAGTGGCTTATGCCAATCTGGGCCATCTTTGGCGCCTTCGTGATGTTAGTCTGGCTGTAAAAGGCCGGATCTACAACGCGTCGATGAGAACAATTTTGCTCTATGCTTGTGAAACCTGGCCTCTCCGGATTGAGAATGTAGACAACTCTGTGTTTGATCATCGTTTTCTCTGAACGATGACATCCAGTGGCAATACCATGTTCGTAATGCGGGAGTTCGCCATCGTGTGTTCGTTTGCAGAGACGATGATTCAATTGGTGTCACTATCTTGAAACATAGACTTCGATGGCTTGGACATGTCCTACGAACGACATTTCGGATAATTCCTCGTCGTGCATTATTTGCCTACGTTGGGACTGGTTGGAAAAAGCGGAGAGGTGGTCAGTGTATGACATGGTGTTGTGGTATGAAAGAAAGCTGTACGGGACTGGCTTCTGTTGGTCCTTCAAAACTCTCTGGTTGAGATCCTATCGATGATGCAACACAGTGGCTAGAGACGTTATCAGATATGAGTCAGAATAGAAGCCAGTGGCGACATTGCTGTCACTTTCTTTTACTTTCTTCATAAAAAAGTGGTTGTGTCTTCCTTAACTGAAAGATTTCTTCTGATTGTACCTTTCCGTTCCCCCATTTTTACTATTATTATTATTACACCACCTTACATCAATCTCTTCGTTGTTATTCTCTCTCTTCTTTTTTCCTTCCCCTTAAATTCTCATTGTTTTGTGTGGCGCATTCTTGTACCAATATTTATGTGTTCAAATAAATAAATAAATAATCTCGAATCATTTTTTTACAATGATACGAATTACTTAAAGCTGGATACATAAACGTGTAGTAAATTTACTGAGAAAGAAATTAGATCAAGTACTCAAATGGTTTTGGAGAGAAGAGGTAAACTAACCTTCATCTGTTTCATCTTCATCACTTGATATTAGTATAATGCCACGATCAGGTACCTCGACATCTGGAGCAAGCATACCTAAATGTCGTACCAAGATACGATCACGCAGAATACGCAATGTTAATAATTCAGGTGCACAGAGTAAATGCAGTTGAGAATTTCTAACAGAATCACTACACACTAAACAAGATGGATTCGGTAGTGCTGGTTCAACAGGGACTACAAGACGACGATTGCCACGACGACCAGTTGGTCGACGATGTATGTAAACAGTACGGATACGCTAGAGAAAAAAAATAAAGTGGAAAGAAACCTCTTTTGTTAACAACTTACTGAATGAAATATAAAACTAGTTATTACAGTGTTTTATGTATTGGGTCACCACAATAACAAACGTAAAATGTTGCACAATGACAGTCAATGTACAACAGATTATACTGCATATACAGTAACAAACACAATTCTTTACACGTACAATAAAACATACTAAAATTATTTCACCATCTGTAAATTGGTGAAAGACTGTCATCGTTGACAGGAGCTCCAACAAGATACTACATTTAGAATGCAATTAATAATATAGAACAATAATCGATAAGACAAATATCAAACAGTGGAAAATCCATCTGATAACATGATAATGAAAAATGTTTTCGTGGCCATTCAAAATGTATTGGCGACGCTTACTTGTTGGATTGTTTTTTTCTTAAAGTAAAATGTACATGAGTTTAATTACTCTGTTACTCATATTTTGAAACAGGAAAAATGGGGTTAAATTAGTTGTGTCAGTCAGTCAGTAACAACGTAGAACTTCGTACGTACGTACATCAGTTCGAGCTGACACACCACATCAGCACAGAGATGCAGTGGTCGATTCAAATCGCGTAAAGGTAGAGGTAGTAAGAGTATAAGCAGTAATCGGGAAGATTAGGGTTTGGAGATGTTACTTAAAGAGTATAATACAGTGAAATAAGTTTGGGAAGAGAAAAAAAGAAAAGGAGGAATAAGATCAAAATTTGGAAGAACACAAAGAGTGTATGCACCTGTGCCATTGCAAACGATCTTGAGCCATGTCATTCAGAGTCTCTAACCATCGGTTGCTATCATATCACGGTCCCCAACCAGGTAATCTACACCTACGAACATGACTCAGTCCACTCGTTAGTGACTTCATGGATTTGTGCCATGTTTTGGTCTGGCCGCCCCTAGCTTTCTTCCAACCTACTCCTATACCACTGAACATCGCATGTCGAGGCAGTCGGTCGTTGGGCATACGTAACACGTGTTGTGTAGAAAAAAAACTATTTTACTTACATAACTATTAAAGTACTCTTTTATATTAGAACTGCAATATGAAAAATTACTTAGTAGAGAAATTTGCTAGTTTGAATATGGCTAGAATCGGTTAAACAAGAGGATAGCATCATTCTACTATGTCATTAACTGCTGGAAAGAGTTGTATTGAAAGGATCTGAGATATAAAAATGTTTAGAGGTCATGGAAATTCGGTGACATAGGAACAGAATAGACCACAATGGTATAAATTTATTGATTCTTAGTCTTAACCTAGGTCTGTCAGTTCCAATATTATTGTATACTTTTTATACAACATATTTCATTACTTCTTAACAAATCATATTTTAAAAATTCAATTATTCCTTATCATCACTATGTTGAGAAATGTTGAATTTTCCAAATGCTACATTTAGAATGAAACCAATTTTTTTTAGATTCACATTGATTTAAAGTAAAATTCATTCAATCACTTTTGCTGTATGTTGATTTATTCAGTATAAAGTTAATTTACGTTACTTTCAATCTATCTTTTATTCATTTATTATTTATTTGAACATAGGTAAAAAGGTTCTTCGAATACATATGCGCTACATAATTCACTTGATTTGTGGGTGGGCTGTGATACTGTTTGGATGCCCAAACTGAAGCAGGAGGTTTTCTTAGGACGCCACAACCGGAGCCTTCGACCTAAAGGTCTAACCCACAAGACAGTGGAACAATGTAAGAGATGCAGTCCCATGGTAGCCAGTGGCCAAAAATTGGTTCATACCCCATTTGTTTCTTCTGGATCCGAGAGTCCACATGTACTACTGGTTTAGAATTATGGTTTTTCAACGTCCCTAGGTGGGCTCTCCGTGTCCACCAACCCGGTTAGAGGGCCGAACATTCGCTTTTCATCCTCTCATTTTGGTAAACAACACCGGTGTTGTGAGAAGTCAGTGAGTAGGACTTCCCTGGCAGAGGCTACATACGCGTGGCCATGTGAGAGCATTTGGAAAGGGAGAGTGGACTCTCCTCGCTCTCGGCCGTACCAGGACATTTGGGAGCCAAGAAATTTATTCAGTATAAAGTTAGTTTACGTTATTTTCAATGCATCTTCATTGAATTAATATAATGCTCCGTAACATAGTTTTTTTGCGGAGTACCGACTTCTCAGTTTAATAAATATTAGAATTCATTGATATATAATTTAAATAAAACGAAACGTAACTTAGTTCTTTCAAGGTTTCAACTAAGAGAAGCAACTACACAAACTTGAACTTTTTATTGCATAGGATAGAACCAGTCGCATTTATTGTATGGAAGTCGGAGTTGTGAATAATTAGTTGATTATATAAATGTATCATATTGATTAGATTATTATTACTCTGACGTTTGTGTTATTCATCTACTTAGTTACATCTCTCTCTATGTAGGTGTGCTTCCATTCTATTTTCTCTAGTTGTAGATGATGGGGTTGGCGACCCAATCCCGTAGAAAACTAACTTGCTAAAAACGCTAACCAGAAAAAATTATCCAAACTATTTAAACTCTGCCCTAGGAATCAGAAGGTCTTCATTTAGAAGAGTTATGACGCCTCATAATGAAAGCCGAGTTCCTTCGGAAGTCACAGGGCCGATGCCCCTTCTGAGAACCAGAGCAACCATTTATTTAGATACATGGAATGCTCGTACAATGTAAGAGACTGGGAGAGTCTTCCAAATTGCTGCAGTTGTAGATAATTATAACTAACTCGTTATGGAGTAGGAAATGGCTCTAAATACACCAAAAAGATGTTCACTTAAAAAGAATTAAAAGTTTTAGGCTAATACGTTTCATTTCTGTAATACATGTAAAAAATGTACTACGTAAACAATTTCTGAACTAAAACACTTTAAACAATCTAATACCCCATTTATCCTTTACATTTGATATTACTATCTATATCAAGCTAATTATGTCTGTAAACTAGTATGAATACTGTAATTATTATTTTCGGAATATATATTATATTACTATTACATGTGGTAACTTGGCCGACTAATGTTTTTGTGCCAAACCCTACTCTCATAATGATCTACACCATCAACATGGAGCCTGACACATGTGCATCGACCCAAGTTATTAAAAAGGATTAGCATGACGAGATGAAAATAACAATATGAACAGCATAAGACATCGAAAGATTGTAATAACAATGATAATGACAAAAATTAAACATAGGTAATACGATTCCAAGAGACGAAATGGAAAGGTATGTATAAAGGAATAATGAAATTCAAGATTAAGAGGAAGAAAAAGATTGAATGTATTTGGTTCATTGTGAACAATTCTGAACAACGTCGCCCAAAGCCTTCAACCACTGATCGTTATTATCCCCAAGACCTCAACCAGGTAGTCGGTATTAGCCAACATGGTTTAGATAAACAATCAATGACTTCATGAACTGTTTTCGTTTGGCCTCTCCTAGCCTTTTTTGAAATTACTCTTACACTGATTAACCGTAAATAAGAGAGGCATATACAAGAAAACGAAATATTGGAATCAATAATAGAATTACCTCAAACTTTTTAGATAAAATATGTCTGGCTTGTAGTACCATAAGACCAGCGACGATGGCATTTGTTGATGCTACAGCTGGTATGATATTCCCAGCTAAAGATTTAATGATAAACCTGGTTAACTGATCAGCACCGGGTAAATGAAATAACTGTGATCGAATAATTGATGCTGAGGCGACAAAATCCATAGCTTCCGGGTCATCCTACAATTGAAAATGATAGTAATAGTAGTAACAGTAATATGAATATATGAATCAATAGTAAAACAAACGAACTGTGGAGATCAGAGGGATTCAGGATGTACCTCCATCTGTGTTGATGACCAATCTCTTATTTCAACACATAAATATTGGTACAAGAGGGCACCAAATATATATGCGCCACACTATATTTGTGTGTGTGGGCTGTGATACTGCCCGGGTGCCCATATAAACATTGGTACAAGGAGGCACCAAGTAGATTTACGCCACATAAATCATTCGATTTGTGTGAGGGCTGTGATACTTCCCGGGTGCCCAAACCGAAGTAGGTGGTTATCTTAGGGGGCCACACCCCGAGCCTTTGACCTAACGGTCTAACCTACAAGGCGATAGAGCATCATGAGGAGATGCAGTCCCATGGTAGCCGGTGACCAACAATTGGTTCATATGCCATTTGTTCCCTCAGGATACTGGGTCCCATGTGTACCATTGGTTTGGAATCCGGTTAAAGCGCCGGACATTCGCTTTTCGTCCTCTCAATTTCGTAGACAACACCCCCGCCACGAGAAGGCAGTGAGTAGGACTTCCCTGGCAGAGGCTGTATACGCGGGCCGTGTTAGAGCATTTCGAGAGGGAGGGTGGGCCCACTCCACTCTCGACCATACCAGGGAATTTGGGGGCACAGTAGAACATAAGACTCTTGATCTCAGGGTCGCGGGTTCGAGCCCCACGTCGGGCGTCGTCTGGTGAGGCAGATCACCGTTGATGACCAAAATGGAACTTGAATTCAGTACCTTTTGTTTCAAACATGCAACGAAGTATCCAATAAGCTTTTGAGTCCATATAACCAACGTAACTTGTTCAACTGGTATGATGTTTATATCAATAGTAGTAAACGGCTTAATTATCCTATTTTCGAAGTTTACGATGGAATTTTAATCAATCTTTGTTGACATAAATGCATCATACTGTGCGGATTGCATTGATATAGTTATTTTATGGTACAAGTTTTTTTGTGAATGCATGAATGAATCATAAATCTGTGCAACTAACAGATGAGTTAAAAACGACGACTTATGTACTTAAGCGCTTGACTTTTAACTGTTTAGGCAATAAGTTTATAGCGCACTTCGTTAGCTTTGGTTGGGACAACCAAGTATTACCATCATTAAATATCACACAAAAAACGACACGATGTGATTTAAGACCTATAAATTGAAATTTTAGTTGTATCTAGTTTTCATAATGATTACGAAATTATGGATATGGAAGTCTGTAGTACTTTAGAAGGAAGCATAAAACTGGCATATATCTGAAGACCTGGAAAAACCCTGAACTGAATTAGATTTCTGGATAGGTGTTGTTCTGTGAAAAGATGATTGACAAATATCAGTAAGCGCTTCTCGACTATCATTACACGTCCGTCTCTTATACAGAACACTATTATGATGTAATACTTCAGGTAAGTAGTTTAATCATAAACGCGTTTTTATTGAAAACTTCATAAACAATTCTATCATCACAAAGTGTTGTCATGGCGTAATTGTTGATGTAACTTATTTACCAAACATTCATCATATATTACGGCATTGAGTTATACTTAAGCCATCAGAAATAATGATACTAATTGGCTACTTACATCGAAGTAAGAAGAGAGGCGTTTGCAAACCCGTTGCCTATTTATTGAAAGTCAGGTGTAAGTCAACTAAAAAGTAACTCCATACCAATCTGTGATCGCTAATGATAGTAAATATTTACTTAAAAATGTTAGCTGATTGAGACTTAGTTTGCAAGGAATACAAAACCTAAATCATCAATAAAATATTTTTTGACTAAATATTCAGGATATAATATTATGGATTACCTTATCCCATACTAAGTATTTATCCCCTCCACCATCTTCTACTTGTTTCTGTAGTTTTTCAACTGATTTTATGAATATACGAAGCCAACCCGATGTAGATAGTTTCCGTTGATCACGTAATTCACTGACACATGCTGAATCCAATAATTCATCTGATATTGTGGTTAGATTTAAGTATAGATTTTGTTGGACAAAAACCGAAGTCAGTTTATGGCAGTTTATGCGAATAAAAATGATATTAATGATGAATTACGCAATATCAGGCATAACTACAACGTAGGACCTACCACATGTGTACATCAATTGAAGTTGTCACAACCTTTTAGCATAGTGAAATGAAATTATCATGATGAATCTTAGAGTAATAGAAACAGTAACAGTATTAGTGGTGATAGAAAAGACTAGGCATTGAATATACGATTCGACAGTAAAATATAAACTAGTGAGATAAAACTTATGAGGAATTGAAAAACTTAGTATTTGAAGAAAGACAGAGTGTGAATGCATCTGCGACATTGAGAACGAATTTCAACCATGTTACTCGAAGTCTCTAACCATTGGCAACGATGATTAAGAAGACCTCAATCAGGTAATTTACACCTACATACATAGATTAGGCAAACAGTTGATATCTTCATGAACTAATGCCACGAAATTTCTCTGGCCATCCCTAGCTTTTTCATAACTTATTCCTACATAAATTATCGTGCGTCGAGAGAGTCGGTAGATGTGCATATACAACACACTACCCAACCGTTTCGATCAGTAAACATTCACTATGCTGTCAGTCGACTTACCACACTTACTTAGTACTTTGCTTTTAACTTCAGAACTGCCAACTTGACGATCCCAAAATATACCACCGCTGTTTCGAAGACACCCATGGCCGAATACTGATAACCTACGAATATCCTGTATTTTTAAATGCCATAGTCAATATTATTTGAGAAGATAGTACGAATTTGTCGGATAAAAGGTATTAAATATTTTTCAAACTCAAAATCTAGAGGAACATGAAGAGTGAATGTATCCGCACGATTGACTCATCTCAACCATTTGTTACAGTAATCGCAAGGACCCCCACTAGATAGTCTGCACTGGCCAAACATACATCAACATAAAGCCTGACATAGATGTGAATTTCCTCAAGTTCTCACACCACATTAGCATAATGAAACTAAAATAACAAAATATCCAAATAATGTAGTGATATAAAAGAGCCAAGTATTTAAAATACAGTTCAAAAAGACGGAGAGGCAAAGCATGCATGAAGAGATACTAGATCGAAAGGAACCATGATGGTCAAGCTACACACCTATAGCAGCATCTAGTAATATGACTCGGGTCAATTCAATGACTTGAGAAACAGATGCTATATGTTGGTTTGGTCACCCAAAGTTTTAATCCAAACTACGCCTAGAAAATTAAACATCACGTGTCTGGGTAGGTGATGGTTGATTTTTTTCTAAGATTTTATGAAATTTAAAGACTAAATTTCCAAATATTACTGTAGTATAATGAGAATTTTAACTGTTTGGATGACATCAACACACATGTTTACATAGATTAAAACTGATACTAAAAACTTTATCGAACGAAAAAGAAATATTAATTCCACAATGAAAACTAAGTACCAATCACCTGAATCTTTTTCTAATGCGTCTTTCATTGTAGTCTTTTCCAAAGGACTTGGTTCTCGACGATCTTGACGGTCGACCCATAAATCACGCATACTAACCAATGTGACAATATCATGATGAAATAATCTCCAAGATAATGAAATGGCACCAGATGAAATTTTGCCATTTTCTAAATCAGACTGGTCATTTTCATTACTAGACCACAGAATGTGAAACCATTCTCTTAAACTAATTTGATCAGGTTTAACTGAATTTACAATCGCTGTACTATCTGTATTTAACACGTCATCAGATTTATTGATAAGATCGTTTTTAGCTGGCACCAACTCATCATTAATCTGATTACGATCATGGTTATGGAGACTTGGATCGGTGAAATCCGGAGAGACATCTTCATCATCCACATCAGGTTGACCAAATAACTGACTATCAAACGGAAAACATAAAAACAATCATCAAGTTGCAGTCAGTTTACATAACAGATGACACTAACTGGGGGCTTGGCATACTACGACGGACACCGGATAGCTATGTCATCCGAATTTTGGAATCCTAAGTGAGGGAGAACATCCAAGGTCCAAAAGTCAAATTAAAACGGTGGGTAAGGCACTCTATTGAGAGTTGTTTATACACCTAATAAAGATTGAAACCACACCCTGTTATCTAGTATAGGGAGGACAATTATATAAATATCCATGATTTGTCTACATTAAAATTCAGTTTATTAATTAAAATCTTCCTACTCGTTTCAGACTTCCCATTTACATAATAGGTCTGATATACTGTACGGAAGTATATATATGAACTGAACCGCAAAAAATCACATGACCATTAGAGTACAAGTGATCCAGTGTTTCCTGATGCTTAAAAAGTTTTTCAACTGGTAAAATGTAACTTGAAATTCAAAAATCTCCACAAAGCCTTTCGTTTAATAATGATAAATCACTGCTTTGTAAAGATCTAACCAAAATGAAAATAGAATGTCAGCACAAACCCAAAATAAGCCGACTTTTTAATTCCTTCTTTACTAGGTACACATAAAAAGCTTGTTATAATGTGACAGTGAGGTGCAGGATCTATTAGAGATATTATTAAGTTTAATTCTTATTTTCACATGTTATAGCACTTTGATTTTGAGCACCCAAATGCCCTGGTACGGCTGAGAGTGGGGAGAGTTCACTCTCCCTCTCCAAATGCTCTCACATGGCCACGCGTATATAGCCTCTGGCAGGGAAGTCCTACTCACTGACTTCTCACAACACCGGTGTTATTTACGAAATTGAGAGGATGAAAAGCAGATGTCTGGTGCTTTAACCGGGTTGGTGGACACAGAGGGCTCACCTAGAGGAGTTGGAAAACCACGATTCCAAACAAATGGTGCACATGGACTCCAGTATCCTGAAGGAACAAATGGCGTATGAACCAATTGTTGGTCACCGGCTACCATGTGCTTGCATCTCCTTACGATGTTCCACTGCCTTGTGTATCAGACCTTTAGGTCGAAGGCTCCGTGTGTCGCCCCCTAAGAAAACCACTAGCTTCGGTTTGGGCACTCAGGCAGTATCACAGCTAACACACATATCAAATGAGATCTGTGTGGCGTATTTGGTGCCTCCTTGTACAAATATCTATGTGTTAAAATAAATAAACTGCACATGAACTTGGAGCAAAGTACACGATTATTTCATAGAACTGTTTTAAATCTAAGAGTCTAATTCGTAACACAGTTGAGTAATTTTGTTAGTACTACTAGTAAAGCTATTGACCCAAACATGTTAGTATACTTTTTCACAATATCTAACGGTTCACCCTACTTTTAACTTGGAATAATTGGTTTTTGACCTTAAAAAGTAGGCATGAAGAGACTGACGATTCAATTATTAGTTGAATACATTTTGGATGAAAGCAATAAATAATAATTTTCTGGTAGACACTAGTCCAGATAATACTAATTTAGTTCCACTAAGAGAAAGTTAACGGTATAAATCGGATACAAGTTTAGGAAAATTTAAAGTTATTCTCACTTGAATAAATACTTTGCCCAAACAACACAATGAATTGGCTCAGATGGAGTGTTACGTATGGTGCAGGTTGGATAATGACGCTGACCTAATCCACGAGGTTGACATTCATAACATCCTGTACGATAGGTTGTCGCTTGATTCGCTTCTGTGTTGGCGGCCTCCGATTCACTCGTTTGAACTACGGGAATTAACGGCTCGACTTGTCCCAAGTAACCAGCTGTGCCGGACTCAATTAAGGGAATCTTTGCCGATATACACATACGATTCACATGTTTTCTTGCAGCTGTATGGAAGTTAATAACGGGAATATGAATATGACGCTATAAACAAATAATAAGAAGTTCTAAGTGCTACTTCTTCAAGAACAATATTAATACAATCCCTTTTGCTTGTTTGATATCAGTATAGTGTCAAAGATAATGTCCTCGTATAGGCGATTACAAGCTTTTTTTAATTGTAACGAGGAAAAAGTGGATGGGACAAAAAATACGAAATAAACTGACGGGATATGAGAACATTGAAGAGGTAATTTATGTGAACATACATATCATATTTAAGTCAAAGGAAATAGTAAAAGCTTAAAGCTTACAAACTTTAAAACATTATCTAATTTGAGTATTTTAAAATAGTTAATTATAGTAAAGAAACGACAAGCAAAAACTACAAATTTCCTGAATACTTAAATACGAATTAGTATATGGATGAAGTATTGGAGCTGTCCAGCTGAAAGAATGCGACACCACGAAAACTATTTCAATGGACTTTATTAAAATTACTTCTAGTGTTGGTTCAAACTAGCTGGATAATGTACGAATACCATAACTGTAGTCAGTAACAACGTAGAACTTCGAACATACGTACATCAGTTCGAGTTGCCACACCACATCAGCACAGAGATGCAGTTGTCGATTCAAACCCCATAGTGGTAGAGGTAGTAAGATTATAAGCAGTAATCGGGAAGATTAGGGTTTGGAGATGTTACTTAAAGAGTTTAATACAGTGAAATAAATTTGGGAAGAGAAAAGAGACAAGGAGGAATCAGGAGATTAAAATTTGGGAGAACACAAAGAGTGTATGCACCTGTGCCATTGCAAACGATTTTGAGCCATGTCATTCAAAGTCTCTAACCATCGGTTGCTATCATATCACGGTCCCCAACCAGGTAATCTACACCTACGAACATGACTCAGTCCACTCGTTAGTGACTTCATGGATTTGTGCCATGTTTTGGTCTGGCCGGCCCTAGCTTTCTTCCAACCTACTCTTATACCATTGAACATCGCACGTCGAGGCAGTCGGTCGTTGAACATACGTAACGTGCCCCAGCCATCTCAACTGATGAAGTTTCACCACTTCATCAATTGATTTGCCATCCTTACCTAGTACCCGTTTCCTAACAACTGCGTTACCTATTTGATGGTCCCAGGATATACGCGCAATGTTTCAAAGACACCTATGATCAAATACTAGTAACCTACAAATATCCTCTACTCTTACCGGCCATGTTTCAAAACTATAGTTCTTAGGGGTCAATATGTGTGTTTGAAGCTAAACTTTAAAAGTATTTGACAGAACCTGAATTGTGTGGTCAAGTTCATTTCTTTGTTGTTAATTGGGACTTACCAAATCATTCCCCAGCTACTTGGATATGAGTCATACTCAAAGTATGGGGGATAATAATACTATCTGGCTAACTAAACCAAAGTACATAGAGTGGGAGTTTTGAACTTTGCTATCATATGTAAAAAAACAACTGATAATTTTGTCTGTCAACTGTTAGAAATTATAATTAACAGGATTAAGAATGACACGTGGTAGTCAAGACTGTGGGAGCAATTTTACACATGTCAAAAAAATGGCCCATACTAATTATATGTATAAAGAAACTTTCGCAACTAAGTGCACACCAAGAAAAGCAAATACACGTTATAAACAGGCTTCTGTCATAAAAAGTACAGAGCTGATCGTTTTATCGACAGAGGTAATATCAAACACTCCTAGTTAATCTGAAATACTATGAATTAGAGTAGTTCAATATACATTTTAGTATTTGTGGTTGATTTTTAACTGATTTAATGAAGTTTTAATACCGTCATGACAAATTATAATTATTTCATTACTGCATCTAGATAACAACCATACAAGTCTACACAGATGTTCCGAAAATAAGACTGACTGGTTAATCTCAGTACTCTATTATTTGATTTTTCCTTATGTACTACAATTAGTGGTCAATGCATTTTAGTTTTGCTCATTCACTGGAACTTTCTACCTTAAACTTACCTGAATATGTATAACCGAATACTGAACTAGCCCTTCTACAAATTATAGCATGAAACCGAGTATGTGAACCTGAAACTGACTGATGAGGTCTTTCTCAAGTCATTAGCACTTTTCCCTGAAGTTGAATCAAAACACATTCTCATTAAATCATACGCTGAATTTTCAATATACCCTATTTATATCACTAACTAAAGTGTAGTGGTTTGACAGTTAAGGTATCCAAATTTTACCTACTAAATCCAAGGTTCGAACCTCAGTCCATCTTCGATTTGAGTAAGTGAGTGGTACCATTAGTCTCTACATTAAGTGTGGCTCATTTCCAGGTACCTGGTAAATGAACTAATCACATTTACATATTATTACCTGTCTAATAGGCAGGGGTGTATCATTAGTCTAAACGCTAGAATATATACATGGTATTTCAAGTTTGTCACTTTCCATAAACATGAAGAATAAAGTCATTAAAAGGGGAATAATGGAATAAAAACATTACTCTCAACAGTGGTATGAAACAAAAGCACCGATTCGTACGCGCATGAAACTAGAAAACGGAGAAACAATGAACAGAACGAAGTTCATGATTTAGATAGGAAGTGCGCCAGATGAATCTGATTCATTGACGTCTATTACGAGTTGCATTAACCTCTAACGGTAAACTGACATTTCATTACATGCTTCATCCAAGATGAAAAGCAGTGTCATTATTTATTTTTTGAACATTAATATTGGTACAAGAGGGCACCAAAATACATATGCACTATACAATAACAATGAGGTTGTGAAGAGAAAGATAATGCAGTGTGTATAATGAAAAGAAGTACAGCAACGAACAGAATTTGTGCATGAGTGAATAATAATAATGAGAAAAACAGTTCAGTTAGCCAAAATACAACCAGAAAGAATTCTTTCAGTTAAAGAAGTTACGTTCACTTTTATGAAGTAAGAGAGTTGCAGTAGAATCGTAACACGCTTCTATTCTAAGCTATGTCTCGTAACGTCTCAAGCCATTGTGTTGCACCATCTCTAAGACTAAAACCACCGAGCTGTGAAAGTTTAACAGAAGCCAGTCCTGTATAGCTTTCTCATGCCACAACACCATTTCATACACTGATTACCTCTCTGCTTTGTCCAACCTGTCCCAGCGTTGGTAAATTATACAGGACGTGGAATTCTCTGAACGACATTTGTAGATCGTATCCGCACCACCGAAGTCGATGTTTCAAGATAGTAACACTAATTGAATTATCGTCATTATGCCCGAACACATGATGCCGAACGTCTGTATTACTAATATGGTGTTTCCATTGGACGTCTGTGATCCTTCGGAGACAATGATGGTCAAGCACACAGAGAGTCGTCTAACATCCTTAAATCGGAGGCTAGGTTTCACAAGCAAAGAGCAAAACTGCTCTCATCGACGCGTTGTAGATTCGACCTTTTACAGCCAAACTGACATTACGAATGCGCCAAAGATGGCCCAGATTGGCATAATCCGCCCTGGCTTTCTCTATACGTGCATCGATCTCATCACTCACGCCACCACCAGCACTTATGCAGCTACCTAAATACATGGAATTCTCGACCTCTTCTATCCTCTCACTACTTAGTGTGAGTGCAGGACCTGTGTCCTGCCAATCTTGTAAAAGTACTTATATTTGTAGTGAGGCTGTTTATTATTTACAATTGATTATATTCCCATTATGCATCAAATAAATTGATGCATGAAAAAGTCCGATACAAACACTCGTCAAAATTAAACCTTTCAGTTTACCTATAAAAAGTAGGAAGAACTACGCTGTTATAACGCGGCATAAAAAAAACAATTGAATGTATACATGACAAAGAAGATTTGAAGTTTTGAGGCTAATGCTACTTTAAACAGCATAATCGAACACCCCCACTACTTACCAAGATTATCTAAAGCGTTAAAAACAACAGCAAACTTTCCGAAGAATTCAGAGTCGAATGACGAGCTAGTATTAAATGAGAAATTTCAATAATAAAAATTACCTGAATATACTTTTGTGATAAGCAACAATATGAGCGGTTGGTTTAAATTCCAATACATTGTCCCTGGCAGTCTGAGTCAGAGATTATACTAAAATCAGTCACAAACTTCTGCTTTTGAACGCCCAACATGCTTCTTACTGAACAGGAATTGTCTGTTTAAGTTGCTTACATCGATGGTATCAAGATCTACCTAAAAACCGCAAAGAATGACGAAATGTTGTGTCATACAATTGTTATGTCATTGAATCCATTATAAACTAAATTCTTCAACAGCTCACACCCTATACCACCAGCACCAACGAGTAATACAGAACCGTTCGACTTCGCGCTCATTTTGTCCTTGGATTGTGAGACAGAAAAACACCTCACTTAATGCTTCATTCAGTATGAATAGAACTTCGACATTTTATAATCAAACCTATCACGAGATGTCCTTATGATGATCGTGCTGACAGCTATTGGAGTAACATATTTTTATTATTCAAGTAACAGTACATTTATAAAACCAACATTTTCAAAAGGTTCAAATGGTTGTGAACAGAATAGAAGAAGCTTTCGCTGAACAGGCTTCCGTGTCCCGTAGCAGTGGATCATCAATACCTCCGGGCAAGAACCTGGATATATTAACGATAATAGAAATTGGTCAATCATAATAAGATGTTATCCTTAGTCCTTAAGAATATGTTAAGTTTCCTCTTAAAAGACTCCTGGGAAGTCGATTGGAATAGTTCAGTCGGCAGCGAATTCCAGCATTTGACAATTCTTAGGAAGTAAAAGTTGTGTCTACAGTTCGTTCTGCTATGATGTATCGCCAATTTCTGGGTGTTAACCCTTAGTTTTGCATTAGGACTGAGCCTATGTAGGTGTTTAAGGGGATGTTCAGAAGTGTTAAGGATAGTGTAAACTATTGGAATGTCACCTCTAAGACGCCTATACTCTAATGGGTAAAGGTCAAGTAATTGGAGGCGCTCCTGATAAGGTTTGAATTTGAGTTCCCGAACTGACTTCGTGGCTCGCCGTTGGATACGCTGCAAAGTGTCCTTATCCTTTTGGAGTGAGGGGGGAAGTACTACGTTTCCGTACTCCAAATGGGGACGGATAAAACTATTAAAGATTATATGGAAAGTTCTTCAGGTCAAACTGGCCAAAAATGCGCTTCAACTTTAACAGTGCAAGGTTTGCTCGAAAGGCATTTTTGTCACAGTTAGCGTAAGACTTCAAACCATAGGGTACTAGGATTCCTAAATCTTTTTTTGACTCGGGATACTACCAGAGAAGAGTTTCTTAAGTTGTGACTGTAGTCTGCAACATGTCCCAGATGGACTACTTTGCACTTTGAAGTGTTAAAGGTGAGTCCGTTACGGTCTGCCCAACTTTGAAGTTGGGTCAGACCCTCCTGAAGTGCCTGTATATCGTCTTGGTTGTGTATCCCTCTCCACAGTTTCACGTCATCGGCAAAAAGTAATACGTCTGACGACACCTGTTGTGGAAGATCATTTATAAAAATCAAGGAGAGAAGAGGTCCTAGTACTGAGCCCTGGGGGACCCCACTAGGACATTCCATAGCCTGAGATAAAGTGAAGTTGACTATGACCTTAAACTGTCAATTTTTCAGGTATGAAATGAGCCATTCAATTAAAGGTGGTTTGATACACAATTGTTTGAGTTTACTGATAAGACATATACGGTTGTACCATCAAAGGTTTTTGAGAAATCAAAGTAAATTATACCAACCTTCCCCTTGCGATCAAGGATGCTTATCCATTTGTCCACCGCAGTCAGCAGGTTGGTTATACAAGAGTAACCCTTCCTGAAACCATGCTGTTGGAGTGAGAAGAAGTTGCAGCTAGTGCGCTCTTACAGAACAGGTTTCCTATAGATGTAGCCTTTATCGACCTTAGCAAGGCGTTTTACAATTCCACGCAGCCGTCTATTATCTGAATAAATAATATCGAGATTGGAGGCAATTTCTTAATGTAGATAAAGCACTTCCTAGTTACGAGTCAACAAATAGTACAAATGAACTTGTTGTCTAGATGAGAAACTGTGCTTACCAAAATGCTTCAGGATTAGTATTGGGGCCAGTGTTGTTTGTAGATGGTATAAAAGATTTGTAGCTCAGAGAGATTATTTCGATGGAACATAAGGTCAAGTTTAAGGTCAACATGTACCAATAAACATCGAGTTGTGCAGGACAAGCCGTGAAACACATGTGGAGAAGTTAATATAATATAATATATTTCTGCATGTGCAGGTACACACCGTTTTTACAGGCATGATCTATAAATTACAACATTTGTTGGTTCACAAAATGTTTCCCAACTTATTAAGTTTATAGTTGTTATAAAGTGAAATCGTAGAGCGCTTGCTGTAAACTATGACCTTGAGAGGACGCGTACATCAAGTTTGTTCCAAACGTCAGAAGTTTCATAGCTGTGCTCTCAGAGCAAGATTCTGAAGAAAAAAGAGAAACAGAAGAGCAGCAAGGCACTTGGATATGAACGCAAAACGTTGCTTAACATAGTGTAGTAGAACGGACAGAGGTATAATAAATTAGAATAAATTCATATTATGTCTTGTTATTGAAATGAAGTCAGAGGCTCCATATTATAGAATGTACTAATAAAGAACAATGAGTTGTGATGTTTAACAAGTTGGAGTAAGCTCACATGAAGGAAAGGAAGTCAAGGCTGTTACTAGGAAAGCGGTCTATAAGAAGGGTGTGTATATAGAGGGTGAAGTGTTAAGAATACTAATGATTACATCTTTTATTGTCTAACTTTTTTTTCTTTTTTTGTTTTTCCGATGCCAGCCACACAATCCTAGTGTAAAAATCCGAGTTAGCATGTTATGGGTTGTCTTTTCGTGCCTATAGGTAACCCTCGTACTATTGATAGAAGAAACACGAGAAGTTGTGAGTACGTGTTTATTTCGATCTTAGCGCAGTCACAGTGGAGCGTGGGATTATCTGTTCAGACAAACAAAGGCTTTCAGCATTCAATATAAGATAATAAGGAATATAACGATTATACAAAATAAGGAAGTGAATGAATACTTGAACTATACTGTTTTGGCATATGCTTGGTTGTTTGGGGTCAACTCTTAACCAACCAACCTATGCTGTTACATTAGCTTCCCCCTAGAATCGACTTCCGTAGGAACGTCGGTTCGATTAACCTATCTATCAAAAAACACCTTAGTTTTATTCCTCATTCCAAGGGAAAGTTATCAACTCACTCAATGTTTGACTTACAATAAGTGGCAACTAACGCTGTCAACGGTAGTCCATGGATGTCTCTTCATTTACTAGCTTGTCATCTTATTTAGTAGCATGTGATTTCTTCTACAACTATAGCTGACGGTTTACTGAGTGCTTTCATGAGAAAGAGTGTTAAACTGTGGAATAAGAATATCTGAGGAAGTGCCGCATTTCTCAGGCCGAATGGCATGCGTACAAACTCGAATAAGCCGAAGGGTGTTGTAATAGCTGTCTTGGGGATATCTTCATCAGCCACCGGGATATTGTGATATGCCCTGACTAAGTCAATTTTGGTGAATATGTTCATACCCTGTAAACCGTTTGTGAAATCTTGTATATGCGGTATTGGGTACCTATCTGGTACGGTTTGACGGTTGAGGGCTCTGTAATCCCCACACGGTCGCCAGTCACCTTCATTCTTCTTTGGGACCATATGCAAAGGGGATGCCCATTGACTATCAGAGGGACGGATAATACCCAGTTGTAGCATATAATCAAACTCGGCTCTAGCGATTTTGAGCTTATCTGGTGCTAGTCTCCTGGGTTTTGCAAACACCGGTGCACCTTCGGTTTTGATAGTGTGACTTACTTTTAGTTTGTTTTTGGAAGGCTGTGGGTTTGGTTTAGTTAAGTTTGGAAATTCCGCGAGTATATCTTGGAATTTCGCTGTTGTTACTGGAGGGGTTTGAATCAAGTTAAGAGAGCTGATGTGACTTTCTTTGCCTTTTGTGTAAAACGAAGTTTCTTTTAGTGTTAATCGCCGTTTCTTGGTGTCAACAAGAAATTCGTATCTCTCTAGAAAGTCCATCCCCAGTATTGCCAGATCTAAGTCGGCTACCGTGAAAACCCAAGGGAATTGCCTTCTGAACCCAAAATCTAGGGTTAACGTTTTCTGCCCAAATGTCGCGATTGTAGTTTTATTTGCAGCTTGAAGTGTAATCGGGGATGTTTCTCGACTAATCTCAGTTTTATTTCGAGGAATGATGCTAAGAGCAGCGCCAGTGTCCACCAAGAAATTCAAGCCCGAGTTTCTGTCTCTGACATAAAACAAGCGACAGTTTAGGCGCCCCTCCTCAGTTGTCGCGACCTGGGGAGGGGTTACTCGTTTCCCGCTGTCTTGGAATTATGCTTAGGCCAGGCGCATGGTTGCCTGCACTTGGTTGAGTTGACACCAAACTTCCAGTGGTACCAACAAAACTGCCCAGATTGTCTGGACATTTGTGACCTATTTTGTGACTTGGATCGTGATCGTTGTGGTGACCTGTTCCTGTTTGTATGACCCATTTGCATTCTGGTGACAGCCTCAGTGAGACTCTTAACACTCGCAATGAGTCCTTCTATGACGGGGTCTTTTGCTGATTCTACTTTCTGTGTGTGATTTATTGTGCCTGATCCAGTTGGAGGACCTCTTTCCATTATTCTATCAGCTATACGCGCTAAATGAGATAATGAGGTTTCAGGATCTTGTGCATCCAAACAATGTTGGACGTAGCATGGGAGAGCTTGTATCCATCCTTGTTTTAGGACTGCTTCACCCACTGTGTTATCACCCACTAAGACTTGGAGGTGACGTAGAAACTGTGACGGCGACCGATCACCTAGTGTTTCACCTTGAAAAAGTCTTTGGATTCTTTGACTATCTGATAATGATAAACGGTTCATTATCTCTCGTCTTAAGACGGTGTACGGTTGTGGTGATGGTGGATCTAAAATCAAGTCACGGACTTCTTTGGCGACTGAAGGAGGAAGGATAGAACACAAATCTCTATAGCGAATCCCTTCAGATTTGATATTGTGTCTCGTGAAATAATGCTCTAGTTGAGCAAACCACAACTCAGGATCACTACGATCAAATTCTGGAAGTCGAGATTTCGTAGTCATAACAGTGTCTATCTCCACTGGTGACAAATCCTCCAGATTATGGGTTTCTTTTAAGTCTGACATGAGGTATGTGACAAATATAGCAACAAAATTAGCACGAAAAAAAATGGTTTCTATGACACGAATAACTTAAGATAATAAAAAAAATAAACTATTTATATACCCAACTTAGTTTACGGATTATCAGGTCTACTTTTACGATTGAGTAAAAAATAATAATATTAATAACAAAAATGAGGTTAATTTGTGTTCAAAAAGGGCTCACCAGTTTCGTGCCTATAGGTAACCCTCGTACTATTGATAGAAGAAACACGAGAAGTTGTGAGTACGTGTTTATTTCGATCTTAGCGCAGTCACAGTGGAGCGTGGGATTATCTGTTCAGACAAACAAAGGCTTTCAGCATTCAATATAAGATAATAAGGAATATAACGATTATACAAAATAAGGAAGTGAATGAATACTTGAACAATACTGTTTTGGCATATGCTTGGTTGTTTGGGGTCAACTCTTAACCAACCAACCTATGCTGTTACAGTCTTAGTAGAATAGCTAATCCAGCATAATATTGGAAACATGAGTTTGAGTGGTGAGCGTAGGAAAACAATCTATATCACAGATTGATTGAATTATTCTCAGTCATGAGGAACCTGATACATACAAAATGTTCTGTCCCCACAAACATGGGTGGATTGAAGTTATCGCCCTCACCATCAATGCTTGCTGGTCAGTAACTCCACCCTCCCTCCTTTTGTGATGTTAGGCTCATTTAGCATTATTTTTGTATATACGTCATACCTCGCACAATCCTCTGTTTCACAAACTGTTGGAAAGCACTATTTCTATAAGTACCATTTTACAAGCTTATCAGAAAGTTACAAGCTATGGACTGTGGGTAAAGCATCGATGCAGTGCCTCTGTTGACTATAGTATAAAGTATAGTTTGCCAATCAGAGAATAAGCGTTAAGAAGGCTATATTGTAGGATAGTTGTTTATTTAAGCAGGCGGAAAAAGTATAGAAGTATATGAGTTGTGGATATGGGAACGAGTGGAGAAATAATATTAATTGCTAGCCAACATAGTGTACCAGGAGAGGCGCTGACGTAGCATCAGATCACCACCTAGTTGTGGCCAATTTAAAACTGAAGCTAAAAAAGAACTGATCAAGTGGACAAACAGCACTACAAAGGTTCAATACAGCCTTCCTTCGAGATACTGACAAACTCAATGAATTCAAGATTGCTCTCAACAACAGGTTCCAAGCCTTGCAAGATCTACGGAAGGAAGAAGAAACTAGTATGGAGGACAACTGGAAATGCATCAAGGAAGCATTAACTTTAACGTGTCAAGAGGTTCTGGGTCTAAAGAAATACCATCATAAGGAGTGGATCTCTACAGAAACACTGGACAAGATCAAAGAGAGGAAGAACAAGAAGGCAGCAATAAACAACAGCCGAACACGAGCAGAGAAAGTCCAAGCACAAGCTGAATACATAGAAGCAAACAAACAAGTGAAGAGGAATATTAGAGCCGACAAGAAGAAATACGTGGAAGAACTAGCAACGACGGCGGAAAAAGCTGCTAGAGAAGGAAATATGAAACAGCTTTACGATACAACGAAGAAACTATCAGGGAAATACAGTAAACCAGAGAGACCGGTCAAAGACAAAGAAGGCAAGCCAATCACTGAAATTCAACAACGGCGGAACAGATGGATAGAATACTTCGAGGAACTCCTGAATAGGCCGGCTCCAACGAATCCACCGGACATCGAAGCGGCACACACAGATCTTCCCATAGACGTCGACCCACCAACGAAGGAAGAAATCAGAATGGCCATCAGACAAATCAAGAACGGGAAAGCAGCGGGTCCGGACAACATACCAGCTGAAGCACTGAAGTCAGACATCGAAGCAACTACAAACATGCTTTGCCTTCTATTCAAAAAGATTTGGGAAGAGGAACAAGTGCCGATGGACTGGAAAGAAGGGCACTTCGTCAAGATTCCAAAGAAAGGAGATCTGAGCAAATGTGAAAACTATAGAGGCATTACACTGCTGTCAATACCAGGGAAGGTCTTCAACAGAGTGTTGCTGAACCAGATGAAAGATGCAGTAGACGCCCAACTTCGAGATCAACAAGCTGGATTCCGTAAGGATCGATCATGCACAGACCAAATTGCAACACTACGGATCATCGTCGAACAATCAGTTGAGTGGAACTCATCACTATACATCAACTTCATTGATTATGAAAAGGCATTTGACAGTGTGGATAAGAGGAAGTTATGGAAACTTCTTCGACACTACGGAGTTCCTGAGAAGATTGTCAACATTATCCGGAACTCATACGACGGACTACAGTGTAAAGTCGTGCATGGAGGACAGCTGACAGATGCATTCCAAGTAAGGACCGGAGTCAGACAAGGCTGTTTACTCTCTCCGTTCCTCTTTCTTCTGGTGGTGGACTGGATTATGAAGACCTTGACATCTGAAGGAAAACACGGAATACAATGACAGCTCGAAATCAATTAGACGATTTGGACTTCGCAGATGACCTAGCCCTCCTATCACATACACACGAACAGATGCAGATGAAGACAGCCAGTGTAGCAGCAGTCTCTGCATCAGTAGGCCTCAGCATACACAAAGGGAAAACCAAAGTCCTCAAATTCAAAGCAGAAAACAACAATCCAATCACTCTTGATGGCGAAACTCTGGAAAATGTAGAGTCCTTCACATACCTGGGAAGCATCATCGATGAACAGGGAGAAACAGATGCAGACGTAAAGGCAAGGATTGGCAAAGCAAGGACAGCATTCCCACAGTTAAATAACATATGGAACTCAAAACAACTTTCAATCAATATCAAAGTGAGAATCTTCAATACCAACGTCAAAGCAGTTCTACTGTATGGAGCTGAAACTTGGAGAACTACAACAACCATCATCAAGAAGGTACAAGTATTTATAAATAGCTGTCTACGCAAGATACTCAACATCCATTGGCCGGATACCATCAGCAATAGCCTTCTGTGGGAGAGAACAAACCAACTTCCAGCTGAAGAAGAAATTAGGAAAAGACGATGGAAATGGATAGGACATACATTACGCAAATCGTCAAACTGGATCACGAGGCAAGCGCTAACTTGGAATCCTGAAGGGAAGCGAAAAAGAGGAAGGCCAAAGAACACATTACGTCGGATAATAGAAGCAGATATGAAAACGATGAATTACAACTGGACGGAGCTAGAAAGGATTGCCCAGGACAGGGTTGGATGGAGAATGCTGGTGAGCGGCCTATGCTCCTTCACGAGGAGTAACAGGCGTAAGTAAGTAAGTAAGTAACATAGTGTACTGAAGAGTAAAAAGTTAATACAGGATAAACAGGAAGGGACTCACAATAACTTGGTGCTGATGTTATTTTCTGTTGTCCAAACCAGTTGATTGGTAACAGGCTCCATAGATGCAAGACCACTAGTAGTAGGCAGCCGATTGTGCGGTCCTCTTGACGTTTTAGGGTGGTAGTGAGTGTCCCTTATCGACCGAGTTGATTTTAACAGTAATGATAGGTCCATTGAGTTACCTGTCTACTTCAAGTGAAGAAATGGGGTGGAAAAGGTAATTAATACAACTGCAAAGTAGGAAAAATAAGGTAAACTGAACTTGAAGTCCATTTTGGTCTAGACATGGAGAGAGCCTATGATGTCTGAGTGGGGCGCAGATGTGTTCGTACGTGCAAGATCAGTGCAAGTGAGGGCTTGATCAAGCAGTTTCACAAACGTATGTAATTCATCTGCCATGCGAGTTTCGGAGGGAAGACTGTTCCATATTATTGCATACTTGGTGAGGAAGAAGTTTTCCCGAGTTTTTGGTCCGTATTTCTCAACTTTGACCGTAGATACTTTGTTTCGAAGTCCGTATTCATGTGAATCTCGGGCAAGAATTATCTTACACGTTGAATAAGTAAGGTTTTTGAGTAGTTTGAAGTAGAGAATCAAATTAGACCTAAGCCTTCTCTTCCAAAGGGGTGCTATTCCTAAGATTTGGCATCGGGAACTGTAGTCAATGATCAAGTCAGTCTTAAGTACCTTGCGAGTGAAGTCTCGTTGTATTCCTTCCACCTTTAGTATATCAGATACGCGTAGGTTGGAAAATAAGAACGAGCGGTATTCAGCGATAGGTCTTACACAAACTTTGTAAAGAAGGATTTTAGATTCATTTTTATAGAAATTACGGAGAATGAAGCCAAGCAATTTCCGCATTTTGGATGCTTTGGTTGAGATGTGTTCAGAGAAATTAAGACTGTGTGAGTAGTGTACCTTTAGGTCAGCTACTGATGCCAGTCTGGGCAGTGTGTGATTGCTAAGTGTTAGTTTCGTTTTGAGAGATGTGTCTCCTATACATAACCAGCCGCATTTCTCTGTGTTGAGCTCTAACCTCCAGCGTTTGCACCAGTCGTTTACCATGTTGAGTTCACGTTGGATTGTTTCCATAGTACTGCGTAAATCGGAAATGTCAGTTTTATAGATGACTTTTAAATCATCGGCATAGAGGTAGGTCTTACCTGTGCTAAAAAACTTGCATATATTGTTGATGTAGATTATAAAGAGCAATGGACCCAAGACACTACCCTGCACAACACCACTGGTTATAGGTCGAGGTGTAGATGTATTAGAGTTAATCTTGGTTATTTGATATCTGTTCGTAAGAAAAGACTTGATCCATTGCAAAAGGGGATTTATAATTCCAACTGACTTAAGTCTGTTGATTAGAAGATTATGAGGTACCTTATCAAAGGCTTTCTTAATGTCGAAGTATAGTATAATAACTAGTTTCTTCTGGTCACGTATACGAGTAACCTCGTTGAAGAAGTCTATCAGGCATGTACTGCACGACCTTGTTCTAATGAAGCCATGTTTTGACGGGTCTATCAGATCTTCCTTGAGCAGGTGATCAGATAGTTGATTTTGTATCACTTTTTCCATTATGCGTGATATGACTGGAGTGATATTTATAGGTCTGTAGTTTTCAACCAGGTTTCTTGGTCCGGATTTGTGTTTGGGAAGAACATACGTTACCTTCCAGGTTTCCGGATATGTACCTGTCTCTAAAGATAATGTGTATATTTTGAGTAGTAGCGTCTGTATGTCCGGTCCTGACATTTTATAAACGATTGAAGGGATGTCATCGGCACCAGAACTCGCATTTGACTTAAGGGTTTTAATGGCGGTATGTATACTCCTAATGTCGAAGTTTATGGTACTAAGATCGTTTTTGCCGGTGCACTTCATGTCGATGTCTGGAGCATCAGATGTATTCCCATTGTGAGAAAACCAATCACTTAATAGTTCCCATATGACGCTTTGATCATTATACGTTACTCCATCGTGCAGTAAGGAGTGAATGGTGTGGTCTGTGTTCTTTCTTATGCGCTTCGTGAGGAGACGACATAGGGCTTGGGCTTTAGATGCAGCAGTGAGCGCAGTACGTTCCTCTACCTGTTTACGCTTGTTGTGTTGACTTTGTACTCCGTCAAGTACAGAGTATATCTGGTGCAAGGCACTGAAGTCTTTTGATATATAGTACATCCTTTTCAGTTTTCGCAGTTTAGACCTAGTCTTTTGGTTTAGATATGGAGTAATTGTTTTAAAACCAATTTTAGAGGGTACAGTAGTGTCTAGTGCAGATTTGATGGTGATATTGAATATTTCTAATGTTTCTAAGAGGTTATTACTGGTAAAGAAATTGCCCCAGTCAGAGTGCTTTATTAGAAATCGAAAGTTTTCCCAGTCAGCATTTGCATAGTCTCTATATTGGAATCGCGTGTTTAATGTCTTTAATTTGTTACATATGGCAAGAATCGGAAGGGTGCAGAGGACTATTTTATGATCGCTGTTGTGAAACTTTTCGCCAACCACCATTGATGTTGGTGTGACATTATGACAGAATATCAAGTCAAGAATGTTGTGATTTCGTGTAGGCAGGTGTACATGTTGTTGCCAGCCGTGTATGTCTAAGGTCCTAAGTATGCTTTCAAAGCACAATGGGCCAGAATGTGTCTTCCAGTTGATGGTGGGAAGGTTGAAATCACCACATACAATTTTGTAAGTGAAGTCAAGCGAGGCAGCCTGAGCAAATGACTCACTTATAATAGTGTCATTTGAACTAGGAGTGTTAGGAGCTCGATATATGCATCCGATTAGTATTTTACATTCATGAGTGTACACAGTAAGCCATATCGATTCAGGAAGTTTACCGAGGACGTGGTCGCTATAGATTTCCGCTCTCAAATTTTTTGATACATAAACGAGACAACCACCACCCTTCTTGGTTACTCGATCACAGATGAAGAGCTCATATGTGTCTATTTGTAGAAATGTGTCTGTGGTGTCGGAGGACAGCCAACTTTCCGTTATCAAAACAAGTCAGGGGTTGTTTAAAAGTAAAAGGGTGCGCAGGCGAGTCATCTTACTTTGTACAGATCGAGCGTTAATTAACATAAGTGTCAGGTACGGTGACTGTTTGTCTAGTAGAAGGGTATGATGTATACCCAGTGATTTGTCTGTTTTGCAACGAGAAAAGGAAGAATTGGGAGCGTCGACTCCATATTGATGAGCGTTTAGTTTATTACCAGTAGGGTTAATGCGAGAAGGGTAGTCGGGTGTTGTTTTGGTGAAAGAGGTATGTCTAAGAATGGAAGGTAGAGTTGAATGGTTAGGTAATGTGTCCGGGGAATGATCAGGGGGTCCAGTCAAGAAGTTTTCAAGACTAGAGACATTTATCGAGGTTGAGAAGGATCTGCCACTCCCCATCAAATCGGAGTATATAGATGGTTTCAGAATAGTGGGATTGTTGCCCTCAACATTTGGAGACTCCATAGCAGTAATCTTGAGGGGGGGAGATAAAAAAGGATGAGATAGTGTGTATGTCGAATTAGGGGGGGCTAAACCGCTGTATTGGGTGGCTTGACTTAGATAGAACCTATAGTCAGTAGGTGGGTTTCCAAGTAGGCCAACGTTATGGCTTCCTTGTGTGCGGTGGGCAATTTTAGTCCTATTGTGGTTAGTTGGGGAGGTTGTATGTTTCTGATGAGGAATAAAGGAATGCCTGTTATTGTTGCTAAGAGAGGTGTTTCTGATGTGTATAGTTTTGTGTTGATTCATGGGGCTTGCAAGGTTGACACTATATGACTTATGGGTATCACGTGTGGGTGTGGTTCTTGTCAAATGTCGTTTCACATTGGGATGAGTGGATGTTGCCAGTTCACTATGTTTGTTGTAGGGCATTCTATTGCTATGAGAAGGTGCACGTCTTGGGTTAGAGGTGCTGGAGTATTGGTGGGTTTTTACGGAGGGTTTGGTATTATTTCGTACAGCGATGTCTGAGAGTCTGTAGCTGTTAGCGCAATTCCTGAGGTGGTCATTTTTAGGCATTTTACAGGGGCCGCTAGGGCGATACTTGGACGCTATTGAGGCATAAGTGGTTTGGCATTTTGGGGTAGCTGAGTGTTTGGGCTGAGGGTGAGTGGTTGTAGCTGCTTTATGAGCGGTCTTGTCCTTAGGATTAATTGCAGTGTCCGACGTGCCTCCGTTTTTTTGGGGGGGGCAGTGTATGATATTTTAGGATTTGTGCAGTGACAAGAGCTGTAGCTGCCGCGGCTACGTAAGCTGGGTTGATCAGTTTGTGTTCCATTGCAGATACGACGCTGGATAGCGGTCCTGTCATGAATGATCCTAATCTTTTTAAATGTTGGAATACGCCTCAGTAGTGACTGACTATTAAGGAGGTGATTAGCTTCAGTGGTACTACCAAACTGAAATAGAATGGGACATGAGGCTTTAGTGTGTCCTTGACGTAATCTCCTTGTTACACACCAAGATTGCGACAATCCACACTCTTGTAGCAGAGTATTCTTAGCAATCTTTATGTTCGTACTATCAGGTATATTATACACAATGACATTATGCATACACTGAAGTCTTTTCAACACTTCGGTTGATATATGGTCTATTATTTTTTCAGTGTTTTTTATAATTTCCAGATCGGGGTTTTCTGGAACACTGATTAAATATTTGTACGGTAATAGGTCTTGAATAGTTTGGGTGAGGCTAAGTTCTGTTTGGGTGCTTCTAGGTCTACCAGTGGTGAGATTATTCAAGTTTATATCAAAGTTTTTAAGGTCGATATGGTTACATACAGGCCTGTTACAGGTGTCTAGCGGGTGGTCACTTTGTGCACACTTAGTTGGGGGATTGGGTATATGTCTGGGTGAGTAGTCAAGATCTACGTCATCGGGCTGGCTATTGTAGGCAGTCGTAATTCGTGAGCCGCTACTTAGGATGGCCGATTGTAAAATTGTTGGGTGTTTGGGGTCAGCCGCACTGTCTAAATACTGCTCACAATATTCGGTGCTCTTTTTGGGACTGACAAATGATGTCGACTCTAACAGCATGTGACTGCTCTTATTTATATCGACAAGCGAGATGCAAGGTAGTGATATGTCTTGTCCAAGTAAAGGGTGCACGTTTAGTGTGGCTGAGGGAAGATCAGAGTAGGATGCAGACTGATCAGTGTGTTTATAAGGTTTCGCATTATTCGCTTTAGTGACTGATTTAGATCTTTTGCAGGTGCTATAGGCATCTGGAGAGATTATATGTTTTTTAGATGGCCTGGACATTATTGGAAGTAATGTTAATTCAAAGTTTAATTAGGTGGATGGCGATAGCTGTAATTTAACTTAGTGAAGGTGTAAAGTTTTATGGTAGGATCAGACCTAGTATTACTTAAGAGTAAATATATTACAGTTAATTGGTGATAGTGATAGCGTGAAAACTAGCAATATTAATTTATGACGTTGAGTTCCCAAATAAGGTGTAAAGTTAATAGAACCCTATCAGTGACGAATTATTTATTGCTATCAAGTGTTAAATTAAAGAGAAAAACTGATCAGAAAATAAAATAATACCACTTGAAAAAAAGTTAAAACCTTCAAAAGCGCGCCGACAAGAACAGTTCGAACACTTCAATTCTACCTGAAGTTTGTGCTGATGATGTCGTTCAGAAGAACTGTATGACTTTATGGTCTACTATGATATTAGTACTGCTCTAATAATAGACCTAATCCTAAATCTGTGGATTTGTCATGATATGACTGCCTAATCTATAAGATCTTACGTGGAAGTCACACCATCAACTACACCAACTCACTGTATCGTATCAATTACCAATACATGATGTAGAACAAGGTTAGGCTAGAGAAAGAACAATATATTTAATATGAAAAGAAGATATAAGGTAACATTCAGCAGAGACCACGCCTGCATGGCCGAGCCATGCCGTTCGATCAACTCTAGTCTATTCAATTCATTATTCGCGCCTTCTCCATCGTTAGGTATTTCTTCGCGTTAAATATTGAATACCTATTTTCCGAGTAATCTCGTATTCAGCTTTGAGGATAGTGTGGTTATGGTCCAATGCCACTACACTACTCTCCCACCAGAATCAACGTGGTGTTGGTTCGATACCAAATTCGATGGGACTGTAGTGTGCCGAAGGTTACCAAGAATAGTAAGATTCCTCTGGGTGATGACAAGCTGAAAGATAAATCAAAAAGAAGACGGCAGCATCTGGTCGGGAAATACATGTAATAATTTTAAAATATCTGCCTTCGTGCTTAACACGCTTACAATGAAAATTTGAGTGATTATTTGAGCTATAAAAAATAATGGGATTACAATAACAATAATAATAATAAAACGATGCGCGTTAATAGTCGTTGGTTAATAACTTAACGTATAGGTAGTAAGTATTTTGTGTTTAGAAATATTAAAGTGATGAATATTGTAGAAATGTTAATATTAGTATTACTTTTAGTCTAAATTATGAAATCAAATAACGAATATGCCGGTAAGTTGTCCATATGAGTCGATTTCCAATTGCATCTGTATTAGTAGGCTAACTGAAGGAACAAAAGTATTACCGTGGAGAAGAATTCCAACTAGTGTTCCAGTTAGTTTGATACGGTTTGTTTAGTTACGGGGAGATTTTCTCAACCTCATTTTTACTTGACCGTGATAGAATTTATTAATACTACTAATACACATGAATGGTTATCAAAACAAAATTTAAATACGTGAGTGGTAATTATGTGAATTTTGGACAGATAGCTAGGAACAAATCGTTAAACATGAGTGTATTCTTAAGAGGCATGCTCTAGACTCAATGTTCTGATCTGCGGCAGACTATTTATTTATATCTATACTTGCCGGCTGATTGGGTATACAAGTTAGTTGAAAGTATGCAGTTTATCATAAGGCGGAACACGATTTAATTGAGATATAGTGGTTATACGTTATTGAAATTAGTTAAACCTATGTGTCATATTACTAAGTGATGTGGTGCTGCAAGGTGTATTTGGCTAAATAATTTTTTACAAGATGATTAATAGTGAGTGATGCTCATGTGATTATCAGGGAGAACATAAGTTGTAACCAAGGGGAGTGCACTCCCAACTCATGCCTATGATAATAGCTTGAACCTTAGTCAGTGTTGGGGTAAATTCGACATTGATGTTTTCAGTTTGCAGGATATTTGCTCGACTGCTTATACTGATTATTTGCATGCATGATTGTGTCGCTAAACCATCAATTAGACTGACAAAGTTTTGAGATATTTACTGAATGAGCAACTGATAGAGAAACATACTGTAATCATCTGAAGTGAATGAAGAAAAACAACACTAGTGATAATTATAAGTCAATTTGCTGACCGATTTTGTTAATAGTTTCATTAATTTTATCAATCATATTACGAGATTGTCAAGTCATGACAATGCTTTATGAAGATATCCTGAAACTATTATGTTTAATTAGTTATAGTGTTGATTGAAGATTGGCCAGTGGGAAAAAAGGCATTGTTGCTTTAGGTGATTCGAAATCATCAGAAATTTGTAACGTTAAAGAATCCGAGACGCCTAATTTAATTATAAATTTTAATTCAGAAAGATTCGTTTAATGTTAATTCTAGTAGGCTACGGAGTTTTGATTTTAAACGTTTGTTTAGCCAACAGCTACCTAGGGATTTAGTTATTTTACTAGTGCAGTTGATAGTACCTAAATTTTTAATCTTATTATCTAAAATATGTTCGCATTTTAGGCTGTTAATATGGTAAACCAATCCATAAACCCAAATACGATTAGCAGCAACGACTATGATGGGTTTATTGATAAGTGTTAAAGGCGATCCAGATGATTTCTAAATTTAGAAGACATGGAGATATAGTGTAACGTATGTATGAACCAGGTTAACATATGGGTGTTGACGTATATGACGATTTAAAAATAATGAACATGACCAGAAAATAATTTTAAAGTTTAGACTGCTTGTGAAACTTCAGGCAGGAATATGATGCGTTATAAACATTCCATAAGAAGTTACTGCATTTAGCCTAAAGACACTTACAAATATGTGGCAAACACAACTGGAAAACATATACATGTTAAGTACAAAAAATCATCCATTAAAATAGTTGAACTCGCCTGGATTATTTTTGAAAATTAGATTATTCAATGAACGACATATATAACACTATTCGTGAGGAGTAGTAATGATCCAAAAGTATCCAGAATAAAACATGCAGTATGGCAATTAATTCCGGGGTGCTTGATGTTGTTGACGTTTTTGCCACTCACTCGGATCAGAACAACAGAATGGATTCAGATCATTGTGTGGTCCCCATTGAACGAGCCATCTAAAATGAACTTATGATTGCAGAAAACTTATGGCTGAAACTCACCGTATTTTTTAGAGAAGTGTCATCCTTGTTGTTTGGCAATAGAACTCGAGAATATGAAATTAGGCAGGCAGTGGTCGGAAGAAAAGATTTTACAGGATAGTGCATAGTTTAAAACAGCATGAGGTGTTAAGCGAAGGAACACTGAGAATTAGATCCAGATAACTATTTAGTCCTTGATTGCATTGTTAGTCAATGTATATTTACGTTATTTACAGGTCATATTTGCTAGAGCTTGATGTTTAAACAAGTCTATGTCGCTGAAGCAGGTAAATGCTATTAAAGCTTGTTAACGAATCATCAAAGCTAATTAGTTGATATAGATGATCAACTTTTATTATCGATTGAGCTAGTAAGTTATGTGAACTCATAGATATAACATTACGATAATATATGTGACCATTATTCAAAGGACTATACGAATACTGGGTTTACAAAAATAAAAACCGATTGAGAAGGTTAAGGTGGAAATAAGGATTAACAATAATAGGTTGCGTTTCTTTAGTTGGGCTCACCAATGTAGAACTAAAGTCTACTATGATATTAGTACTGCTCTAATAATAGACCTAATCCTAAATCTGTGGATTTGTCATGATATGACTGCCTAATCTATAAGATCTTACGTGGAAGTCACACCATCAACTACACCAACTCACTGTATCGTATCAATTACCAATACATGATGTAGAACAAGGTTAGGCTAGAGAAAGAACAATATATTTAATATGAAAAGAAGATATAAGGTAACATTCAGCAGAGACCACGCCTGCATGGCCGAGCCATGCCGTTCGATCAACTCTAGTCTATTCAATTCATTATTCGCGCCTTCTCCATCGTTAGGTATTTCTTCGCGTTAAATATTGAATACCTATTTTCCGAGTAATCTCGTATTCAGCTTTGAGGATAGTGTGGTTATGGTCCAATGCCACTACAGAACGATGAAATCTCCAAGACTTAACCATCCAGCTCACAGAACAAAACTCCATTAAAACCAGTGTTTTTTCCCCGGTATGTAAATGATCTTTCGAGTCTCCTATCATCACCGGTTTTGATATATTCTGATAATATCAAGATATAGAGAGCGATAAAAAGTAAATGTGATAGTTTAGATCTTTAAAATTGACCGGGAATGTTGTCTGAATGGTCTAGAAATTTTCAGTTACCGATAAATGCTTCCAAGAACACTGTGATGCATACTAGTTATCAGGGTGCCGATACATACAGGGTGAATAACTGGACCTGTTGTCCAGACAAACAATAAACCAGTAGTTATCGTTATTCATGACCTAAAAACTGTTAAACACTGCCGTGCGATAGCCGCCGGTTGTTTTAGAATTTTATGATCAATCCTACACTCGGGCAAGGAGGTTCAGATGCAGACGTAAAGGCAAGGATTGGCAAAGCAAGGACAGCATTCCTACAATTAAAGAACATATGGAACTCAAAACAACTTTCAACCAATATCAAAGTGAGAATCTTAAATACCAACGTCAAAGCAGTTCTACTGTATGGAGCTGAAACTTGGAGAACTACAACAACCATCATCAAGAAGGTACAAGTATTTATAAATAGCTGTCTACGCAAGATACTCAACATCCATTGGCCGGATACCATCAGCAATAGCCTTCTGTGGGAGAGAACAAACCAACTTCCAGCTGAAGAAGAAATTAGGAAAAGACGATGGAAATGGATAGGACATACATTACGCAAATCGTCAAACTGGATCACGAGGCAAGCGCTAACTTGGAATCCTGAAGGGAAGCGAAAAAGAGGAAGGCCAAAGAACACATTACGTCGTATAATAGAAGCAGATATGAAAACAATGAATTACAACTGGACGGAGCTAGAAAGGATTGCCCAGGACAGGGTTGGATGGAGAATGCTGGTGAGCGGCCTATGCTCCTTCACGAGGAGTAACAGGCGTAAGTAAGTAAGTAAGTATCGTATAACTCCATCATTTCCCGACGGAGTTCGTTTCAGACTCCTACACATAGCTGAAACCATTAGAATTCGTACATATAACACCAATTTATGTATACAGAAGCAATATGTAACCCCCTATCCCTCCCATGGCCAGTTATAACTTAACTAACGATATTTTTGAATTTTATTATTATAGTTTTTTTGTTTTATTGTATTCTGTCATCAATAACCTTATATACACATCCATTATTTGTTTGTAATTTTCCTCCTCTTTGTTTTCTTCACTATCTAATTATTTAGACACATCTTATTACGTGATGATTTTAATGTTTTGTGATTACTATTCCTAGTCTATTTACCCATGTTTGACCTTCTATTTTCAACGTTTAACTATCGAGAAGAGTTTTGTTATTGTATTTTATTATTCTTATTATTATCAGTTCACCTGCCTTCTTACTAACAACTTGTAATTTTACCTATTATGTGTAGAGACTCATTACATTTCATTGTGATTATTGATCTATATTGAATTGATTGATTTACATTTTCGTATAAATATTCATGTATATTAGAGTCAAGCCTGATGACGATCTAATTGAAAACAATTATTTGCTTATATGTGTTGTTCTATCATGTCTTTAGTTTTTTCTGATGCATTGTTACTTTTATGCTCTCAGGCTTTTCCTCTCACACATCAGTATATATTGCCGTCATTAATTCGGAAAAGATAACCGAACTGTTGAAGGTTGATATGCTTCGCCATCACATGTTAGCTCATATCAATCCAGCCCGATAATATCGAAACTTTGTTCTGTTACGCAGAACCTGACTTCCGCAAACACAGAGTGGTAGACCTTAGTGTGCATATTCTCGCGGTAGTGAAGGCACTGTTGCGCAACGTCAATAAGTAGATTACTCCTGGTATGCTTTTTAGTGATGTTTCCGAATCTTACAACATGTTAAAACGGACCATCAATAAACTGAGAAAACTAAATGATCGAAAGCTGTTAGACAGTCTGTTCCATAAAACACAGTCGTAAAATGGCTTAACAACAGAAATGTTGCTGTGTAGGCGGAAGTTCGTTGATCTCTCTAGACAACACTTTTTACTTAGGCTTCCCTAATAGGTGCCAGAAATTCCCGTCTCATTCTTAAATTACTCTAAAGAAGAACTAGCTGTTTCTGATCATGGAATTCTCCAGATCATCAGAATCCCTAAAGCTGAGGTTCAGTCTTTCAAAGCAAAGCATTTAACGACATCAGGTAGTCATATCACAACAAATTTACAATTAATGAATGAGTTTATTATTCTAGTAGCATAGATGAATTCATTAATACTCACACAAACAATAATTCTTACTATCTTCAAGCGTAATAACTATGTCCTTTTCCTATGATGTTTCTGTTTCCATCGTTTTTAAAGCTCCTCTAATCCCACACAGCCCTGATTTTTCATCAAAAATATGTCATTCATGCGTTCTCAAACGAGACATTCATTGCTTTTTCTAGAGGTATTACGTAAAAATCTGCGTAAACCTACCGTTATATGCAATGTGTGAGGTACGGTTCAGGGAATTTTCCCGTTTCTATAAATATATTCCTTGAGAAAAGCACGGTGCATTTCACTCCTGATTTGTAGGTAGAAGTATTTTTGGTGGCTGAGTTCAGCATAAACATATGCAATGTTTTCGAAAAGTTTGTTTTATCCTTACACGGCGAGTGTAGCTGATGATTATCACTTCAGCAAGAGAGCCTAAATGCCATCCACATTAAATTAGGAATTGAGGTTACTACGGAAGGACCAAGTGTGACTTTATTCAATGCAAATTTATTGACAAGTGTCACCTTAATTTGTACAGTTTTAGTTCTTGAGAAGACGACAATATCTTTGTATCAACTAACGGCAAGTTATATGAGGCATGTCAGTTTTCTGGCAATATGAAATAGTTACATGTCATATAATATGGTTAACTAAGGCAAATTATTAGGTTCGATACACAAAATGTTGCATAGATCTAAGTATTCACTCAACTGATAGATTAGGTGGTGAAAACAACAATATTATCGGAATATAACCGTAGTCCAGTAACTATTATTATTATTATTATTATTCACAAACATCTTATGGGTACATAAGTGTTGTAAAGAAACCATTTCGTATTTCTTAAAAAATGCAATAATACACAGTTTTCAGTAATGTTAGCATTATATTTGACATATTTGAAAAAGACAATAATAATAAGTCAGGTCCTGTGTAAATCAGAAGAATATTGAATTAAGTTTAAAGAAATAAAGGGAGAAAATTAGGGGGCAGAAATAAAGTAGACGTGAAATACGCAAATAGTTTAATAAGCGTGTTTGTAAACACACAACGAAGATAAACGACTGAGGATTTATCGTCAAATTAGTAACAAAAATAAAATAGAAAATAATCAAGAAAAAACAACTTATTGCTGTAAGATATGACGTTAGAATGAATGTTTGTGCTGTCATAGTTTGAAATGATGCTATGAAAGTCTCAATCAGATGTAAAGGATAATCAAATATCAATATGTATTAGTCATATATACACAGTGAAGATGAAACGAGTCTGAGAATTTAATTTAAATGTAACACAATTTATTGTCTTTATTACAAACTTCATAATCTTAAGAATAATATTTATTTAGATGAGAAAAAGAGAGAGAAAAGAAATGAACATCTAGTGAAAGGGTTCAACCATGATAATAATGATAACAACTGTGTAATGAATATCAACCTCTGAAGTCAGCCAACAATTTAAAAAGTAAATAAAATAAAATAATAAAATAAGATAAGAAAAATCATTCGCTGCACTCGGATAAATACACGTAGATTTATATGATAGTATACGGAGTGAAACCGGATATACGTATAACCATTTGTGCAATAATAATTTAACATGATGCTATGAAAGTCACAATTAATTGAAAAGGATAATCAAATACAGATTTCTGTGAGTTATATATATGTATGAAGTGAAGATAAAATGAATCTGAGTAGTTAGTTTATTTAAATGTACCGTGAGCTAATTTGTTTTTTATTTATAGACTTTGGATGTTTAGGAATAAAATATGTCTAGAACGACTAGAAGAAATGAAAAGAATATCTTAGGTGTCAAGGGACCAATAATAATATTGATGACAGTAATACTTATGAATGCGGACATAAAAAACTTCATATATCAAGGTGAGTAAAAATAAAATAAAATTAGATAGATGACGGGTCTTGTTTGTATAAATCATTATTAAACACATTGATATTCACTAGATGAAGCAATCCACTTTCGGAAAGCAAATCTCCATGCTGCAGATCCCAATCCTTCAAGCCAGTGAATTATATCTAAACATTTTTGAAATTAACTTTCGTGTTCCATAATTTTAGTATCCATAATACTCGAGAGGTTGTCAGTAAGTGATGAAAAAAATGGTCAAGAAACGAAAAAGGTTGACAATTTGTAATAATCAGACAATTCAAAGTGAACACTAACCTTTTGATACCTCCCAATTAAACAGCACTGAAATCATCATCTTCAGGTCCAAAGTAAAAATTCAATTTTCAACTCCATCAAATGTCTTGGATAAGGCAAGAAGGCCAATGTCGCGGAAATTTCATATATTAACTACAGTCCTCAAGTATATCAGGAAGTGTACAGCCTTGTGTTACTAGAGCTGTCTGAGGTAAGAACTATTTCGGAAACGGTGCAGAGTAGTGTTTCAAATTGTGCCTCGAAGAGATTCACATATAGCCTTTTACATGGTCTCCACAACGATAGCAAGCGAAGACGTTCGTCTGTTATTAAAAGTTTCGACTATGCTGTGGTTTTCGTTTAGTGTCCCAGCTATACCCATTTTCTAGTTAATGGGTACATTACTCTTAACCAATGATCACTCGAAGTAAGTAGAAAATCGAAAGAAAAGTTTTCACTCACATCTCTTCGAAATTCTTGATGCTGCACAAACCTGCAGATTTATTTTTGCTCGAGTGCTTCTGCAACTCTGTTATTGCGAGTCTCAAACCTCACAGTCCGATGATCATTGTGTTGAAGAGGATGTATTAGAATGAAAAGGGAAACATCGGAGATACCATACTTTAAGGACGAACCAATCAGGTTTGCGATAACAGGCCTTGTGTTCTAGCTCAGAATTCACCCACAAATTTGGCTAACAAGCGTACTGGCATTTGAGCTGATGCCATTTAGTGAATAAAAACAGTAAATCTAGTTCCTAACCCTAACAGTCAACTGTAGATCATAATTCTGATTCCTAAAACAGCTTTATAATATTCTTTTAGCCGTAGTCAGTAGGTGAGCATTCCCAAGGTCACCTTAGCCTCGATCATAGGTAATCCTTTTCCACCGACACATCTAGATGGGAGTAACCAGATATCACTTTTTAAACTGATAGCTCAGAAAAATGCGCGATTCACGATATCTGTGGCTTGAGAATGTTCACAAAGTACTCCTTACCATTTACTATGCATCATCATACGTTTTGGGTTCATGTTCTAGAGTGAAATATTCTGTGAACACTCGTAAAATGCGACACCTTCATCTATACCATCTCTAAGGATTTGGAAGATATGAACGTGAATGTCACAATCCGTAAAACGGTCTATCTGATACATGTCGCAGACTACAAATAAAACTTCGGCAATTTCATGTTCAGAAAGATCTACGATTGTTGGTGCCGTACTATCTAAAGTCTTATGTTGACTGCGACGAGATACCTCTAAGGCAAACTATGGACTGGTAACGTTGAAACTCATTCCTAGTCATTTTGACGCAGAATTTCCATTTAGTCTAAAACAGTTTTACTCGGTCACATTTAGAGCAGGAAAATAGTGTTTCCTTCCTCACTCTGAAGGAATAAGAACACAATAGGAAGTAGATCACAGCGAGCCACGAAATTAGTTTAAGGATTCAAATGCGAATGCTTCAAACCACTGAATCTTTACACTGTTAGAGTATAGTTGTCTCAGCGGTGACCTAATAATTTATAGCATTCCAAGAAACTACTGGGCATCACCCTTAAACACCTTCTTTAGCTCAGTCTTCACAAACCTTAGGGGTGTTACAGAAGTTAGCGGCACAACATAGCATAGTGAACTATAGGCACACCTCCTACTTCTTAAGAGTGGGACTGTCGAATTACAGTCGTTCATGATACTAATGGATTTATCATTATGTAACTACCATAATCTATAAGATAGAACAATATATTTAATACGAATAAAAGATATGAAATAACATTCAACAGAGACTACGCCTGCAAGGCCGAGCCACGCCATCTCATCAGTTCGAATTAACTCTATTCATCCTTCCCGCATTCTCCCCGTTGGGTTTTTCTCCGCGTTAAATATTGAATATGTATTTTCCGAGTAGTACCGTGTTCAGCTTTGAGGATTGTGTGGTTAGGGTGCAATGCCACTACAGAATTCGCTGCCGTCTGAGTAAGTCCAACTTACATCCCAGGAGTCCTTTAAGAGAATATATGACATAATCTTAGGGAATAAAGACAGCGTCCCACTAGCATTTACCAACATTTCATTATTTTTCTTTTATCGTTGACATACCTAGGTTCTTACATGGAGGCATCGGTTACTCACTGCTACTAGATACGGAATCTCGTTAAATCAAAGCTTTTTTCGTCCATTATTAGTGAAACTAATCGTGGAGTGACATGTCATCACTTTAGGTATCGGTGGAACTGGAGTAAATATCGAGCCTCGTTTTGAATGACATTGAGGAGAGTGAAGTTACCACTGGATCAATTGATGAGTTTTACAGTTTAGTGATCTATATCAAGAAAATTTTTACATGCATTTTTTCGAGAGGTCGTTAGTGTTCTTAGTTAAACAGATGTCCTTTTAGATGTGATTTGGTGGTAAAGTGGATTGGTGATCTGTCAGCGGGAATATTAATTATAGGCTATGTAATACAAAAGGACCACATACCCATAATTACACCGCACTACACAGGGTAATGGTTACGAGTTTCCAAATGGCCTGATTGACGATAATTTTGAAGTACTAGTACTTTCTAGTTGCCTTACAATTACTAACTTTCAAAAGCGTAGGGTGACATCGAGCAGGATTTTTTAACTGAGAGCCTTGGTATTTGCTGACAAAATCTCTAAGCGATTTTGGGGTTCTGGAGGTCGAATGTTTTTTGTTAGCTGCAGTAAGCCAGGAAAAATAGAAACCCTAATTATAACATATAGTTATTCCCAGGTAACCTTCTGTCGAGGATAGGGTGCTGCTGGAATATTCTACAAATTATGTGGTGAATAGAGCATCAGTGAAGTCCACCACAATGTTTTTGCATTTACTGACCATGAGGTGCAGACTCATCATCCATTATCTAGAAGGCAGGTTTCAGTTTCAGTTTGGAAAGGATAGGAGGCTTAATGGCCTGTGTTAGTCCTGGCAATGGTAGTCTCTCAGCTGATCCAACTTTCTTCTGAAAGTGTCAACGGATGGAGCCTCAATCACATGCTGAGGTAATGAATTTCACCCGTTAATAACTCGATGAGAAAGTCGATGTTCAGCTGACAATTAATTTGTCAAAAACGTTTTAGCGTGTACATGAGTAAAAGCCCTACGTATTGACTATAAAGTTTTACAACCTTGTGTACAAGAATAATCTCACGTAAATTGTTGATTTACTCGCTTCAGAACGAAAAGTGATGAAAATTGAAACAGTATCTCTTCAAGTTAAAAAAAATACCGGTGGGTGAAGGTTAAAATGTGGCGGTATCTACAGAATCTGGCCTTAAAGTCGCTCCCAGTTAAGAAGGAAGCTTGTGATTATATTGAGTTTATGTTGCTTCAAGGTATAATAATGATTTTAAGTACCTTTTTCTGTTTAGTATGTTCACATTTTCCTGACTGTCATATTGTTAGAACCGACTAGTAATTATATCATTGTTTCTCCCTATTTTGCATATATTTATTCCGATTTTCAACCCCGCTATTTTTTTCGGACTGCAAGCTAATTATTGTAAAGCTATATATTGGTAGGTCAGTCAGTGCAAACTCTGTCTTACGATACTTTTTACTGATGATGAAAATTTCATATCATGAACAGAATCTCCCTATTTTGGGGTAATGTTCGTCCGGTCTAGGTAAATTTTGGGGAATCAGCTATAGAAAACTTTGGGAAAATGCCTCAAGTCCTCAAGAATCCCCCTAGGTCTAGAGAAATTTCCCAAGATCTTGGTAACGTTCTCAATACGTCTACAGAATCTTATAACTCTGGTTTTTTCCTTCATACTTTCCACAAACTTTGGGTAAAACCATCTTATGTTTCACGAGTATGGTTAAAACCCCGAAATTCCCCAAAGTGGTGCTACTTGTGTTTGGTTCTTAATTGGATATTTAATTTGATCATTAATTCATACTTGAATTTTTGTGACCGAAAAAGAGTTAACACATTATTATTGTCCACTCATTTACCTGTCTTTTTTTTCTATGGCTCATGCTTTTCACAATTTTGAAATGAATTTACGTTTCAATTTTACCGGTTTAGTAATAGTTTTGTTTTTCTGACGTAAATTCTCCCTGCAGGTATTAAAAGCAAATGTATTCTGTTTAATTCAATCCCATTACCTACCTGCTATGTCTAAACGTTTTAAGAAGGAGAAAATTGTAGAGTATACTGGTCACACTGAACATTACAGGCTTCCGGATCCTCTTTATGCTAATAGATATCGTAATCAGTTTTCACCAGATCAATCTAACTTCGAAAGGAATGATAATAACGTTGATGAAGCACATCTCTTTGTGCCACCTTGTTTACATTTACCCCCATCTTATGTTTCACACATGAATAATCCTGATTTCAACATTAGTAATAATAATAATACTAACAAACATGAATCTCAGGGTGTTGTAGAGAAAGTAATGCTTCGTCTCGTTAAGTATTTTGAGAAGCCACAAAACAATGCACCACATGAACACACCAATTGTAATTACCTACACAGTGATTCAACGCTTGAAGAACGTCCACTTATTTCTGATCATGATGAATATGGTGGTGATCATGTTTATTCCACTGCAGCAACAGCAGCAGGTGCATCAACATCATTACCAACTACAGAAGACGGTGCGGATTCAACAGCTTCTACTTTTGTTAATCCAAGCGAAGTAGAAAGTTGGATGCGTCGTCGATTGTATTATCATTTTATGACACCTATTGGCAAATTTCATGCTAAACGACGTATTCCATTCAAACTGTTCGTTCAAATTCTCAAGGTATTATTAGTTACAATCCAGGTAAATCTTTTCATGTGGTTCGTTGAAGTCTAGTCATCTTTGTTTTGTATCTTTTGTATACATGACCACTTACCTAACTGTAAATTTCAGGATCCTCCACACGTAATCTTATTCATTTATCGTTCTTATTAGATAGTAATAAGGTCTGTAGTGTTGATTTTGTCCATGAACAGCTATATTGTGATAACACAGGGTTAAAAATCCATATTCCTTTTTTGGTCATACAGATAGGTCAGGTCTATGATATATGGTAGCGCAAGCGGAGGCACATTCTTGCTAGAGCCTGTGTTAATGATATCTGACTGTTACTTCGGACTGATGATGTTTCCAACCAACTTATGGTCACATGATTTATATAGACAAGTAGACAAATGTACAAATAGTCATAATCATGTGTAACATATTCCTGAGTCAATCAGTCAGTTAGTCTATGAGATGAACCGTTTTCATACGTGATATTCCGTCTCAAAAAATCATGTTTGTTTCAACTAGCTAGCTTTTAAATATTTTTATTTCCGTCATAGATTGGTGATATAAATTATGGCACATCTAAACGCCAGAAAGTACTGAACGCTTGTTTCGTCATTACTTGAGACTACAGAAGCATGCATGCACGACTCCTACTGTAAACTGTACTCAGAACTGTTAATGTAGATATCAATTTAGTGACGGATACAAATTTCGGTGATAATTTTCCCTTACAGTTTCTTTAGCTTAATTATTGTGGTTTTTTTTTACTGAGCTTTTCATTTTCCCTGTCGACATGCTGTCTTTCGATGCGGTGAATTGAATCGACAGAGATTTGTGCTAGACTCTACGTTTATAATCATATCATTTTATAGTTGTCCTTATCGTATCATTGGCTTAGTGGTTAATTTACTCGTTCAATCAATAAGTCAAAAATTCACACTTTACTTTTAGTAATTAGATCAGAACGGTTAAATAGTGTCACTAACCCTAAAATACACGGTATTTTTGTAAGTTCGATATACAAATCCCTGCTTAGTATACGAGTCGCATGTACAATTTGGTCAGAAGTAAAGCCTATACACTCATTAGTGGTACTGACTAGTGTTGCAATTTGTCCTGGTTTTAATGTTTAAATGTGTCTGAAGTTGTTTAGCACGTTCTTTAATCTTCCATCGGTGTTACACCGTCATTTTAATATAGTTTATTTTTATTAGTATGAGGGGTTTATGGAGATGGCCGAATTTTTTTGTTTACATCGCAGACTGATTGTAGTTGAAAGGCAGTTGAGAACCAAGAGAAACTGGACAACCGTTTCATCCTAGTATCGGACTCGTCAGCAGTCCTCATCTATGAACCCATAGGAAATCGAAACAAAGACCTTTCAGATCTCATGTCGCACTCTTGGCCTGTAAACCACTGAGCTGCTATTCAATGGTTTATAGTTTCTAACTTTAATCAGCTCACGATATTTGAGTTAACTTTCTCTTCGTTTCTTTTGATTCCCCCGCCCCCAAAACCCAGTTAATTGAATTTGGATTTTATCGGGCAGCCCATGTATCTTTTGGTGATGTATCACATAAAGCATTTTGTCATCTATACTTACGTCAATGGGATTCACAATATGAAACATTAGATTATCCACCAGCAACTGGTGATTATGCTGTATACACAATAAATGATTTTTATGAACACGTTGGTTATACTATCACTCAGGTAATAAACAGATTTAATTTTATTTCCATACATTCATTTTCTTCTTAAAGAAAGGTTCATGATTAAAAATTTAGACTTCAGTTTTTGGTGTCCGTAACTAAAAAACAAATCGATATATTAGCAGTTAAAGATTCCCGTTGTAAGAACTAAAACAACACAATATTGTTTTCAATTAGATCCACATCAGGCTTTAATCTAATGTTTATATTTATATGAAAACTTTTTAAACCAATTAAAGCAGTTTATGAGTCTATGATCACAATGAAATAGATTATATATATACACGCAATAGGTAGAAAGCACGAATTAATAGTAAGAATTTCATTAAAACTATGAACTGATCTAAGTTAGACCATCATTAAAAATCTAGAAGTGTTGAATGAGAGTTGTTTTAATAAGGGACTTAGCAGTGCGCATCCAGACTGGTGTACTAGTGTTGATAAGAATAATAAAATGAAAGTTCTAGTCATTAGTCCAACGTTGAAAATAGGTCAAACTTGGATAAATGAACTTTCAAACAATAATCACAAATCACAATTGAAATTGCTCTGTAAGAAATGTGTAGATAATTAGATATTGGAGAATCTAAACTGAAAGAGTAACAACTGACAAACAAATACGGGATGTGAAAAATTGATAAAGCCGTTTACTAAGTCATATTCAGTCAAGGCGGATACAGGGGTGTCACGAATTTTTTCCGGACACAAACTAGGGTTTTCGGTTCGTATCCCTATAGCTTCTACTGTATGATTACTTAATCAAATGCCGTAATAATTGAAAAAATCAACTCGACAACTAAACGTAACTGGATAAGTAAAATTAAATTTCAGAAAACTGTTATTATGGGAGTTGTTTGCAGAGGTTGTTAAATTTGAAGTTTCAGATCAAAAGACTGACACCTTTTTAGGCAACCATTGAAAGCTAGGAAGCACAAGTAAACACTTGTTTTGTCCCTGTATGTGACTAAACAGTGAGCATCCACGACCCCACCAGAGATTGAATCTGATCCGTTTCATTTGTATTATTCTGTTTTGTTATGTTTTTTCTTTGTTTTTCGTCTTAATCGTTTCATTCACTTTCGGTACAGTTCAATAAAACAAAAGAATTGGCCATTGGTGGTTATATGTTTGATTCATTGAATCCAACAATGAAATTATGTATGAGATATGTATCTCCGACGACAGATGAGGATAAACATCCTATGCTCAGTGTATCATATATACGTGAATCAGAAAGTGAGTTTATTATCGTCGTAATCTTATTCACTTATTTTCTTTCATTCACTTCTAGTCCTTACTAATAGCATATGTACGACGTCAATATGAATGTTTTGTGTTATTGCATTTAGTTTCCAAACTGTATGGTTGAGTTTGTACGTATCAGATGCAATAGAGTTCGAAAATCTACTCATCACTACTTAGTTCTCTTCATTGTTACTCTTTATGATCTTTTTGAGAGCTAAGCTATTATTATCTGGGGTGCTAAACTGGAAATAACTGTTTGCATACTCAGATTATGGTTAACAGTGGAATCAGTGGCATTTATTTTATCTTATTATGAACTTGTCAACTAAAACATATCTGGACCTTGTTGAGTTACTTAGCCCAAATTGCTATGTTATAGCCCAACACAATGTATTAAGTAAAGGGTGTTTACAAAATGTAATCCAATTACTCTTTAGTAGTAATGGTTATATCATCCTTTGCTAATAACTCTTGAGAAGATAAAACAAAAGGTTTAATTGAATAACTCAAAATATAGACAAGAAAACAGAGTAATATAAATTTGTTTTTATTTCATACGTTCTTATCAAATGCCTACAACCATATATATATATATATAACATGATAAACTAATACTTATGTTTGGATTGACGAATGATCAGCGTCTTTATTGTGTACTGACACAGAAAGTGGCGTATGTTCGTCTAGTGGAACTAATCGATTCATAAGAAGTTATTTTTATATGTTTACGCTTGTCAGATGGCAGAGGACATATTCGGACCACTTGACTAGCTATACTTTATCTAATCAATGTCTAGACACATTCTTAAAACCTTTCTCGTCGACTAACGGTTGTCATGTTTGAATAAGTTAGTGTCTATAATATCTTGCTTTCAATTCATTCAAACTAAGGTGATGTTTATTGGTAGACTAAAGACAAATTAGGAAGAACATAACAACGGCATTATAGATTTTTTAATAAGTATCATCTTATTTTGTAACATATCACAAAACTTCAATATCCGTAGTTTTGAGCTCACTTACCGACTTACAGTTGATCATGCGTACATTTAACAGAACAATATGTTGTTGGTCTACAGAAGTAGATACACCGACAAATTTATAAAGCCTGTTTGTTATTTAGACATCAATAGAATTGCCATATATGATTTGCTTTATTAACAATGGAAAAAATTGTCATGTTCCTCAGAACCTATTCGAATAAAGGATACAAAACGCTTTTCCCAACGAGTAAAGTTGATAAAACCTGATTTAAATAAACTAAACAACACTGAATATCAACGTAAAGGATGATAAATTGTCAATTAATAAACGTGTCAGGAGTAAGAAGATGAATAAAAACACTTTTACCAAGACCTTCGAGATAATATTTGATTAAAAATCCTATAAGGGAAAAGAGGCTCAGGAATTATGAATTAACTTGATAGTTCTAAAACAGAAAGTTTGAACAGGTATAAAAACTTTTGACGCAACAATACACATCAGAAATCAGATTTAGTGATTCAAGTACTCAGATTTGAGTTATGCTGCGTTGAAGGCTAGTGATAAAACTCTGTATACTATATATATAGACTCATTATTCTACTGAATATCAACATAAATATATCCCCTTATTACTTATAATTGTGACAATATTTCATAAGTCAATACCTATAAAGAATGATTTGTTAACAAGAACGAACTAGTCATAAACTACTGATTGAGATCATGAACCGATTGATGTAAGGCCATCACAATTGAAAACGTGGAAGCACTAGACGGCCGTTTCGTCCTATTATGGGACTCCTCAGCAGTGCGCATCCACGATCCCGCGAGCGGGATTCGAACCCAGGGCCTTCGGTCTCGCACAAGAACGTTTAACCAACTGGACCACTGATCCGGCATCCAATGGTGATAATGGTCTAATGATTAACCGTTCTCGCGCGAGACCGAAGGCCCTGGGTTCGAATCCCACGAGCCGGATCGTGGATGCGCTCTGCTGAGGAGTCCCACAATAGGACGAAACGGCCGTCTAGTGCTTCCACGTTTTCAATTGTGATGGCCTTACATCAATCGGTTCATGATCTCAATCAAAAACTTAATAATCTCCACAACCCCTATACTAGTAGTCATAAACTAGTTTGTTGTACTTTATAATGATGTGCAGTAAACTAAATAATAATAAGATTGCAATTCTTTAGTGTTTTGATGCAGTCAAATATAATTTGAATGATCACCATATTGAAATGTAATAATAATAAATTGAATAATATACACCATACACACACACACACACTTGTAGAAATTATGAATTAGTGATACTTGAGAAAATAATTATTTTAGTGAAGAAAAGAAAGAGAAAAACACTTATCTTTTGAGTTTCAATATTATAATTATGACTACTACTACTACCACTGTAGTGAACAAGAACACCAATGGGGACAATCCAATGTATTTAACACAGCATTATAGGACTTATTAATAAAATCTAACAATCAAATAGTAAGTACGTAATTTGCAAAATGTCTATCAATTGTCTCATAATAACTCAGACTTTATTATTCTTGCATTTTCATACAAATTACATTCTGTTTCCATTATTTACTGTTCGATTCTCTTTGTTTCTCTGCTGCCAGACATTCTGTTCCTGACTAACATCATATACTACTTATTTCAGTATAAGTAGCACACACCACTACTACTACTGTTATCCAATGAATAGAATCAACTGTTTAGAAAATAATAAATAAACTAACAAATACGTAGTACAGACAGATGTTCAATTATTTTTTATTTTTCTGTATTCATAGAAGACTTTGATACATTGAATTGTCTACATTATTGTTGTTATTAATAATGATATTGGTAAATATCACTTCAATGTTAATGAGATTATTATACATTCATTTAAGTGTTTACATTTTTAGCTTGTACAATTTAATAGGTGTTAAATTTGCACATTATTAATATTATTTTATTATTTATTTAAACATATAAACATTGATAAAGGGAGGCACCAATTAGATATGCACCACATAAATCATTCAATCCATATAAGGGATAAAATATTGTCAGAGTGCTCAAACTGAAGCAGGTGGTTTACGTAGGGGGCAATTCCTCAAGACTTTGACCTAAAGGTCTGATCCACAAGACAGTGGAGTAACGTAAGGAGATGCAGTCTCATGGTAGTTAGTGACCAGTGGGTTCATACGTAATTTGTTCCCTTAGGATCCTGGAGCCCATGTGCACCACTGTTTTGAAATTGTAGTTTTCCAACTCTTCCAGGTAGACTGTCCATGTCCACCAAGCAGATTAAAGGGCCGGACATTCGCTTTTCGTCCTCTCATTTTCTTAAACAACACTGGTGTTGCGAGAAGTCAGTGAGTAGGACTTCCCTAGCAGAGGCTATATACGTGTGGTCATGTGAGAGCATTTGGAGAGGGAGAGCGAACTCTCTCCACTCTCGGCCGCATCAGGGCATTTGGGGGCTATATACACATATATACATTGATCCAAGTTTCCACACCTTATTAGCACAACAAGATGATCACTAATTTCATAATAGTTACTTCAATTGTAGTACCTATATAAAAGAATGTTTACATATAAAGATATATTATCTACCATTATTATCGTTTACTTTTTATTGAATGCATATACTACTTATTTCTTAATTCAAACAATATTAAACTTACTAAATATAACATTTATTTATTTATTTATCTATTAAATAGAATGTACATCTATTGAAGTGAATAAAATCAATTCTGAACAATTAGCTAATGGAAATTTAATAAAAACATTTTTACAGGATCATCAATTGGATATTGATTTTAATTAGTAAGTTATTCATTCATTCATTCATTTGTTACGAATACCCCTTAATCATTTAAAAATTTATGATAATTTTACTATGTTCATGTGTCCAGTCACCGACTGCCCTAACGAGCGATGTATTATGGTGTAGGAGTAGATTGGAAGAAAACTAGGGGCGGTCAAATTAAAACATGTCACAAATGCATGAAGTCACTGACAAGTGGACTGAGCCATGTTGGTGGGTGTAGACTACTTGGTTGGGATCCGCGGGACGATAGGAACCAATGGTTAGTGACCTTGAACGACATGGCTGAAAATCGTTTGCAAAGGCACAGGTGCATCCACTCTTTGTGTTTTCCCAAATTCTAATCTTTTGAATTCTTCATATCCCTTCCTTTTTTCTCTTTCCGAATTTCTTTCACTGGATTATACTCGTTGAATAACATCTTCAAACCCTAATGTTCCAGATTACTCTTTGTACTTTTACTATCTCTACCACTATGAGATTTGAGTGGACATTCGTATCTGTATGCTAATGTGGTATGGCAACTCGAACTGATGTACGTACGTACGAAGTTCTACGTTGTTACTGACTGACACTTTCAACCACTAAATTGAAGCACTGGTTCAGTGGTTAAGGTATTCAATTTTCAACCAATAAGTTGACAGGCTTAAGCCCCACTCTACTGACTTCAGTTTGGGAAGACTGATTGAATCACTATTTTTAATACTTGGAGTATGGTTCAAACCGAATTACAGCAATCTGTACACCTGATAAATTAGATAACAATAATCATCAAGTTGTAAGTTCGAATCACGAATTCCATGCTTAAAGAAGAAGAAAAAATCGAACCAACATAGTATTAGTAGTTATTTTTCGAGAAGATAAGAGGATTTATCTCGAAATTCTCTTCCTTTGAAGCTATCTATTCATGAATTAGTTATCTTACATCTATGTGTATATCAAATGATTGTTAGAAATCTGACTTTATAAACAGTTTGAACTGTATTGTGTTATACATAAGTTGGCATATTTCTAATGAATGTGTTGAGCGATCTTTTGAATTACTACAAGTTTATCAATATTACCTGTAAGGTTTAAAATGATGTGGAATAATTCCATTCAGTGATTGGCATTTCAATATTTAACCCAAAAGTTCATTAAACAAGACAATGGCAAAGTAGTTTTTACTCTCATAGTAGCCGATTACCAAAACTATAACCTTCAATCATTTATTTTTCATGTGTAACTATTTCTAAACCAGTTTTTCAACTGATTTGCGCAGAGAAATTTTTATTCCATTTATTTAGTGTATGAAGTTAGTTAACCATTTCAATGCTCACTGACATCTTGTAAGTAATCCTGCTTTCCGATGATGTGTCTATACTGATAAATGGTAACCAGTTAGCGATGATACTGTGCAGTATTATTGTCACTGTATGGGGCAAGGTTTTACATACGTCACCTCGAAAAAATATCACACTGAAAACACCCTATTGACGTTTGAACTGGATGTGTTACAAGTATTATAATGATCAGTTGTTGTTGTCTTCTCAACTCTTCAATATGGATACAATAAGCTCTCTTACAATTTCTAAATCTGTTATAACTTGTGGCCTGTGTGCCCTGCTAATGTATAACGTAACCATGCTGTCAATTAGAGAGCAGTGACTTATCGATCGGACCAGTGACACGTAAACCTATATGAGCAGTCTAGAGTACTTATTCACATTGCGTCGGATAATAGAAGCAGATATGAAAACGATGAATTACAACTGGACGGAGCTAGAAAGGATTGCCCAGGACAGGGTTGGATGGAGAATGCTGGTGAGCGGCCTATGCTCCTTCACGAGGAGTAACAGGCGTAAGTTAGAGTACTTATTGGTCTTGCTTCCTGCCTAGCCCAGCCAGTCAAGTCCAGAACACCGATCTCAGCCTCTTCAGTAGTAATAGTTCACAGGTCAAAATAAAGCTCATAATAAGAGGGATACGAATAGGAATAGTTTAGTTATTTAACAATTATACGATAAAAATATACGCATAGTATCGGTCTATAAATGGATCCCAAAAGTTACCATTCATTATGCTTATTGGGGCATAACAAAAGCACTCCATTTATATCTCCTAACAGTTATCTAAATATATCATAAAAAACTAATATACTTCAAGGTACTCTATTGCATGGTATTTTACAAATGTAAAACAGTTTTGAAGTGCATAAAACAGTCATTTATCTGTCTAAGGCATTATCCGTGTCGTATCGAATCAATGAACTAAGAATATTATAAGTCGATCTAATTAATGGTGCAGTATACTTAATACATACTTATAACTACGTCTATCAGAGTAAATTACCTGCCCCCAAATACCCTGGTACGGCTGAGAGTGGGGAGAGTTCACTCTCCCTCTCCAAATGCTCTCACATGGCCACGCGTATATAGCTTCTGCCAGGGAAGTCCTACTCACTGACTTCTCACAACACCGGTGTTATTTACGAAATTGAGAGGATGAAAAGCGGATGTCTGGTGCTTTAACCGGGTTGGTGGACACAGAGGGCTCACGTAGAGGAGTTGGAAAACCACGATTCCAAACAAATGGTGCACATGGACTCCAGTATCCTGAAGGAACAAATGGCGTATGAACCAATTGTTAGTCATCGGCTACCATGGGACTGCATCTTCTTACGATGCTCCACTGCCTTGTGGATCAGACCTTCATGTCGAGAGCTTCAGATGTGGCCCCCTAAGAACACCACTTGCTTCGGTCTGGGCACCCGGGTAGTATCACAGCCCTCACACTTATCAAATGAGATTTGTGTGGCGCATATATATTTGGTGCCTCCTTGTACCAATATCTATGTGTTAAAATAAATAAATAAATTTGTAAGCTGAATTACTAGGTCGCATGTACTCTTATTTCTAAATTAAGTTTTGTTTAGAGCTAAACCATGTCACAGAAAAGCTTAACAGTAATAGAAACACGAAAGCAATTCGTAAGGTTACTGAATTTTAGTTGTTCTAAATTGTGTCATTTAATTTAAATTTTCTTGGTACAGTCTCCTAAATGTTAAAAAAGGCTACATGAAATGCATGGAGATCCATCCACGTGTTTGTCTTGTAAATTTCTAATATTCCATCACTCTATACCTTTTTTTGAGTGAACAAATGCGGTATGTGTAACCATTATAACTGCATTCAATTGTCTCTCTCTCTCTGTCTATGTGTATCTATATCGGTATAGGGATTTGAGGGGAATATAGTATTTTCACAGTTGAATTCACTCGTTGATCTTAGCTCGGAGGTCTAGAGGTTGAGCGTTCACTCGCGAAACCGAAAGTCCTGGGTCCGATTTCCGCGAGTGTGGTCATGGGTGCGCACCGCTGAGCAGCACCATACTAGAACGAAACAGCTGTCTAATATTTCCAGATTTTAAATGGTAGTCTAGCTTAGATTAACTCATGAATTCAACTGTGAATATATATATGGCTTTAATTTCGAATATTAATTCAAGTATCAGAAAAATATTTTCTACCTAATAGATATCACATTAGAATTAAGCCATACACGTGTTCGTTCAATAATCGAATCTAAACTTTCATGTATTCAAGGTGTTATTCTGCATAGAAATTAAATGTCGATTTTCTTTATCACATGCAGAAATTGATTTGTACTGATAAGAGGATAGAAAAAATAATGTGTAACACTTTGTTTTTGATCATCATTCAATAAATTTACTGATTGATTTCACTGAATTATATCATAAGATGTAGATTTTTGTTGTTTGTTGAGTCCCTACAACAAGCATAGTCAATAACCATGTCACAATAATACATCGTGTATTTGAACGTGCTTAGATACCGATTTCCTAATCACTCCATAGTCTCAAGAAATCTACTGTTGAATGCCGAAGAGAAAGCAAAAGGCGAAAAGTATGAAAAAAAGAAGACGTCATCTAGTAGATTTATTCATGTACAAAAAAAGTGTAAGTGTAGAACTATCTATAGCCCGAAAATTCCATAGGCTTTTGGGAATTACATCTAAATTAGTAATGAGATTCATAATTGTCCTATCAGAATAATAGCGACATATTCAGTGCTTTCTCAGAATTATCTTGGAAGTTTTTTAAAGAATACAAATTGGTTAAAGTATTTGCAACATTTTTTCTTGATCTTTTGAGGAATTATTGAAAGTTCTCATAGCAGAAATACATTCATGCATTATCTTCCTCTGAATCAGTTCATTTCTTCTAAACTATGTTTCCTTTATTCTGTATCTAACTACTCTTTTACTTCATATTTTGAGTTAAATTTTGTTTTGTACTGATTATGCTGCTCAGAAGTCTAAATCAGTGTACACTCTTCACAGTTTCTATGCTGTTGGCTGACAAAATACTTGTTATTTTAGGTCATATCATACTAGGCAGATCGGTTGGACACAGCGGTAAGACCGTAAGTAGGAACTTTAGGTTCGAGAGCAAAGTTGTACCACTGACTGTACACAGATGTGATGGCAGTGGGTTGTTTCCAACGGTTTTGCCTTCAGACAATTGGGAGGAGGTTTTTGGATTAAATCTGCACAAAAAATCTAACATCTCATCTCACTCATCTGCATCTTCTTAGACACTGCAACCACTCTCCCACATGGAAACGATCACCCATAATCCAATTTCTTTTCAGGGTACTTCAAAAAGAATTGTCCTTCAATCGTATGGAGACTGAACTTATGTTTAACTTGTATTTAGCTTTATAAGGGCTATGGCTTTTAGTGGTTGAATCACTAAAGTATATGGGTGGTAAATAAGATACATGATGTTGTACCAACATATATATATATATATATATATATATATATATATATATATATATATATATATATATATATATATATCAAATGAGTCGAATTATTTATCATAACAAGAATAGTGCGAAAGACTAAGCATTGGGATTATAGTTTGAAAAGATAGAAGACAACGATATGTATGAAGGAATAATGAAAGTAAATTCAAAAATACACCGGTTGACGTCTAATATTCCATTACTATTCAGTGTTAGAACTCTTATTTTTAATACATATTTATTGAGATTAATTCTGTGGATCAACTTTATGTTTTATATTGGATGTCGGGATTTCGACCTCATATAAACATTAGTGTGAATATTGAAAAAGAGAATAAATATTCGATTTTATCTGATTATTGATCCCTATATATCTTTGTATGGATATATATAAAGCTTAACTGTTGAACTCTAAGAAATATCAATGTAATCAACATGTTTCCTTATCTACTGAATATCAATCCATAAAATCTTTTATATAGTACAGTTTAGTGGATTTAACCTCGAACCACACATTAAGTCTAGGGTTTTATAATATTCTTCAACGGTCTAAGTGACTGAAAGTCGAACACTGTAACCATTGAGTTACCTCTTAAACCTATTCTGATTACGATATATTATGGGACTGGACCTCCTATCTTATCGATAAGAGTTTTGGTTGTTAAAGTTTTGAGAGTAATCTTTATTAGTTTCATTTTTCTCAGTTTGGAACACTGAGAACATCAGTATTTACGTTCGAACCTTGTGACATGTTTTATCAGAAAGTGTTGATTGTAAACTCATAAATTATCTTAAGCAGAAATGGGTGGTGGCTAGCAGTGAAATCCAGAGCACATGTTTCATCCTATTTAGGATCCTTCAGCTGGATATACCTGCATCTCATTGTTGATATTCGCTCTGCGACTTAAACCGGGAAGCTTTTGCTTCAAACAACATCGCGTTATCCGCCTAGCTACTAAGTTCAGATAACCTTTTGCTTATACAGTGGTTTGAATTATAACTCACATATATATATATATATATATATATATATATATATATATATATATATAAATTACAACCAAAAACGTTTTTGAGCACCATATGTCTTCTCGTTTTTTTCTTCTATGTTGCTTGAGAAATTTCTAAATAACCTATTTTCTTTCTCATTTACACACTATCGTCGTCCAATCAACTGTGGGTTACCTTTACCCTTCAATTCTACTCACGGAATTCCAGTTTACTTGGATTTGATATTTATTTCAATCTGTTATCTCCACCAATTTATCAGTTGGATTGGACACAAAGCACTGAATGTTATCGTTTTATGATTAAGGTATGATAGACAATTATTTTCTTATTTATTTATTTGAACACATAAACATTGATAAAAGGAGGCACCAAATGAATATGCACCAAATAAATCATTCGATCCATATGAGGGATAAGATACTGCCCGGATGCCCAAACCGAAGCAGGGGGTTTTCTTGGGAGGCCACTCCTCAAGCCTTCGACCTAATGGTCTGATCCACAAGACAGTGGAGTAACGTAAAGAGATGCAGTCTCATGGTAGCTAGTGACCAATAGGTTCATACGCATTTTGTTTGGGATTATGGTTTTCCAACTTCTCAGATGGATCCTCCATATCCACCAACCCGGTTAAGTCGCTGGATATTGGCTTTTCATTTTCTCAATTTCGGAAATAACAGTAATGCCACAGGAAGGTAGTGATTAGGACTTCTCTGGCAGTTGTTGTATGCATGTGGCCATGTGAGAGCATTTCGAGAGAGAGCGAACTCTCCCCACCCTCGGCCGTACCAGGGGGAGTTCTTTAAATTATTTTCTACACCCCACTGTTAATGTTCTATTTTGGAATGCATTTAATTATTAAGCTTTAATGTGTTTTATAACGTTTACACACTTTTTTTCTCACTAGGTAGTAGTAATCTAGTCTTTCTATATGCGGTAACATTTCTGACGCTCCGATTTAAGTCTTACTAGGTTAGCATTAGTTCTCTTAATTATACAAATGCAGCTAACTAGTGTCGATGTCTACGAAACCTACGTTAAGCAAGGGATCCTATTAACAACGTTCAACTGTTTTAAATGAAAGGAATCTTTAAAGCAATTAGTCCCTTTCCTAAATTTCGATAATGTAATAAGAAGACGAAGATTATTATAATTATGTGATGATAGATTAGCGTAATACATTTCAAACAATCTGATCACACATATACTTGTTAAGAGCATTTATATGTAAAAATAAAACGTCGACTAGACTGGAAATGAGATAACAAGAGACAAGTTTAATAATAAGAGTAATAATAATAATAATAATAATAATAATAATAATAATAATAATAATAATAATAATAATAATGTGAACACAATTGGAAACCTTATCACTCTGGACAATAAGTCAATATTACTAGGGTAGATTTAAGGTGAGAACAAACTGTTTTTGAATACACAAAGAAGATTTGAATTTTCGTATGGCTAAGGCTTCAATAAACCTTAGTATACGCCCTTTTACACTTTCATACAACAACACAAAAGCCGAGTTAAGATCAATCTTATGGCCTGTTTCGATTATATGTTTAGCAATAGAGGATGATGGATGTTGGTTTTCATTATCCCCACGGCAATTTTTTTAAAAAAAACCCACCCTTTTTTTAAAAAAATTTTCAACCCCAAAATTACAATATTTTTCATCTCGTTTCGTCCAATGAAATGGCTAGTTTTAAAATTTGTTTTAATTGGTTAGTTATGTCTTGTCAAATTGTTATAAACCATCAGTACTTGTCGACGAAGTACATTTTAATCATCATTATGGAGGAGAGTAACGTGCCGGGTACAAGCCCTGTTGTTTCTCACGTAACAGAAATGGAGGAAGTCTTTTTGACAACCTTGTTTCTCGTTGCGTTCCCATCGCTTGAGGCGTTGAAGTCCGCTATCACAAATTATGGAAGATCGACTTACTGTCATTATGTAGTTCGAGATTCGCAATTGCTCCTCCCTATGTATGTGTGACCACACACACACACAATGGAACTGGTAAACACAGTGGGATGTGACACAATCGTTTTCATGTCTTTTAGGTTTTGGATGAAGCATGCACCCTGTTCCTTCTTTGATGACGACCTTTACTGCGCAATACGTTTTGTTGATGACTGATTTAAGCCTTTGTTTCAATAAAAGGCTATTTTTAATCACCTCTGAGTGGTGAGCCTTTTTTCTACCAACACTACAGTAGGTCTCACTGCACCATGAACTTTGCATCTATTTATGAATTTCAGAGGATGGCCATTTTCCATTAATGCCTTACCTAGCAACTTAACATCATCATCAATGGCGTCATTTGTACAAATACGATGAAGCCTGTTGAATAGGCACCTTATCGAACTACGTTTGTATTACACAGTGCAATAACTATAATAACTAAGGTATTGACTTGTTCACGTTGATTTTCTAAAAATGGATCGTTTGACTGAGCCATCTTCTTGTCTACTCAAAAGTATATCTATGAAGGGAAGTTGATTGTTCTCCTCTTCACATGAGAGACTGTTGTTTATATGGCTTAAGTAATTACCCCTACACACATACACAAACACTCTCCGATAATTGAGTTACTGATTATATGAAATAATCAATTCTCATTGTTTAATTGACAGATATGGTTTATTATTATATCGAAGAGATAATATTCCTCTTTTTATTATAAATTACCATAATAGATTAGTACTATTGCTTCAATGTTAATAACCATTAACAAGTTGATCATATGAATGATCCAAATTTATTTGATAAGGTCATCACAATATACAAATATTAGTCATTCCTATGTACATTACATTTCTCATTATTCATTGAATAGATTGTCCAATATTATTTAATTTACAATTGTTTAATTGTGTCATTCCCTAGAACATTTAGCATATTATAAAAAAATATCATCATAATAATTAGATGGTGGTTGGAGGTAGTCGACACGAGATCGAATCTGCCAGGGAGCACCCGTTCCTTCAAGATTACAGGTATACCTTGCTGACGAGTGCCAAGTAGCACGAAACTCGGGTCCAGAGTTTCCTGTCGACTACCTCCAACCACCATCTAATTTCAATATATAGTGCACGCAGTGTCGAGTCACCTAGACTGGTGACCACATTGCAACATGGTCGATAGCATCCGATCTGCATTAATAAAGACTAGACACTCATGACATTGATCACCACCCAGTGATCAATCAATTGTGATTGTCATAATAAACATACAATCTGGCGTAAATATACATTAACTAAAATTTTTATGCCCAATTAACAAAATAAGATACTAAATAGATCATAATGATTGTAATATCAGTCAGTCAGTTACAATATAGGATCAGGCATATATATGCATCGGTTCAAGTTGCCATACTTCATTAGCATAAGAAGATGAACACTGAATTCATAGAAGTAGTTAATTCAATGGTGGTAATATATAAAAGAAAGATTTCATATAAGGATATAGTACAGGAAGATAGAAAGATATCAACGATCTTAAAGAAGAATAAAGATTCTAGAATATAGTTTACAAAGATGAAATGGATTATATTCAGTTATTAAGCACAAATATACTAATTATAGTGAAAAATTCCCATTTTAACATTCGGTAAATAAAGAAGGAACGAATTGAGTGAAGAAATTTCTTTTCAATTAGTTTTTCATCATGGCTCTACATTATTATATATAAGTATGATTTACAATAATGATATAATAGTCATCGAGTGGATACGTCATGTAATAATAATTACATAATGACATTTCTATTATAAATTAACATTAGAAAGGGGTTTTGTTGAGATTTTTTTTAGAAATTTTATGAGTCAATTGAAGCTAGACCACCATGGAAAACCTGGAATCACTGGACGGCCGTTTCGTCCTATTGTGGGGACTTCTCATCAGTGCGCAACCACGATCCCGCTCCCCGCGAGATTCAAACCTCAGGACCTATCAGTTTCGCGCGCGAGCGCTTAACCATTAGACCACTGAGCCGGCATCCAACGGTGTTAATGTCTAACGGCCGTCCAGTTGTTCCATGTTTTCCATGGTGGTCTAGCTTCAATTGACTCATGATTTCAACTATTGAAATTGATAAATTAACATTAAGTAATTGGAAGAAAGAGGATTAATAATTAGCAAAGTAATTATTTAAAAATCAAAAAGTTGCTACGTTGTATAATATATAAAAAAAGAGAAGGAATAGAATATTTTGATAAATGGTCAGTAGAATAGTAGATATGTAAGAATCAAGAGATGAATGTTGAGAATAAGTTAAATTAAAAGTTCAAAAAGCAAAAAAATGGAAGAATTACGAAAATAGTTTATCAATGTTCTGTTACAAACGTCCCTATACCGATAGCCATGGTAACGGAAGTGGTTGTAAAAACTTTTGGATGCAAAGCTTAGGTTTCTGAACATGGATTGCGATGATTACAGCAGTGTGCAAAAGACGCACTCGTAAACCATGTTTCGAATTTGATGGATTATAGTAGATAACCTTATATATATATATATATATATATATATATATATATATATATATATATATATATATATATATATATATATATATATATATATTAGTGTAGAGCCATGATGAAAAACTAGTTGAAAAGAAATTTCTTCGCTCAATTCATTCCTTCTATATATTAATTAGTTGAAGGTAGGAGAACTACCGTTATTCACCTTCACAATCTGAAATATTACTACTAAGCTATTTAAGCCATTACTGATCTATAAGACTGAAATATTTACTATCAGAATGGGTTTTGTGGAGATTTCAACCAGTGAAGTTTCTAAAAAATATCCACAAAACCCATTCTGATAATAATGATCACCTGCTCATTAGTGACTAACATCAGTAGATACTCCTGTAGTTCTAGTGATAAGTCGTTCAACCAGGTCTGTTGTGAGATAGGAACTCACTGAAGACAATGATATATGATGGCGCAACTTCGTGGATTGGTTGAAGTTAGACATTAACACCGCTGATGCCGGCTTAGTGGTCTTATGGTTAAGCGCTCGCGCACGAGACTGATAGGTCCTGGGTTCAAATCTCGCGTGGGGTGGGGTCGTGGATACGAGCTGCTGAGGAGTCCCATACTAGGACGAAACGGCCGTTCAGTGCTTCCAGGTTTTCCATGGTGGTCTAGCTTCAATTGACTCATGATTTCAACCAATGAAATATTTACGATTATCAATGTTATATTCATCTAATTGTTTAATGGTAATCAAAATTCTATTGACTATGTTACAAAGAGAGTATGATTGCATATCATTATTAAATACAACAATATTAGATATTAATGACCTATTGATTTATACCCTAAAATATAGTTAGTTGGTGTAGCTTCAATTGATTCATGATGTCAACAATAGTTGGTATAAGTCCATAATTATTTGTGATATTATACATGCACTACCAATTAGATATACATTAAATGTGATATATTTTCTACAATATTGATGAACTTTTGCATTTGTTAAGATATAAATACCTCGAAATTGTATACTAGAAAGGTCATAGAATAAAGATAAGAATGATTTGTCAAATTGTAATCATTAGAACAATAATATAATATATTGTATGAATAGAATGTATTGTAAGAATATTTCGTCTTCATAGTCGAGGTAATAATAATAATAATAATAATAATAATAATAATAATAATAATAATAATAATAATAATAATAATAATGTCCGAATATAATATGTATTAAGACAGGTGTTGTCAAGGTAACTATGATAAAAAGGTAGTCATTTTGTGGTACTTGCTACGTATATTGATATAAGTAGTATATGATGCTAGTCAGGAATGTATTGTCTGGCAGTAGAAGATTGAGAAGATCAAGAAAGGAAGAGCGGGAATAGAAAGCAATTAGTATGGAAATGCAAGAACAACGAAGTTCGAGACAATTATTGAACATTTTGCAAATTAAGTATTATAGTATGATTTTTCTATTTTACCAAGTAACTCTATAATTTTGTGCTGAATATAAATCGGTTGTCATCACCTGTGTGTTCTCCTTCAGTCAGTCAGTCAGCTACAACGTAGAACCATGCACTTATGTGCATCGGTCCAGGTTGCCATACCGCATCAGCACAACAAGATGAACACTACAATATGAATTGGAAAAGATGAATGTGTGTAGATTAACAAAGATATAGACAAAAAATGGAATTAGGTTGAAGAGGATAAGAGGTTTATGATATTCAATTTAGGTATCTAGTGATCCAGTATTCAATTAACTTTTAAAAGAACAGAAATACATTTGAATAGATCTATAATGGTCGTACTCAGAGGGCCTTATTCTTGTGTACTCGTAATCATGTGCCAGTATGGTTTGTAAAACGAATCATGGGATGTATTAACAGCGTCATCTTTTCACATTTGGTAGATAGTGAACATCATATTAAACTAGATAAAACTTTCTGTATTTTACATCAGGTTCTAATGTATTATATTCACAGAATGTATTGTATTACTGTTATATTGATTAAAGCTTGACACTTTACTATAAATCATACTGACCTTTATTAAATGACCTTTCTAGTTTATAAATCACACAATTTTGAAGTATTTATAACAGAAGGGGTTTTTGTGGATATTGTAGTAATTTCAACAGTTGAAATCATGAGTCAATTGAAGCTAGACTACCATGGAAAACCTCGAAGCACTGAACGACCATTTTTTCCTATTGTGAGACTCCTCAGCAGTGCGCATTCACGATTCCGCCTCGCGAGATTCAAACCTAGGAACTATCGGTCTCGCGAACGAACTCTTAATCTTTAGACCACTAAGCCGGCATGCAATGCTGTTAATGCTTAACTTCAACTAATGCACGAAAGTGAGCGACACTTCCACCATTGTCATTAGTTAGTTATTATCTCACAACATACCCGGTTGAACTTCACTGATCACTGCCTCTCACTAAAACTCTAAGAAACACCTCTTGAAGCCAGTCACTATTGAGCATATGCTGATTAGTATCAGAAGGGATTTTTGTGGATATTCTAATAATATAATAATTGAATTCATGAGTCAATTGAAGATAGACCACCATGAGAAACCTGGAAGAACTGAACGGCTGTTTCGTTCTGTTGCGAGATTCCTCAGTGGTGCGCATCAACGATTCTGTCTCGCGAGATTCAAACCTAGGACCTTCTGGATAGAACACACACACAAAATTCCATACTAGAACGAAATGGCCATCCAGTGCTTTCAAGTTTTCCATGGTGATCCAGCTTCAATTAAGTGATGATTTCAACTATTGAAAGTATTTGTATGTAACGAATGCAAAAGTTCACCATATTTTTAATTCTATAACATTGTCAAATTCATTTAATGCATATCTTCGTAAAATATCACAATAATTATGAACTTATAATAACTGTAGAACCTCTTAATGGAAAAAAATTATTCACTTAAATATTCTGGTCATTGATATAAAATAGAGAAATTGTTTGTACTTAAATAATTTATTATTATTTACTTATTTTAACACATAGATATCGGTACAAGGAGGTACCAAATACATATGCGTCACACAAATCTCATTCGATATGTGTGAGGGCTGTGATACTGCCAGGGTGCCTGTACCGAAGCAGGTGGTTTTCTTAGGGGGCCACTCCCCGAGCCTTCGACCTGAAGGTCTGATCCACAAGGCAGTGGAGCATCGTAAGGAGATGCAGTCCCATGGAAGCCGGTGACCAACAATTGGTTCATACGCCATTTGTTCCCTCAGGATACTGGAGCTCATGTACACCGTTAGTTTAGAATCCGGTTAAAGCGCCGGACATTCGATTTCCGTCCTCTCAATTTCGTAAACAACACCCCCGCCACGAAAGGGCAGTGAGTAGGACTTCCCTGGCAGAGGCTATATACGCGTGGCCATGTGAGAGCATTTGGAGAGGGAGAGCGAACTCTCTACACTCTCGGTCGTACCAGGGCATTTATGGGCTTGCATTTAAATAAACCGTTGAATTTTTAACGATTACTATGTTTAATAATTTAATAGTAATCTATATGGAACTCTACAGTATAGTGTAGCTGAAATGTTCAATATTGTACTATCAAGTCATAAGTTCGAACCCTGTTCTGTCTAGTTTGGGTTTTTTTGGTAATGAATTATTTCGATAATATAATAAGAAGACAAAGATTATTAAAAGAAAACAGTTTGTATCTCACCTTAAACATACCCTGGTAATATTGACTTTTTATCCTTGTCTCCTCTTATCCTCCATTTCTAATCTAATTAATCTTTTATTCTTCAGATATAAATGATCTTAACACAACTATATAATGTGTGATCATTCATTTTTTTAAAAATATATTGCACTAATCTATCACATAGTTAGTTCTGATCATCTTTGTCTTCTTATTACATGATCGAAATTTATCAAATGGGACTAATTGCTTTAAATCAAGTCGTGGATGCACACTGCCACTGAGGAGTCCCCACACTAGGACGAAACGGCCATCCATTGCTTCCAAGTTTTTCATGGTGATCTAACTTTAAATCACTCATGATCTCAACTGTTGAAGTTATTTGTTTATTTATTCAATTTACAACTTAATTTTGTATTATTATTATTATTATTATTATTATTATTATTATTATTACTATTATTATTATTATTATTATTATTATTATTATTATTATTATTATTATTATTATTATTATTATTATTATTATTATTAAAGATATCTTTAGAGAATCCTTCTCAATCGGGTCAAATAAAAATTATCCTACGTGCACCATATGCATCAACTCCATGTATTGATATTTCAAAACAATTACATAATAATCATACATTTGATCATAATGTATCTATAATATATTCATCCTCATCCTCATCCTCCTCCTCCTCCTCCTCACCATCATCATCATCATCTCCTTCTTCAACGACTACTTCATTATTATCATCTACTACAACTGAACAATATAATAATGAGAAAAAGTATAAATTATTAATTCAATTTTGGAATTTAACAATGAATAAATCGATTGAAATTAAATATTTATTCTCGCATAGATTATTAGTTATACTGATTGATAGTTTTACATTAATTCTTAGTATTATTTCATGTATTCTATGTATACGATCTATTATACAAGGATTTCATATGTGGATTGTAAGTGTAGTATTTCTATTTGAATTATTTATTATAAAAGAATATATATATATATATATATATATATATATATATATATATATATATATATATATATATATATATATATATATATATGGTATCTTGAAAATTTATTACAATATTATTAAATCCTAGTTTAGTAAGTAGTCTAAATGGGATTATGTTTCCCCCCTCATTGTAAACTATATCAACATCTTTGGCGGGGAACATGGGATACAATGGATAACTAGGATGCAGCCTGGACGATCTAGACTTCGCAAATGATTTGACTTTTCTATCTCATAAGCAACAATGAATGCAGGAGAAGACGACTAGTGTAGCAGTAGCACCAGTAGGTCTCAACATACACAAAAGGAAAAGCAAGATTCTCCAATACAAACCAGTATACAGCAATCGAATCACATTTGATGGAGAAACTTTGAAGGATGTAAAAAGCTGTACATATCTGGGCGGCATCATTGATGAACAATTAGGATCAGACGCAGACGTGAAGGGGAGGATTATCAAAGCAAGGGTCGGTTTCCTACAATTGAATAACATACGAACTCAAAACAACTTTCAACCAATATCAAAGTCACAATCTTCAATACGAACGTCAAGATCGTCCTACTGTATGGAGCTGAAACTTGGAGAACTACAACAACCGTCATCAAAAAGGTACAAGTATTTATAAATAGTTGTCTTCGCAAGATACTCAACATCCATTGATCGGATACCATAGGCAGCAGTCTACTGTGGGAGAGAACAAACCAGCTTCCAGATGAAGAAGAAATTAGGAAAAGACGATGGAAATGGATAGGACATACATTACTCAAATCATCAAACTGCATCACCAGACAAGCACTAACTTGGAATCCTGAAGGGAAGCGTGAAAGCGGAAGGCCAAAGAACACATTACATCGGATAATAGAAGCAGATATGAAAAGGATGAATAACGACTGGAAAGAGCTGGAAAGGATTGCCCAGGACAGGGTTGGACTGAGAATGCTGGTGAGCGGCCTATGTTCCTTGACGAGGAGTAACAGCCGTAAGTAAGTAAGTACTGATCGGTAGAAAAAACATTTTGTTAACAAGATAAAGAGTAACTCATCACACTGTTATTTTGAATGTAAAGATTATACTGGAAATACTTGATGGCAGTAACCTCTGGTAAGTGAAGCATACTTGCTGCATTTAGTTAACAAGTCACAAATAGGATGGAATATCTGTACTGGATTTTACTGCTATCCATTATCCCGATTTTAGTCAGTCACAACGTAGAACTTGGTAGATGTGTACATCGGTTTAAGTTGCTATATCCCATTACTAGAGAGAGATCAAATTGTCAGGCCAAATTTCGGAATAGTAGAGTAAATAACAGTATCAGTGGTAATAAAAAAGGTTAGATATTGAAGATGCAATTCAAGAACGTATGAATTTGTGAAATAAAGAAATCATGAAAAATTTAAGAGCCTAGAATCTGAGGAAAGTCGGAAAATGGATACACATGCGCTATTACAAGCGATTTCGAGCCATGTCATTTCGAGTTTCTAACCATTGGTTACGATAATTACGCGGACTTCAACCAGGCAGTCTTCATCTACCAACATGGCTCAGTCCAAATGTCAATGACTTCATGGATTGATACCATGTTTCGGTCGGGCCACTCTTACCTTTTTTGCAGACTACTTCTACACTAGACAACATCGCCTGCCGAGGTAGGAGGTGGTTAGACATGCATAACATATGTCTCAACCATCTCGGTCGATGAAGGTTTACTACCTCATCATTCAACTTGCCATCCTTACTGAGTACCCTATTCCTAACCCGAACTTTCTTTCTCCGTGGTATAAAAATATACGAGCAATGCTTTGTAGACTCCTATGATCAAATACTAGTAACCTCCGAATATCTCTTCTTAATAGCCATGTTTCACATCCATAAAGTTGGGTTGAGCAAAATGCTACATGGCAAACGCGCCTTTGATTGGCAGACGGATATCTCGTCTACGCCAGAGGGGACGCAAGTTGGCAGAATCCAATCGAGCATTCTGAACCCATGCTAACCTTTTGTCAGACACCAGACTATCAAGAATGGTGAGACCCCCGAGATAAGTGACACGGTCGATGTGTCCAACTAATTCTCTCCATATCATTAATTCATGCCATAACACAAGCCAATTCTGAAGTAACATTTTACATTTAGAAGGAAAGAACCGCATCCCAAACATGCTTGCATTGTTGCTTAAGGTGGTTCCAGTTTAATAGTATATATAGTGTTTAATATTTATCACATTGAAGATGTGTTTTTTTTCTTTTCATTTATTCAACTCAACATTTAGGAGACTGTTGGATTCTTTAAGAATTGGTTTGGAATTCAATTGAATGGAGTGTTTTGGGAATTTGTTCGTCCATGGATTTTATTTATCATAGTCAATGATTTGGTTATCATCACTACATCAATATATGCATTGAGTACATTGAATCATGTAAGTTTTCATACGAATGGTTTCTTTAAAATTTAGTAGAAATTGTTCACTTAACTGGTTTTCGACTAAAGTAAATCAGAAATCATCTTTAAAAAATGATAAGAGAGATAGTTGATATGAAGTTGATGTTTAAGGTTTCAAGTCTGATGATTTAACAACTCAAAGCTACCTGTTATACTTTCACATGCTAATCAATATATACCAACCATGTTAAATATCAGCCTGAAGTGCTGTCAAATGTATGTTGTCAGTTTTCGTTTCCGAGTTGTCTGCACTGTAGAAGATTGACGTTTATCAAGGACCTAAAATGAAACTCGATTAGTGGTAGTGTTCCTAAAGACCTGTCAGGGTGTTCACAGTACCTGAGGAACAAATGCTCAGGGCCTGCCACCTAGGACCATTTTGTGAATAATTGTGTGTTGGATTTATATTGCTTAGACCGAAAATTTATAGAGTAAGAAAAGGTGTTTTATTTTTGGGGATGATCTTTTCTTCTGTTGTATGAGAATCACTTTAGGTGCTGATTTTCTAAGAGAAACACTTTACTGCCGTCACACTCCAATATAATCGGCAATACATTTTCACCCTCAGTGCTTGAGTTTGCTTCTTTTATTTTTTATTGTTCTCCAACTTACCTGACTGGCATGATAGAACGATTCATAGGAACAAGTGTTTCAATCATTTATATCTCAATTCATCATGACTAGATAGTAGTTACGGTCAATAGGTTGTTTCTGACGTATGCCCAACCTCCAACTGCCCTGAAAAGCGATGTTTTATGGTGTAGGAGTAGGTTGGAAGAAAACTAGGGCCGGTCAGACCAAAACATGGCACAAATCATGGTTGGGATCCGCGAGATGATAGCAACCGATAGTTAGAGACCCTGAATGATATAACTGAAAATCGTTTTCAATGGCGCAGGTGCATCCACACTTTGTGTTCTCCCAAATTCTAATCTTCTGAATCCTTCATGTCTGTTATTTTTTCTCTTTCCAAATTCATTTCACTGGATTATACTCCATGAATAACATTTTCAAACCCTAATGTTTCCGATTAATACTTATACTTTTACTACCTCTACTACTATGGGATTTAAATTGACAACTCCATCTTTGTGCTAATGTGGTAATTGGCAACTTGAACTGATGTAAGTACATATGTACGTACGAAATTCTACATTGTTACTGACTCATGACAAATCTCAAAGGAAACTGATATGCTTGTATACTATTACGATTCACTTTACTCGATAAACGGAATGAAGGTTAAAGATACAATTTCGGTATGCTCTACTTGCTGTATATATATATATACTTGAACAAACTATTATAGAGAATTATTCTTGTTTACTTTTACTACATAATCGATAGAAATTCTTTTTATGTTTCTAAGTGAATAAAAATAAAATTAATTTATAAATGGTATATCCATTATCATAATAAATAAATCAATAAATATATTCATCAATTAAAATAAAGATCAGAATAAGGTGGGGGGGGAGGAGGAAAAGGTTGTTGTCGATATTATTATTATTATAGTAGGTTTTGTTGTTGTTGTTGTTGTTAATAATTGAGATTATGTGTCAATTCAATGTAGATTAATGATGAAAAACAAAGCAACACTAAATGATCATTTCATGTATGTGTTCTAGGAGGGGTTTTTTTTTCTATGTAAGAGTTTGTCATTTAAATCATGAGTGATTTTCTTCTCTTTTATAAAACATAATCAAGAAAAAAAAATGGATAAGATGGTGATAATGTATTTCTTTTCTTTTCTTTTCTTCAAAGGAATGCATAATTATTCTCATTTAATTTGATATTTTGTTTATATATAAAATCGTAGATTGGAATTTGGATTGATTCGATTAACTGATTGTTCTATCCTTTTATATATATTGAAGCAATCAATCAATTAGTCAGTCATAAGCAATATAGAACCTATGATATATGTGAATCAATTTCAGTCGCCATCACCATATCAGTCAGTCGGTAATAACATAGAATTTTGTACGTACGTACATCAGTTCAAGTTGCCAATTACCATATTAGCACACAGATACAAATGTTCATTCAAATCTCGTAGTGTTAAATGTAGTAAAATTATTAATTGTAATCAGAAAAATTAGAGTTTGAAGATGTTATTCAAGGAGTATTATCCAGTGAAATAAATTTGGAAAAAGGAAAGAGAAAAAAGGACATGAAGAATTCAGAAGATTAGAATTTGGGAGAACACAAAGAGTGGATGCACCTGTGCCATTGCAAACGATTTTGAGCCATAACATTCAAGGTCTCTAACCATCGGTTGCTATCGTTTTACAGATACCAACCAGGTAGTCTACACCTACCAACATGACTCAGTCCACTTGTCAGTGACTTCATGGACTTATGCTATGTTTTGGTCTGACCGCCCCTAGCTTTCTTCCAAACTACTCCTATCCCACTGAACATCGCACGTCGAGGCAGTTGGTCGTTGAACATACGTAACGTGCCCAAGCCATCTCAACTGATGAAGTTTCACCACTTCATCAATTGATTTGCCATCCTTACCTAGTACCCGTTTCCTAACAACTGCGTTACTTATTCGATGGTCCCAGGATATACGCGCAATGTTTCGAAGACACCTATGATCAAATACTAGTAACCTACGAATATCCTCTACTCTTGCCGACCATGTTCACTGTCATGAAGTAGGACGGAATGAAATATTGCACAATAACCCGTTCTTTAGTTGGTAGACGGAATTCTCAGCTACGCCATAAATGACGTATGTTATTAAAAGCTAGTCAAGCCTTCTGTATCCGTGCTGAGATTTCGTCACATCCCAGACCACTAGGGCTGATGAGACTACCGAGATAAGTGAAGCGGTCGACATGCTCAACTACTTCACTTCCTATCATTAGTACGGTTGTCGATGCAACCCAATCCTGAAACAGTGAAAAGCGGTGACATGCATTTCTTATTTGAGACACGTCATTTTGATAAACACTCGTAATAATATTGTAATACAAACAATAGTTTCAATGTCCATTTATTGTTGCTTTGTTAATTTTGTTTCATAGATTCAAGTAAAATACGAACCATTGACTTATTTAATGGGTATTGGTGCACTACTTGTCTGGATTGGTATACTATACTATGTTGGTTTCTCATATGATAATAGCGTAAGTATACACACGGATTAGATGCCTGATTGTAACAAACTTTAGCTTATAATTTCATGTTACTCATAAGTAGTATAAAGTTTATTAGTCAAAAGGTGATTGTAGTCGGTTTCACTCAGTTCGTTTCAATTTTCTGGACTTTGAAATGGTCAACATCATGTTTTTTTTAGAAACTCGTCTCGATTGTGTTTCTACAGTGTTTTAATCGTGCAATATAACGATTATTAAATCGCGAATTCAAGTTGAAATAATCGATCAAAATTATTCAAACTACTTTACATTGGGATTCGAAAATTATGTAAATATATGTGTGATGCACTTGTAGAACATTGTTTAACTCACAATTCGCTGTATTTGATCATCTTTGACTCCAAAGGATTGCTGGTATCCAGTGGCAGCAACACTATGTTAGTAATGCAAAGGTTCGGCATCGTGTGTGTTCAGACACAATCACGCTAATTCCATTAATGTTGCTGTCTTGAAACATCGAATTCGGTGGCGTAGACATGTTCTACGAATGTTGTCTCAGAGAATTCCATGTCTTGTATAATTTGTGGACATTGGGACCGGTTGGAAGAAGCGGGAGAGGTAGTCAGTGTATGACATGCATATATTTTGATGCCTTCTTATACCAATGTTTATATGTTTAATTATAAATTATCTGTATAAATGATCTGTAAAATGGAATCAATTAAAGTGATATAATTTTACTCATAAAACAAACAAGTTGAATGCATGATAGCGTATGTGAATAACACTGATTAGAATTGTTCAGTTGCATATTCTTCGTACAAAGACATTCTCCTTCTTTGATTAATACATAAGAACATTGAAATTATGCATTATTATCTAGTGAAAAGTGATAATCTGTTGAATATAGTTTCATTGACAAATAAAGATGATGATTGATTGTAGTAGACAACTTCATGGTTTTAGTTGTATATCCATTAATCCAATATCCCGAATAATTGATTTGTTCATTCAAATGATAAATAGAAATTAGGATCCATAATCAACTCTTATGTTCATTAATATACCATGAATAAGTGAATGATAAGTATTTCTTTAAGCATATCAACATTAGTAATAAGAAGGCACCAAATACAAATACACCATACTTCTTCATTCCATTTATGTGAAGGCTGAATTACTACTACCTGGGCGTTCAAATCAAAGCAGGTGGTTCAATCCACAATTCAATGGAATAAGGTTAGGAGATACAGTACCGTGGTAGCCGGTGACCAACAATAAGTTCCTTTAGGACCTTGGAGCTTATATACACCAATGGTTTAGAATCAGGGTTTTCCAACTCTCCTAGGTTGATCCTCCGTATCTATCAACTCCGTTAAAGTACCGCACATAAGAATACATTTGCTTAAATTTTGTTTGTTTATTTAATATATTGGATAAATTAAGACTTGAATTTATTGATGTATAATTTTATCTCTGCCAATTTAGCGATTTGAATGTATTCAAATATTTATTAGTTTTTATATTGCGGATGACTAATTGACTAACCGATCATATTTATTGTGATATGTGCTGCTTATACGGACAGATATAAGTAGTACATATCAAGAATCGGAAGTAGAATTCTTATTTAGTGTACCTACATCCCAGGATTGATTTTCACTATAGAACTTAAAGCAAACACCGTCATCGCACAAGTGAGTGGCTATCTGAAATCAGTAGTTAAGTGGATAAAGTGTTGATATTTGAAGCAAATATTATTATGTTCCAGTATTGGAGTGAAGATTAACCCTATGATCCAAGTGCATGCGACTGAAGAGTTCAAAACAAAACGAAACACGCGTGTGATAGGAACCCCAGATCATCCAATATTGAATCAAGAACATTCGTGTAAACTTTGAAAAATAGTAATTGATCAAAGAAGAATTAATGAATTATACACTACAGATTATTTTAAGTTAATAAATCCTCAATCTATCTATTATTAGGTCTACTCTTTATTCACTATACTAATAAAGAATTCACAAGTCAGTTTAGTCATGAACAACGTAGAACTTCGTACGTACGTACATCAGTTCAAGTTGCCATACCACATTTGCACACAGATACAATTGTCCATTTAAATATCATAGTGGTAGAGGTAGTAAGAGTTTAAGCAGTAATCGGAAACATTAGGGTTTGAAGATGTTATTCAACGAGTACAATCCAGCGAAATAAATTTAGAAAAAGAAAAACGAGATGTTTATGAAGAATTCAGAAGATTAGAACTTAGAAAAACACAAAGAGTGGATGCACCTACGACATTGAAAATGATTTTAATCCATGTCATTCAAACAAGTTTAACTATGAAACATCGACTATAATCATTAATGTAACTTGTAGATGAATAAACAGAAATATATCAATACAACTTTCAACCAATATCATAGTCACAATCTTCAGTACGAAGATCAATACAGGTCTACTGTACGGAGCTGAAACTTGGAGAACTACTACAACCATGATCAAGAAGGTACAAATATTTTGGTAGGGTTTTGTTCTCTAAGCTGGATAGTTTGGTCGTGGAGCTTTCATCGTTCTTCTGAACGACATCATCAGCACAAACTTCAGATAGAAGTGTAGTGTTCGAATTTCTCCATACTCAATATCCATTGACCAGATACCATCAGCAATAGCCTACTGTTGGAGAAAACTGATCAACTTCCATCTGAAGAGAAATTTCAGAAAAGATGATAGAAATGGATAGGACATATATCACATAAATTATCAAACTGCATCACGAGACAAGCCCTAACTTGGAATCGTGAATGGAAACAAGAAAAAAGTGTAAGGTCAAAGAACACATTACGTCAGAAATTGTAAGTAGACATGAAAAGGATTGCTTAGAACACGATTAAATAGAGTGTGCTATTTAAGCGGCTTATATTTCTTCACGAGAAGTAACAGGTATAAGTAAATACATTATTCCTTATGATATCCCCCCCCTAGGACACAAACATCATTATTCATATAATGATCATCTATCTCTTATTATTATTATTATTATCATCATCACTTCACTATTTTCTTTTTCTTTTTTTTTCTTCTTTTCTTTTAGTTACTTATTCGTACTATATCACGATCTATACCTGGTTTATTACGTTTTTGTGTTTGTGCATTAATATTATTTTTTGCATTCAGTTTATGCGGTTGGGTTGTATTAGGACCATATAATATAAAATTTCGTACATTTATGTCTACTGTTGAATGTTTATATAGTTTAATTAATGGTGATGATATGTTTGTTACATTTACTATTATTAATAATAATTCTCCAATTGGAATTTATTTATTTAGTCGTTTATTTTTATATTTATTTATTACATTATTTATATATGTTGTATTAAATTTATTTGTAACAATTATATTTGAAGCATATGAAGAAGTAAAAGTAAGTTACATTGATATATAATTAATATTTATTTTTTAAAATATCATGTAAAGATTTGAATAATTTGGTTTTTTTGATTAATGAGTTAGTTTTCTACGAGATGAGATCGTTAATCCTAATGCCTAAACCTTTTCCTTTATTCGGGCTTGCGACCTGGCAGTAGCCTCTGGAAAGACTCCAGGCGAAGTTTAATATTAATAATCTTTATTGATTTATTTGAATATATAAATATTGGTACTAAGAGAGGCATTGAATAGATTTGTGTAAGAGCTGTAATACTTCCTGGATGCTCAGACCAAAGTAGGTGGTTTTCTTAGGGTGGGGGCTATACCTAGAGCCTTTGACATAAAAGTCTAATCCACAAGGCAGTGAAGCAATGTAAGGAGATGCAATTCTACGGTAGTCAATGACCAACAATTGGTTCATATACCATTTGTTCTTTCACGATCCTAAAGCTTATGTACACCATTAGTTTAGAATCAGGGTTTTTCCAACTCGTCTAGGTGGATCCTTCATATCTATCAACCCAGTTGAATCGTCGGATATTCGGTTTTCGTCTTCTCGATTTCGTAAACAATACCCCCCGCCACGACAAAGTAGTGAGTGGGACTTCACTAACAGTGGTTGTATACATGTGGCCATGTGAGACCATTTCAAGAGGGAGATTTGACTCTTCCCACTTTCGACCGTGCACAAATACACAAGTTTATACACGTTATCAAGAGATTAAAGACTCTCTGTGTCCACCAACCAGGTTAAAGCGCCGGACTTACGCTTTTCGTCCTCTCAATTTTGTAAACAACACCCCCACCACGAGAAGGCATTAAATAGGACTTCTCTGGCAGAGGCTATATACGCGTGGCAACTCTCGGCCGTACCTGGACATTTGGGTGCAATCCGGACACTACAAGAAGGGTAGTGCTTTACGTAGGCTAACCCCCTATCTTCGGACAAACCGATTCCAAGGGGTGGATGCACTCTCAACAAAGAAAAGAGAACTCTTTCCAGAACCCACGTCGACGTCTCCGAGGTCAGTTGCGTTACTATGTAGAGCTGTGAAGGTCTCATTATGAGATTGAATGTTCATCATTGATAGTGTGAATGATTCGATATTATTTCGACACGTTTTGTTGATTGTTTATGCAGAAAATTGGTTTTTCGGTTAACTGATTTCATTTATACTGGTAGTTGTCTTTTAATGTTCTTAAGGACCATTGTTATTGGGACATTGCTATTGCTAAGATTAATGAGTTTGACTGTCGTCTAAGTGGAATAAGTCAACTTTCGTTTGTTTGTGCTGTGCATAATTGATTCACACGATCATTGATCAGAATAATTATTATACATGTGACGTGAATGTGTATATAAATGGTGCGAATAGTCCACCAGGGTGCTTGGTACCTGTGTGGTTGCGCCACAAGATTTAAAGTCTATATGGTGTCTGGTTCTCCTGTGAAGCGGGATTAAGCTATACTCCTCGGGTTATAAAATTTAAGCTTGGATGCTGTCTGGTTTTCCTGGAAACGGAAATGAGCTGTACTATTTGGCTTCAAATTTTAACAGTTTAGGGGTTGTGGAGATTACTTAGTTTTTGACTGAGATCATGAACCAGTTGATATTACACCACCAATGAAAACCTGGACAGCCGTTTCGCCCTATTGTGGGACTCCTCAGCAGTACGCCTCCACGATCCCGCTGGATGCCGGCTCAGTGGTCCAGTAGGCTAAGCGTTTGCGCGCGAGACGTAAGGCCCCGGATTCGAATCCCATTAGCGGAATCCGGTGCGCGCACTGCTGAGGATTCCCACAATAGGGCGAAACGGCTGTGCAGTGTTTCCAGGTTTCCAATAGTGGTATATTATATAGCCAGATAATATTAATAATTCATTTGAATAAAATTTTAATTGATCATCCAAACAAATAGTATAGGGGTGATCAGTCATGTGCTTACTTATTTACGCCTGTTACTCCTAATGAAGGAGCATAAGCCACCGACCAGCATTCTCCAACCCACTCTATCCTGAGTCTTCCTTTCTAGTTATATCCAATTGTTGTTCATTCTTCTCTTATCTGTATCCATTTCTTTCGTCTTTATCTTCTCCTATGGCGCTGATGATTCCAAGTGAGTGACGCAGTTGAGTGCTTTCCTCAATGTGTGTACTAACTACTACGCTAACCAGTCCTTTGTCTATTTAGCCTTGAATACTGATCAAATCCATTCAATTGCATGGATGTGATTGTAATCAATAAACTAAATGTATCGCCACTATAGTTCACTTGTCTTTACGTTTGTTTATCGGTTAAAAGCATTCAAGTTTGGTATTATGGTAGTTTGTAGTCTCAGATGCGTTATCCTAGGTCTATTTACAAACATCACTGATTTCTGAAGTTATCGATTATTCATATTATGGTGGATTTTAAAGTTGTGATGTTCATTTTGTAACAACCAATTTCAAGCAAATGTTATATTAACAAACGATTTGTTTTTCGAAACAAATCTCCCTCAGTATCATTTAAATGTAAATCTCTTCTGCAAGTTATCATCTTGTTTGGTGAACCGAAATTTCTACATACAAAATTTAACTACTTATGAGTAGGTAAACAAAATAATATCTTCAAATCTAGCGCCAACTTCAGTTAAGATGAATTCATAACGTTTCATTTGTCTTTATCGATCCTTATTTATCAAAATTGGAAAGTCATCATCCAATATAATTTGAAACTTGATCAATTGAAATCAATTAATGTGATTGGAGTGACAAAAGTCAAGTATGTGATAAACTGTACTACGATCTCATACAAATTAGTATGCTGTTGTGTTGCTAATAGAAACAAACTTAAAGTATTGTGAACTGTTCAAATAACTTTTCACAGTATAAAACCCTGGAACCGGTAACTACTGTATTAAACTCGAAAAAGATCGAACTATTCTGGTTATCACTTAATTTATCCAACAGAGTGGAGTTTGTAGTAAATTCAATTACCTTTCAGCGAATAATAAATTGCCGATTTTAACTTCGTTCTCCAACTTTTCCTGTTTTAGTCGCATTATCATCAGTAACTTTAAAAAAAATAGACAGTATAGCGTAAAATGACTAAATCTATAAATGGTTATTGATGTTTAAGAATCGATAAAGTGGAATTTTCGCTACATATTATCATAGCAAGATCTACACACAACTAGAACATCAACGGATAGCGTTTGCTTATGTAAAAATGGTTTTATGTCTTTATACATTTGACATGGTCATTAAAAATCACAAATGTATTCAACAAGAGACATTTATTTGTTTAATTGAATACATAAATATTGTTACAAAGAGACACCGAGTACATATATGCATCACGCTTCGCCATTCCACTTGTATGAGAGCTAGGATGCTGTCCAGATCGAAGCAAGTGGTTTTCTTCGGGGCTACACCCGAAGCCTCTGACCTACAGGTCTGATCTACAAGGCAATGAAGCAACGTAAAGAGATGTAGTCTCACGATAGCCGGTGAACAACAATAGGTTCATGTACCGTTTGTTCGCTCAGGATCATGGAGCCCATGTGCATCACTGGTTTGGAATCAGAGTTTTCTGTCTTCCTCGGGTGATGGACCCTCTGTATCCATCAACCCGTTTAAAGTGCTGATCGTTCGCTTTTCATCCTTTTAATTTCGTAAACAACACACGGGCTGCGAGAAGGCAATGATCATACAATCGGATAGTTTCACTCAACTTGTCAGTTACAACGTAGAACCAAGCACATATATGCATCCGTCCAAGTTGCCATACCTTATTAGCACAGCAAGATGAACACCGAATTCATAGAAGCAGTTAACCCAATGGCGTTATATATAAAGGAAAGATTTTAGGTAAGGATACAGTAAAGAGAAGAATTAGTTCGTAGAAAGAAAGATACGAAGCGATTTCAATTTTATAGTGTAAGTGAAGACACCGAGTGTATACACCTATGCCATGTTGATTGATTCGGAGCCATGTCATCACGAGTCTCCAATCATTGGTTACGATTTTCGCGCGGACCCCAACCAAGTAGTCTGCATCTACGAACATGGTTAAGACTTAGAGGCTAGTGACTTCAAGCACTGATGCCACGTTTTGGTTTGGCCGCCCCTAACTTTCTTCCAACCATCCCCAACACCGGTTAGCATTGCAATCGGTGTTCAGGCATACGTAACACGTGGACCAACCATCTCAGTCGATGAAGATCCACAACCTCGCCAACTAATTTACCATCATTCCATTATATCTTGTGTCGAACCTCACTATTACTTACCCGCTGATCCCAGCAAATACAAGCAATATCTTTAATACATCTATGCCCAAGTACAAGTAGCTAACAAATCTCCTAATGGCCATGTTTCTCAGCCGTAGAACAGAACTAACTGATGTGCAGTATACTCGTCTTATTGAAAGACGGATATCTCGTCTTCGCCATAGGTGACGTAAGTTGACAAAAGCCAAACGACCTTTTGGAATCCGTTCTGAGATTTCGTCAGACGCCGCTGCATTAAAGTTTTACCTTATGTATTCATTGAATGGATTGTTTTTTTGTTTATCTCTTTTATGTTTCAAGGATATGCAAAATACCCATGGACGTTCAAATAATTCACCATTATGGCATTTTGTTTGTCAACAATATTATGATCCTAAATCATCTATATTTAAAGAGGATGAAACACGACCTGATCGACATTTACTTCACGAACATGCACTTGGTTATATGATGAAAACAACAACAACAACACCATCAATAGTAAAAAAATCATCTACATTTAATTCACATCATATTAACAAATTACCATCATCATCATCATCATCATCTAATAATGTATGTTTAAAATGTAAACATTCCTTAACAGATCATTCACATATTCCACAACAACAACAACAACATCAAGAAGGTGATAGCGAAGAAAAATGTTCTTGTTGTTATCGTCATCAACAACAGAACCAATTCAAACAAAATCAACAATATTCATCCTTACAAAATAATAATAATTCATTCAATCAATTGAATCATTCTATAAATATAGACAATAACTCTATTATGACAATAGAAAAAACATTTGAAAATAATAAATCATATTCAATGGAACAAAATAATGACAATAATATTGAACAATTTCAACAAGGAATTGAACAAATCAATAATGAGATTCATATAAATAATGTTCGTAATCGAATAATTGAAGGAGTAAGTTGTTGTTTATTTATTTAATAATTACATATAAGATGGGTTTTGTGGATACTATAGTGATTTCAATGGTTAAGATGATGAGTCATGTGAAACTAGACTACCATGGGAAACCTAGAAGCACTGGACGGCAGTTTCGCCCTATTGTGGAACTTCTCAGCGGTGCGCATCCACGACCTCAATCCCTGCGCGATTCGAACCCAGGACCTACTGGTTTCGCACGCGAGCACTTAACCACTGGGCTGGTATCCAACGGTGTTAATGTCTAACTTCAATTAATCCACGCAATTGAGCGGCACATCCACCATTGTCATCAGTGAGTTACTATCTCACAGCAGACCTGGTTGAACTCCACTGGTTACTACTTCTCACTAGAACTCCAGGATAAACCTCTTCAAGCCAGTCACTAGTGAGCATAACGAGACGGCCGTCCAGTGCTTCCAGGTTTTCCATGTTGGTCTAGCTTCAACTGACTAATGATCTTAACCATTGAAATTAAATATAACTTGTTCATAAGTTAAATTATTGAGATCAACATGATAATTTGTGAACAAAAGAAAATGACCAATGAGTTGGCATCCAATAGGTAGTGACTCAATGATTTAGAAGTTAAGCATTTGCGCGCAAGACCGATAGGTCCTGGTTCCCAGCAGGATCATGGATGCGCACTGATAAGGAGTCGCATACTAGAACGAAATGGCCGTCAAAAGCTTCCAGGTTAACTGAACTATAAAATAACATTGATTTTTGCTAAGTTCATTCAGAAGATTCTAATCGAACAGTGTGATTGATGGTTGAGTAGTTGTATTTATCTAATCTTAAATGGTAATTAGATTCTTTCGATGAACATATAAATATATGTATTAGTTCAAATAACATGACATTTCTTATTTGGTTTGATTGTTGGTTGCCCTCAAATACGCTGGTACGACTGAGAGTGTGGAGAGTCAGCTCCCCCTTTCTAAATGCTCCATATGCGTACAATCACTGCCTTCTCGCGATATCGGTGTTGTTTACGAAAATGATAGGACGAAAAGCGATTATTAAGCACTTTAACCAGGTTGGTCGATATGAAGGATTTACCTAAGGGAGTTGGAAAACTCAGTTTTCAAACCAATAGTGAACATGGGCTCCAGGATCCTGAGTGAACAAATGACGTATGAGTCAATTGTCGGTCATCAACTACAATGGGATTGCATCTCCTGACGTCGCTTTACTGTCTTGTGGATCAGACATTTAAGTCGAAGGCTCCGGGTATGGGGCCCTCCAACAGGACCACCTTTTTCGGTTTGGACACCTAGGCAGTGTGCAAGCCCACACACAAATCAGATGACTTATGTGGCGCATATCAATTCGGTACCTCCTTGTACCGATGTTTGTATTTAAATAAATAAATAATTATTGGTTATTGGAAGGGGTCAGAAAGAGGCTAAAGAGCATTTATCAGTTTATCTTGTCTAGAATTTTGAAAATGAAAAAACTGGTGCTCCTTTTAAGATGCTGACAAACATGTTCACAATTTTTTTGGATAATTCTATGCAGATGATGAAAAGCAGTGAAATAGACTAATGAATTCATTTTATTCAACAAACCTGATTGTTCTTGCTTACTGTTCACTTCAAACATCATCATGTTATCCACTTAGCTACTGAACTCAAGTCCCAGAGTGATCATCAACTCTGAGGTGCAGGTACATCCAGTTGACGAGTCCAAAATACAACGAAACGTGCCTCCTAGATTCCACTGCTGACCACTATCCATCTTTGTTTATAATGCTTGTGACTGGAGGCAATATCGAGGCAATCCGCACTAGATGCATATATACCAATAAGAGACTGATTAATTGCATTCAAATAAACAAAGATGATCGCGCGATTTCGTGGATTGGTTCAGGTTAGATATTAACACCATTGGAAGCCGGTTCAGTAGGTTAAGCGTTCGCGGACGATGCTGAGAGCCCTGGGTTGGAGTCCCGCGGGCGGAGTCGTGGATGCGCACTACCGAGGGGTCCCACAATAGGGAAAAGAGGGTCGCACTGTGCTTTCAGGTCTTTAATGGCCGCCTAACATCAATCTGTTCGTGATCTAAATATAAAAAAAAACGCAATAGGACTCCTATACTGATAAACAAAGATGGTTGCTGGTTAGCAGTGGAATCCAGAATCCGCGTTTTATCCTGTTTGAAAATCCTTAGCTGGTGGATATACCTACTCTGGGTCTCGAACATCAGTACCGTTTACTTGAAACGCCATCACATTGTTCACTTAACTACTAAGTGGCTAATATATTCCTGGATTCCACTACTATTCACCATCCATTTATTTGCTTGTTTTTTTTTATTACTTAAACAGTTATTATAATTAAGAAATAATATTCCCTTTTTCTAATTATTCTCTTTTAAAGGTGAACATGATCATTACAGCTGATGAATAGATTATTACTTAATTTTTATCTTCAAAATGAAAACAATGAATTACTCTTTATATTTTAATGTAACTTGTTCTTTTTATGCTTTATTATTGATCATTTATTGTTACATAATTCTATTTGACTATTCATATTGACCACTTGAATCATTTATGCATTTGTGTGAGTTTACTCTCTTTTTTTTATATATATACATTGTATTATTTTATCAGAATTATTAATACTACTACTAATTATGTGTTAGTAATATCTATCTAACTGTTTATTTCTTTTCTTTTAATTAATAACAATATGATTACAGTATATTTTATAGTTTGTTTACAAATTCATATTGTTGATTTCAAACTAAATTGTACTGATACTATTCGATTATTCTATACTATAAACAAACAAATGGAGTAAGTTTCGAACCTTGAATTTACTGACCAAATTTGGAAAATTGTGATCATTAACAAAGTGTTGTATTTGGGCCACATCAACCGATAAGTATATATACTGTCCACAAGTATCTTATCGTTGCTTTTGTGTAAATGTTTAGCTAGTATTACAGTGGACGAGACCATCAGGATGGACTAATTGAATGTATCTGAATACAGAATGTCTTAGTAAAATCTGTGAACAATATAATAAATAATAATAATAAATTATCAATCAATCATCTTCGGCTTCATTGTTTTTTCGTTTCCACAACAATTACTCTCTGTTCTCATTCTTTTCTCATTGATCTCCTTAACATTCTGTTGCTAGGCATTTCAATTTTGATTGATGATATATACTACTGATATCTGTCAACATCGGTAGCACATACCAAAGTATCTTAAAATATGCGTATATAACAAGTAAGCACTAGAAAAAATATATACCTTCGATAATATGATGTTTTATGATAATGATTGTTTGAATTTATGATGAATCTATAAATCAATAATACATTTGTAATATCCCAATGAGTACTGATTGGGAGAGATGATAATATAACATATTTTATCAAATCAAACCGGGAATGCAGTTTGTCAAGGTTTCAACGTACAAATTCAAGTCGTAAAAGTATATACCGATCAATGAGTTGTGTATACAGTAATTTGGTTGCCAGTTACAGCATTCCATTTATCTTTAATCTTCTCACTAACGTCAATGATAGGGCTTGCTTAAAAGGATTATGTGTCTATCCATTCATAGAACGTAACACATGAGATGATAGAGAACATTTGTAGTTCAGGATGTTAATGTTGTCTGAGTTATTATAAACTCTAAACTAAGTGGATTAATTGTGAAGCATGTTATTTATTGCAACAGGTACATTTGACTACATATCTCAGTGATCTTTGGAACAATGAAAGTTGTATAACTATTCTATCCAACTTAGAGATCATAATAACAACAACGTAACACAATCAACTCAAATAGTATATCTTTATGCCTACACCATGTATTATCACATCTGCATTTGTTGGATACGTATTTGTCCATCAAATAAAATACATTAAATAATCTATTCAAAACATACACTTTCAATATGTCAAGATACAAACTTTCTTGATGAATAATTCAATAAATAATTGTTAATTAAAACTAAATTGATCGATAAGATTTGATCAACACTATAAATAGATGCAAACAAACATGATATTGATTCAAATAATCAGTGATAGATATTTGTTGTCATTGTTACAACCCTGTAAAATGATAACGTCTCAGTTTGTGAAGTTCGATAACGCGAGTCCGGATTCTAAAAAGAATATCCTTTACCTTAAAATTGTAGATATATGTTGCTGTCAAGTACTAACCAGCATAAAGCTTAAATACAAACTGCCCTGTCGACTACCACCTTAAGTGAAATATCATACTGTGGTGTGAGCTACTTATATTGATATGAGTAGTACATGACGCGAGTTAAAAGAACGTAATATCTGGCAGCAGAAGATGGGAAAGATCAAGAAAGGAAGAGCGAGAACACAATGGAATTTGTGCGAAAACGCATGAACAATGGAATGGGAGACAATGGATTGGTGTTTGCAACAGAAACAGTTCAGTTTGATAGTCTGTAATTGTTCTGCTAAATACATTCGATTGTCCCCACCCGTGTTCTTGTTCACTATAATACTGTTATAACAGAACGAATGTTGGAGAAGTTGAGAAGTTCGACTTTATTTTACAGATTATAATGATTTATATCTTTATTGTATAATTAGTAAATAACTTTATTGTTAGATTTCTATGTTCCGCTTATTGTAAACTTGTGATACACCTAGTAACTTTTAGATACTTAATTATTCTTTAATTGTATATTGTTTATTCTGTCTTTTACTACTAGATACAGTATAATTGTATTTCATATTTGATACCCTTTGTGTGTGGTCTAGTATTGTATGATTAAATTAGTTACAATGAAGAATTAATTTCCTTGCCAATCATCATCTTTTAATTGATTATTCGGTTAAAAAGAGGTTCGAGGATCAATAAACATTAAAGTGTTGATTATTCTCGTTATCTTCTATTTTATGATACAATGTGATCTTGGTGGAGTTTTGTTCTCTGAGCTGGATGGTTTGGTCGTGGAGCTTTCATCGTTCTTCTGAACGACATCATCAGCACAAACTTCAAATAGAAGTGAAGTGTTCGAATTTCTCCATGTGTTTCACAGCTTGTTCTGTGCACCTCGATGTTGATTGGTTCTCGTTGACCTTAAATTCGAAACACTTCACTTCTATTTGAAGTTTGTGCTGATGATGTCGTTCAGAAGAACGATGAAAGCTCCACGACCAAATCATCCAGCTCAGAGAACAAAACTCCACCAAAATCATCCACCTGAGCTACAAATCTTCTCCACCATCACAATGTGATCTGTTTGGCGGCTAGTGTATATAAACCCAGTATGTTTGTGAAATATAAGATTCATATCACAGAGGCTGAGATTGATGTGTTCTGCACTCAAAAGACAGACAGGTAGTAAGACCGACAAAGTCTCTAGACTATTTCATAAATGGTTTTATGCATCATTGACCCAGTCGATAATTGGTGGTATCATTACTTTAAGTATAAATAAGACACATGAAACAAGTTATAACAATTTTTCGTGGATTAGATCTCCAATCCGACTGGTACTACGTGAAATAATGATTGAGAATCTTAATAGTTACCACAACACACTGTATAAACTCCTTATAATTCGTGAGAGAGAGAGAGAGGGATAGAGAGTAAAGGAAAGAAACAAAATCTGCACTATTATGCAGTACATGTCTTCTTCTTCTTCTTTTGATTAATATGCATGTGTTGTGTATTGTTGAGATGAATAGTAAACATTGAAATAAAAGTACATGATCATTTTATTTTTATGATGAAATCGGGTTAACTATTTGGAATAAATAAAATTTTCAAATCACATAATGATGATGACAACAATAACAATAATACCAAATTTATTTGATCTAATAAGAAATAAATCAGTATTACAAAATACAACACTCATTAACTGCACTGATATTATATAATGCACAAATCTTAAATATCAATAAACTATAGAAATATAATGCCATTTCATAGACTTTTCATTCATTCAATAAAACAATAAAATTTATATCAGAAGATGAAATATGAGTAGAAAACATATTTATTATTATCATGTATAATGTGTGGTGTGTGTGTGCGTATTTGTTGCATGATTCCTCATTTGTCTCTAACTTTCCATCAACTACACATAAATTCGCACACATGTTTACAACATAGACCGTTTATTCACTATTTAAAGGGAAACATTTTATTTAACAAAAAAAAAATAAACAAACAAAAAAGAGATTTTTCTCTCTCTTTCACTATTCAATTAGATACTCCATTGATTTTTGTAAAATATAACAATAATGTGAATACATTATGTGCGTCCATCCTCTCCCCCCCTTCCTCTTCAACTAATGAATAAAGAATAAAAACTGAATTGACCTTATAAATGATAATAATAGTAGTTAGGTTAAAAACTATCAAGATTGATGGATTGTAAAAGCAGGGGGAATTTTTTTCTTATTTTTTCTTAAAGGAAACATAAGATAAACATAATAATAAGTGTTAATTATAATTGTCATGTATGTAAAATGAGATGGGTAAGAATTTAATGTAAATGAACAAGAGGTAACTATGCATAAAATAAACATTTACAATGACCAACTCTTTCAGTGATTATCATTGTTAACACCTCCCTACACCCCCCCTCCTTCTATCTTACCTCATAGAATATAACTGGGATATAGAAATGTGTGTTTTTTCTTTCTTTTTTTTTAGAAAAAAAAGGGATAAATCGAAAATTGTTTTTTATTATTAGAAAAAAAAGGAAGGAAAAAAAAACCAAAATAGGAGAGAAAAATAGAAACTATAATTTAATATTATTAGTAATAATAATATACCCTGTTTAACCCATAGAAAAAGTGTTATTGATCAGGATGGGCACTCGCCAGTATGTACGATTAATTGAAGTGTACTGCACATAAGCACATACACACGCATACATACATAGATACATACATACATAATAAAACTTAAAAACAACTAAAATAATGATGATAAGAAGGCACAAATTACCACAATTACATCATCATTATTAATAAGAACAGCATTGAAAATAATAACCGGATTTTGAGAATATTGAAGAAGATAGCAGTGTATACGAATAAAGTGGAAGTGATCGAGTAGAAAAGTTGTGAGGCGCTTATTTTTACATTTGAATAATGTAATGATTTGTGTAATACCGTATCAAGGAGGAAAAGAGAGAGAGAAAGAAAAACAGAATAGTTAAAAGATACATTTAAGCGGTTATATGCTATTTCATTCTTCAACATAGTGAAAATCAGAAAGAGAGAGAGAGAGAGATAGAAACAGAGAATAAACAAACTTCGTAATTATTATACCTTTAGAAGAAAAAAATCCAATGAAATAAATGATTTTTGTATTCTTCCTAATAGTAACGTGTTCTATTTTCAACTATTAATCAACTTGTAAACATTAATCAATTCGTTCAACTTTGGCGACAATTTTACCTTCCCATAAAGGTAGAATAGTATCATCATTTGTAATCTCTTGATGGACTACACCGGAATCAAATTCATCGGATGCTTTCTTAAAAAAGTATCTGTTTTTTTTAAAAGGGCAATTTAAAAGAAAAATGGGAAAAAACACTTTGATGTGAATATGGGTAGACACTGAGAAGTATTCATAAACACTTTAACAGTTATTTATCATATGCCTTCAAATACCCTGATACGGCCCAGAGTGTGGAGAGTCAGCTCTCAGATGGTCACGTGCATACAACCACGGCCTCATGACTGACTACCCTATACCTGACATATATCTATAACATAATAAAGTGATATTATCGTCATACAAGATTTTACATTTTTTTATGTAAGCCAACAAAAATGATAGAAAACGAAACAAACCATCTATCACAGTGATTACAATGGTGTGAATAATAACTCCCCGCTACATTTTGGTTGGTTTCCAGGTTGAAGGTCAAAATCGTGAACGAGAACAGAGTTTATTCTTACTAGAAAATGACCATTGAAGTGAGACAATAAAACTACTTGACATTCTTTTTGAATCGTTTATAATGAAGTGTTTACAAGTAATTAATCACTGAGTAGTATGAGCAGTGTCATGTTTTGCTATGTTCACCGTTTTATGATATCACCTTGGATCGGTGAACGGAAACGAAAATCAGCAAAGCAAAAACAGAATGAAACTAAACTAGTCTTCTGTGCTATGGCTCTGCTAAATAGAGGAAGAAGACCAAATTCAGACGTAAAAATATACGGTTGAACAAGCAGCCTGGAAGATGGAACAATAAGCATTAAACTCATGTGTAATATATACAATAGAAAAATATCTTTGAAAAGTGTCATAAAATAGCGTTTTAAAATCGCAAACGAATCAATGGAGTTTAAGTTCCTTCCCGGAGAGAAATATAAGCTGAAGGTAATGATGAACGCTTTCGGTGCGAAAAGGAGAAATTCGAATTTTCATGATTAAATTACAATAAGAAGTTTACCAAGTGACTTCTGAGGATCTAGCATCTCCAACATGTTTATCTACCCCTTTAGTATTGAGTGGATTTAATTGATTAAGTTGTGGTATGATCGCATTAGTCTAAGTGATTCGGCATTACCTACACAACTACCTGTGTTGACATCTCGGGTAATACAAGGTAGTTGACTGGGAACTCTAATAAACCTAAAATTTCGAGCTAGATGGGATTTGTCACCAAGGTGTGCCTGTAATCTTGATGAAATTGATGCACATTGTACAAAATAGTAACGAATACAGGGTCGAAGGTTTCTCTATCACTTAACTGTAACCATGTAACATATAAAGAATCACCTTAGAATAACATCAATATATATACACGATATCACTTACCGGAATAAGCCTTTTTTCTTTGGAATTAATTGTTTAAATTGACCAAGTGTAATCTCTGATGATGGCCATAAACTTCTATAGGGTACCGGATCATCACCCATATAATAACCTATAACAAGTGAGTTGGACGAGGTGCATACACCTACACCGGAACTTCCCGGTGTGGAATTCGACGTCCCAGAAACAGCTGATGTTGATGAAGAATGAGTTGATTGAGATGTGGTGTTAGTTGTAATAGAACCTTGATGATGATGATCATTAGTACTGCTCGTTGTAGTAGAAGCTGTAGTCGTTGTAGTGGTAGTAGTACCACTACTACTACTACTACCAATATTACGTGGACTATTTTCTGTTCGATCTGTATCATGCATAGATATTGCAGCATCAGTGGTATTAATGGAATCGACTAAATGCTCTGTATAATGTGTATGTAATTGAATATCTGATGTCTTATGAGAATGTTTCGATTGAGAAAATGATGCAAACCATGGTGGAACGATTACTGGTAATGATTTTGTAGTTGATGGATCGATTGTACTGCAAGAACAGAAAAAAGGATAAACATGAATTGTAACATTTTATTTGTAAACACTGAAAAAGAATTTTGATTTAAATAAGTCGGAGAAGCGATCGATAAATCTTGAATCCAAATTTCCTGATTTGTTGTTAAATGGATGGCACTAGTAGTCGACAAGGTACTGTGGACATCAGTTTCGTGTTAGTCGGTATTCGTCAGGATGACCTCTCTGTAATTCTGAGGAAATTGACTTTCTTTTTGAGATCAAAAACCGCATCATTTGAATATCTCAATGATAAAATCTTAAACTGTGAAACTAGGTAACCGGGACTCAAATATTAACTGTATAGAATGCTTTTATTCTAAAAATACCCCATTAAATTATTTTGTATGTTGTCAATTATGTCACGACTGTTGATATGTAGAATACAATATGTATAACTGAAGAACATCTGGAGCTCAAGACAATTGTCAACCAACACCAAGGTCAGAATTTTCAATACAAATGTCAAAACAGTTATTGGAATCCTCAGGATCAAGGGGAGGAGGAGAGGAAGACGAAAGAACATACTATGCCGAGAAATAGAGACTGACATGAGAAAAATGATCTGGAAAGGATGTCCCAGAACAGAGTGGGGTTGGAGAATGCTGGTCAGTGGCCTGTGCTTCATTAGGAGTAACAGACGTAAGTAATTGTATGTAAAGTAAGGAATAAAGTAGCTCACATAGATACCAGTCAGTCAGTCAGTCAGTAACAACGTAGAACTTAGTACGTACGTACATCAGTTCGAGTTGCCATACCACATTAGCACAGAGATGCAGTGGTCGATTCAAATCCCGTAGTGGTAGAGGTAGCAAGAGTATAAGCAGTAATCGGGAAGATTAGGGTTTGGAGATGTTATTTAACGAGTATAATCCAGTGAAATAAATTTGGAAAGAGGAAAAAAAGGGACATGAAGAATTCAGAAGATTAGAATTTGGGAGAACACAAAGAGTGGATGCACCTGCGCCATTGCAAACGATTTTGAGCCATGTCATTCAGGGTCTCTAACCATCGGTTGCTATCATCTCGCGGTCCCCAACCAGGTAGTCTACACCTACCAACATGACCCAGTTCACTTGTCAGTGACTTCATGGACTTGTGCCATGTTTTGGTCTGGCCGCCCCTAGCTTTCTTCCAACCTACTCCTATGCCACTGAACATCGCACGTCGAGGCAGTCGGTGGTTGGGCATACGTAACACGTGTCCCAGCCATCTCAACTGATGAAGTTTCACTACTTCATCAATTGATTTGCCATCCTTACCTAGTACCCGTTTCCTAACAGCTGCGTTACTTACTCGGTGGTCCCAGGATATACGAGCAATACTTCGAAGACACCTATGATCAAATACTAGTAACCTACGAATATCCTCTACTCTTACCGGCCATGTTTCACAGCCATAAAGTAGGACGGAACGAACTGCTGCGCAGTAAACACGTCCTTAGGTTGGTAGACGGATATCTCGCCTACGCCATAAATGACGCAAGTTGGCAAAAGCTAGTCGAGCCTTCTGTATCCGTGCTGAGATTTCGTCACACACCAAACCACAAGGGCTGATGAGACTTCCAAGATAAGTGAAGCGGTCGACACACTCAACTACTTCACTCCCTATCACTAGTTCGGGTGTCGATGTAACCCAATCCTGAAGCAACATTTTGCATTTCGAGGGAGAGAATCGCATCCCGAACATGCTTGCATTGTTGCTTAGAGTGGTCAGAAGACTCTGCATTTTGTCAGCGTCTTCACCAAATAAAACTATGTCATCTGCATATTCTAAGTCAACAAGTGAACCTCCCGGTAGAAGTTCAACCCCCGGAAATTTAGATTAGGAGAGTGTTATCTCTAAAAGTACGTCGACCACAAAGTTGAACAAGAATGGGGAGAGTGCACAGCCCTGACGAACACCACTTGAGGTAATCTATTCTGATGACAGTTCGCCATAAGCTCTCACTCTACCAGTTGTGTTCGAGTAGAGAGCCTGAATAAGGTTAATGTACTTCTTTGGTACTCCTTTCAGTGACAAACACTGCCATAGAACCTCACGGTCAACAGAGTCGAATGCCGCCTTAAGGTCGAGAAATACTACCATTGTGGGGCGTCTGAATGTGTGTCTGTGTTCTAGAACCTGACGTAGTGTGAATATCTGATCTATACAACCACATCCAGGTCGAAAACCGGCCTGGTTTTCTCTAGTTTGCTCTTCACGAGCTTTGATTAGGCGTCGAAGTATTATTGAAGCTAATATTTTAGACACTATATTAGTCAAACTGATTCCTCTGTGATTGTCACAAGAGGACTTTTGTCCTTTCTTATAAACTGGCACAATCAGTGATTGAGACCAGTCAGATGGGATTACGTCCAGTTCCCAAATTCTACCTAATACATCAGTTAATCTCATTGCTAATACTGGACCACCATCCTCAGGAGTAAACCTGTCAGGACCTGTTGCTCTCCCTCGTTTCAGATTTCCTATGGCTTTTTCAACTTCATAAAGAGACGGAGGACCTACATTAACTTGCCATTCAGGTTGACTGGAGATCGTGGGAAACCGAAGTGTGGCTGAAGGCCAGTTGAACTGATCCCTAAAGTGTTCTGCCCATCGATCCAATCTCCTGGATTGAGAATGAATAATATGTCCATCTTTCTCTGAGATTGCTTCGCTAATAGTCGGGTTCCTAATTCCGGTTTCCTTAACGAGTCTAAACAATTGTCTGCTATTACCTATTGCCGTTGCCTTTTCCATCTCTCTTGCTTTCGCTACCCACCACTGTTCGCGATCATTGCGTAGACTTCTTGTCAGCTTGCGCTTAAGCTGACTCCGCTCTTCACTATGTTCAGAGTCAGGTGGAATGAGTTTCCGAGCATCTATCAGTGCGATAGATGCTGCTGAGATCCAGTGTTGCTCCCTAACCTTCTGATTTACCTTACGAGCAGATATCACTGCTGTTTCCACAGCTTTTCGGATATCATTCCAAGCCGCATCGGGGTGGGCATCACATACATGGCTGCCTAACTGTTTTCCTAAAGGTTTGTGAAATATACTCTTAGCTTGACTATCATTAAGTAGGCCCCTAAGAGGTTTCCTTGCAGCGTCTTTCCTACGTCCAGTAAGACGCAAGCAAATACGCGCTCGCACTAGAGCATGATCTGAATCTAGGCATGTGCTCCAGAATGAGCGACAGTCTTCTATCGAGCCCCTCCATCGGTGGCTGATAGCGATGTGATCTATTTGGGTCCAACGTTGGGACGAATTAGGGGGTCGCCATGTTAAAAGATGTTTTTCCTTATGCTTAAAGTTAGTATTTGCAAGGAACAGGCGGTTATCTGAGCATAGCTGCAACAGACGGTCGCCATTATCTGTTCTTTGAGCCACGATACTATAAGATCCACCCAGGTGTCTTTCCCTATCGCTTAGTTTACCTACTTGAGCATTAAAGTCACTGGCCACTATTACTACATCCGAGCGCTTAGCTTTTCGGAGAAGGTCCGAAAGCTTTCTGTAAAACTCATCTTTTACATCATCTGAGCTGCAGTCAGTGGGAGAATAGGCAGAGACGACGAAGAGGCAACGACGAGTGTCCCTATCTTTCCGGATTCTTACTGTTCCGTTCAGTCGGACAGCGCACAAACGGCTTTTTACTGGGATCCACTTTAAGAGAGCTAGTTCTGCCCTAGGACTAAATGCTATACCTACGCCGGCGAGGCCACGGGAAGCAGAATCATGGCTTCCAGATACACGAAGCGTAAATCGAGTCGGTTCTTTATTTTGGCATGGAGAGGTCAAATGAATGATGCTACTTGGATCTTGTATGCGCGTTTCGGAGACGCAGCACACATCGATGGCGCGAGATTCCAAAGTCCTAGCTAAGGAAGCCTGCTGTCCTATTTGGCACAGTGTTCGTACGTTAAAAGCTCCTACGTGTAGTTTAGAGCGTGGTTTCAGGAGACCAGGAATAGAGTTCCACGTACTCGAATCGTTTGCCCTAGCGGTGCGAGGTGATAAAGAGACGTGAGGAGGGTTAGTCATGGAGATAAGAGAGGTATTGGGAGGTGTAGGAAGGATTCGAATGTGACCAACTTGGTCTCGTGTGCTGTTACTGGTATGAGGGCTGATGTCACTTCCCGGCTGCCCACACCGTGGAAGGGTATTTCTTGAGGAACCTGAAAAGGAAATTGGATTAGTGTTGGTCTTGACGACCTGGGAGCGTGACCGCAGAGCCCAAGGGACAACTGCTTGAGGCCGGTCGCGCACGGCCTTTTTGTAGAAGGTTTTTGACGTGTTAGCTCCGTTCTTCAGATGTTCTTACCGCCGGAGACGGAAATCCATGAGGTAAGGTGAGGTGTGACATTTTTAGGGTCGACCTTTTCTAACCCCACCCCTCCTTGTGGGAAGGCAGCATCGCTGTCATGCTGATTGTCCGAAGGAAACACTTTACTGCTGTCACACCTCTGTACAGTCAGCAGTACGACTTCGCCCTCAGACTTTGAGTTGCTGCTTTTAGTCTTACCGTTCACCAATCGACCTGCCTGGCATGGTAGAACCTACAGGAACATATGTTCCAGCCAATATAGCTCGGTTGGGTCATCACGATAGGCAAGCCCGACCACCACGTCAAGGTAGCAACAACGGTCGGGCATAGATACCAAGTAAATACTTTTACTTATATTCAAATATGATTATTTATATTTCACAGTCTATGAGTTTGTCATTTGAAAAATAGATGGGTTCGAACATATAAACTAACCAAAAGTTAAAAGTCTATTGTGTCAAAGATTCGAACCAGGGTCTCATTTACTTCGATTTATGTCTTTTATAATTATAAATGTAACTCGAATCCAATATAATGTAATATGTACTTAGTTTTGTTTAGCTTTCTGTCAATAATTTCACATACATACATACATGCCTATGATAGATGTACACTATTCTTCTTTAGAATAAAGAAGCAGGATAGAGAGAAAAACGAAACAATCATAGTGATTAATTATTCTCCTTTATTTATAACTAGGGCCTATTTTCAGATCTTTTTTTTAATGTTCAAAATGGACAACGAAAAACAATCAAGTAACTAACTAACTAATCCAACTAAGTATGATAGTTTCTCATTATTATAACCACAATTCATCAAAAGAAAAAAAAATCATGATACTATCTAAATTATACATATAACACGAATATATATGAAGTATTCAATCAGAACCAATTATTGTCTCATTTCATTTACCATCTCTCTTTTTCTCTTTCTCTCATTATCTCTAACCTTAATATAACCTCGACTTATCAATAGATAGTGAAACAAATTATAAAGAGTAACAGAATATGTACACGTGTGGTCAGTATGTTCTTTACAACCAATGAAGTAAGGAGGGATAAAGAGACAGATAATATATATATATATGGATGAATGAATGCACTGAACTAACACATGATTAATGATACTACATATTTATTCCCTTTATAAATATAACATAACTAATCAATCAAAACAGGACAACGACAATGACAATCAACAAGTATATAGAGAGAGAGAAACTAGAATAAATAACTTCACAAAAGTACTACTACTACTACTATTACTAATATCCCAATTACCATTAAATAATGATGATCTTAACGAGAAACAAGAGAAACTCTATGAATATTGTCATCATCAACGATACACAGGAAGAATAATGACAACTGATAAATTCCTTTATATTTGCATATGTATATATACACACACACAAATGATTCTATATGTGTATAGAAAATATATCCATATATGCATACATATTAACAAAATTAGGATAGTTTATTTCATACAGAAACTATTATAAATTTAAAAAAGAAAAACGAGTATTTTAATTGTTCAATTCATGAATCAATTAAAGTTAGATTATCATGGAAAATCTGGAAGCACTGGATGGTCGTATCGTCTTATTTTTAGGACTCCTCAGCAGTGCGTATCCATGACATTCGAACCCAGGACTTATCTATCAATCTCAGTGAATATATCAACGGAAGTTTCGATGTTCCATACAATATTATTATCAAATAATTTAGTTCTACAATTACTACTATCAATGTATAACCACGAGTATATATCAACATCTAACAACAATAATAATAATGAAATATTGACTGTTAATGGGTCGACTGTTCGATGATACGCAATAGGATTAAAATTAAGAAAAAATAGACAAATCACAAACTGATCAGAACATGAAATCAATCAATGATCAGTAATGTAGACCATGGACACAAAAATACATCTCTTCAAGTTGACACATAACCATATCGGTAATAAATACATGAAACAATAAATATGAATAACTAAAGTAGTGGAAACAGTAGCGATGTAAAAAGTGATAGTAAAGATGTTAACATACAGAGAATAAGCTTCAAGAAGAATGAATTCCATTTATTTATTTATTTGAACACATAAATATTGGTACAAAGGTGCATCGAATACACATGCGCCACACAAGTCACTTGATTTATTTGTGGGCTATGATACTGCCCGGGTGCCCAAACCGAAACAGCTGATTTTCTTAGAGAGCCACACCCAGAGCCTCCGAACTAAAGGTTTAATCCACAAGGCAGTGGAACAATGTAAGGAAATGCAATCCCATGGTAGTCGATGACCAACAATTGATTCATACGCCATTTGTTCATTCAGGATCCTGGAGCCCGTGTACACGATTGGTTTGAAACCAGGGTTTCGTAACTCCCCTAGATGAACCGTGCGTGTCCACCAACCAGGTAAAAGCGCGGGACATTCGCTTTTCGTCCTATCAATTTCGTAAACAAAGGCAGTGAGTAGGACTTCCCTGACAGTGGTTTTTTATTGACCGTAATTACTTCAGTATTCTTTTCTTTACGCTTTTTAAATTTGTTAATAAACTTTTGTGGGTAAAAGTTGTCTCGTAGGCATTTTTCCACGTTCATCAATTCTTCTTCCAGTTTGTCAGTAGAACATACCTTTTCTGCCCTATAAAATAGTGTTTTAACTAATGCCTTCTTGTAACTGAGTGGAAAAAAACTATTGAAATTCAGGTAAAGGCCAATTCAAATACTTTTTCGATAAATCGAACGTTGGACTGTCCCGTCTCTCCTACGTTTTATAGCAACATCAAGAAAGTGGAACATGTTATTCTGTTCGTGTTCCATAGTAAATTGTATGTTAGGATGAGTGTTATTGAAGAGTTTTAGCAAGCGGATTGCATGCTGCTTACTGTTATAGACAATAAACGTGTCATCAACACATTTGGAATATTCCGTCGTTTCGCTAATCGCCTATTTAAGCACCATGTTTTCAAGATACCCCATAAAAATATCTGCCAGAATTAGACCTAGTGGACTTCCCATTGCTACGCCGTTGATTTGACGATATATGGTGTTATTAAACTGGAATTGAACGCCTGTTGTGCACATTAATAGTACTTTTTTGAATTCCGGGACTGGTAAAGGTAGGAGATTATAATTCTGACAGATTATATCAATAGTTTCAAGAAGTGGTATATTGGTGAACAAGGATGTTTATGTGTTCAAAAGGAGATGGTTATTAATCTTTCCTTGTCTTGGTGACTAATATTCCTTCACTGTATCTTAATACATTTTTTTCTTATCCTTTGAACTTTTTTTTGCACTTATCACATCATTAAGTTTTATTCCAACTATCTTATTTTATCAACTGAACTCTACTCCTATCAATGTTTACTTGTTTCTAGCCGTTTGAACTGTTGTCACAATGTTCTTTCATCATATAAGGTATATATTTACAATATTCAGTGTATTACATTTATTTATATCCTTGCTATACTATACGCGAATGTCTTCAATATAACTTCCAATCAAACCCTCTCATGCAAGTCATTGAAACCCATTATGTAATTATGATTTCTAAATATCACAGGTTGTAAACAGCTAATGAGAACCAAATGAAATAAAAATGAATTCATGCTATTCTGCTAGAATCTTTCAGTTCTTGCTCTTTTCAAAATGATAAAGGGAACTAGGTGTATGAAAATTAAATTATCTTTCAGGATAATAATAATAATCAGAAGAAAAAGAAGAAGAAGAACAACAACAACAAATATCTATATAAAGTTTGTTAAAACAATGAAAACTTAACTATATTACTAACAAAAATGAATTATATCAACAAGAATAAAGAGAAAAAATAAACGGCTAAAGTAGTAGTCATCCGGATGAAGAAATTGGAGCTATACATACAGAAGAAATATCTTCAACCAGTCCTCATCTACTGTCTAATATCAAGGTCAATTAATCAATAGTAATCTTAGTATATCCTGGAGTTCTAATGAGAAGCAGTAACCAGTAGAGTTCAACTGGGTCAGTTATGAGATAGTAACTCATCGATGACAATGGCGGATTAGTTAAAGTTAGACATTGGCACCGTTAGATGCCGGCTCAGTGCTCACGCGCGAGACCAGTAGATCCTGGGTTCGAACCCCGCGAGACGGGGTCATGGATGTGTACTGCTGAGGAGTCCCACAATAGGACAAAAAAGCCATCCAGTGCTTCCAGATTTTCCATGGTGGTCTAGCTTCAATTGACTCATGATCTCAACTATTGAAGTAATCTTAGCTATTGAATGATCGAATTAGACTATTGTACTTACGACCTTTCACAGTCAATTGTAATTGTCTCTGTTATCTTTATTCACAAATTTTTGCATTAATATTATTACTACTGGTTAAAACATCATTCTGAATCTCCCCAATACATTAGTTATTCACTTCGCATTCATCTCTCCTTACTAATTTTTCACACAATATAACCTTCTCATCCTATTTGACCCATATTTATTCGGATCATAGATCTTTAAATTTTCACTTTATATATATGCAGATTCAAGTTAACATTCTATATGAATCATATAAACATGAATAATTTTATTTGGCCCTTCATAAACCACGCTGGTAGATGTTCACTCATCTGTTGGTTAAGTTGCCTGGTAGTACGCCCGATATAGCTATCTCTACAGGAGCAGCGGAATTTGTAAATGCACATAGAAGAGGCCAACTCAGGTAACTTATCCTTCGTTTGCGTAGACATCGCTGGTCGACAAGAGAAAGCCAACGCAAGATTGGCTGCCTAGAATGTCATGGTGATTAATTTCGTTAACCTATATTTCAGAATATCACTGGCCACATGCCCGTTGAATTGTAGTTTCATGTATAAAAGTTTCTCACTTCTGCAGTTTCACACCTATCCGGTACAAGAGAAATTTGGCTAGATATCTCACTAGCAGAGCTAAAAAGATCTGCACAGTAGACACTCTAAGTCAGGAGCTTGAATTCATTTACAACTCACTGATCAAGATCGGCTACCCCAGTGCTTTCATTAAGAAGTACATGTATGACATAATAAAGAAGTTGGAGATTTCGACTGTTCGTAAGAAACCTTTATACATGAAACTACAATTCAACGGTGATGTGGCCAGTGATATTCTAAAATATAAGTTAACGAAATTAATCACCATGACATTCTACGCAGCCAATTTTGCATTGGCTTTCTCTTGTCGACCAGCAACAATTTTATTGTATTTTCTTTGACAATCCTACAGTTCATTACATACTTTAACTTCTAAACGATGTAATTTGCCATCAATTTGACCATCATTTAAGATTATTAATATGGATATATTGAATTGTAGAATCTGAAGAGAATTTATTCTTCATCTATAAATTAGTCTTTTAAAGATGATGAAGAAGATCTTTAAATGATTCATAAAAATGTGTATACTACTTACTTACCTGGAAGATTTATTATATGAATTAATAGAATTATTATTAGGCATAAATTGTGTATTTTCATCATTAATCCAATTATTTATAATTTGATTATTTTCAACTATAGAATAAGAAGATGATTTATGATTATGTGTTTGTTGTGATTTTGTTATATCATTATTAGTTGAATGTAACCAATTGACATCACTGATAACATTATTACCACTAATATATGGTCTATTATAATTTAAAGAAGTAGATGGACAATATGATTCATGATCATAATTATTGATAATTGGAGATATAAATGAATGTTCACTTATATCTAATGAAATATTTCGTTGAGATGAGTTATCATCTAATGTTGTAGTATCATGAGGCCTAGTTGAATGTATACTAAGATCTATACCAATTCTACTATGATCAATATCATTAATAACGTTGTTATCACCATCATCATCAACATCACGAAGATGACCACCTTCTCTACTTCCATCGCCACTCCCTCCTCCTCCTCCTCCTCCACTACTTGGAGTACGATCAGCTGATGCAGCCCATATTCTTGAACAATGATCTTCAAGAATAGCCTAAAATTATATTCAGAAGAAAAATAAACAATTATCACCATAGTAATAAAAAAAATGTTGATTTATAAATTCATAAATACTTTTTTATAATAGAAAATGATCAATTATGGATCTTTGTTGAATTTGACCGGCAGTAGCTCCCGGAGGGACTCCAGGCGGAGTTGAAGTTGACAGAACAACGATGAAATCAATATGAGTACACAATAGAGAGAAAAATAAACAAAAAAACTTTCCTATTTAAAATGTAAACAAATAGATCAAATGAATACATAATCTGTCTTACAATATATTGACATTGATTATCATAATATAGAAGATTATGACATAAATACGTGTTTCGGTGATTATAGTTGTTACACTTCAAATCCTGACATAATAATAAAATAAAACAAAAGAATTTAGATTTGTTTAAGTGATTTGGTAAAGATATAAGTTGACTTTGAAAAATAACAATGACAATGCGTCCTGGAACGGCCGAAGGTGGAGAGTCAACTTTCTCTTGAAATACTGTCACATGCCCAAACGTATACAGTCACTATCAGGGAAGTCCTACTTACTGCCTTTGTTTACGAAATTGAGAGGACAAAAAGTGAATGGTCTCCAGGAAACCTAGGGAACAAATGGTGTATGAACCAATTGTTGGTAATTGGCTATCATGTGACTTCATCTCCAAACAATGTTCCACTGCCTTATGGGTTAGATCATTAGGTCGAAGGCTATGAGTGTGGCCTCATAAGAAAAACAATTGTTTCAGTTTAAGAACCCGGGCAATATCATAGCTCATAAATAAATCAATTGACTTGTGTGGTACCCCTTTGTACCGATATTTATATGTTCAAATAAATTATCTCTCTTTAAAGACAGTATAAAACTTTGTTTATTTGAGATTTCTACAGATAGAAGCAACTTTTGATGAAAATATTCTTCAGATGTATCAATCTTTATATGTTTTGTTCTTTATAAATATAATTTAAAGCAATTAGTCTTTTCTTAAAAGAATAAACCCTTATTTTGATATTAGCACATTGAATAGAACAGTTACTAACTACTTTATTATAAAAAACAAACAAACAATGTAAAAAATTTTCAGGTATCTTTAAATGAGTAAGTGAAGTAGTTATATTTTATTTGATTATGTATTATACATTTGATAGTTGATTCAATTGACACTAACTTCTAACTAATTTCTAGTTATCAAGAGGATTTCTTATAGTAGAACTTTAAAGAGAAAACAAAAAAAACCGAGAAGTAAGACAAGAAATTTTACTTTCAAAATTAGTTTAAACACAGAAAACTAAGATATTTTATGGAAGAATACGTAGCCCTGATGTTGTAGGAGACTCTAGAAACATGCTAAATTCGGTGGGAAAAAAAGGGGATCAGTAATTACATATGACACAGTTCATTTAAATTTTTTTTTCTACAGCACTGTAGAAAACTCTTGAAATTTTTTTGTATAGGCGTTGAAAGACTAAACTATTAAATTCTTGGAAACTCTTGATCAAAGGAAACCTGAAGTTGTTTAACTTTCACTACTTGTTAGTCCTTTTCCATAAAGATAACTATTCATATTAACACTGAATTGTTATATGTTAGTTGGTATTTTATCGAGTTTCTCAGTAAAATCAACAATAAGCTTGTTCGTTGAAGAATTATCAATCACCATAGATTTTAATTAAAACCCAATTGAAAGATATAAATAAATGAATTCAAAAAAGAGATGATAATCATAATTATAATTTTGTATACTTAATTGTAATGTACTTTTAAAATGGTCATGTGAATCAATACAAATACAAATCTTTTATTCACTTGGTATTGTTGGTTTGAATCTTCCCATTGATGTTTAGGACTGTAATTGATCAGTCTCTTATTGGCATATATGCATCCTATGAGCATTGCCTCGATATAACCTCAATATATAAGCTTTATATGCAAAGATGGATAGTGGCTAGCAATGGAATCCAGAACGCGCGCCACTTCGTACTATTTGGGATTCGTCAGCTGGATGTACTTGCATTTCAGAGTTGATGTTCACTATGGGACTTGAACTCAGTATATATCGAGGCAATATGCACAGGATGCACATATGCCAATATGAGACTGATCAATTACAGTCCCAAAAATCAATAGAAAGATTTAAGTAAGCAATAACAACTGAATTTAAAATTCACTACATTGCACAAGCAAGTGACTAACAGGACTCAGTAGCTAAGTGGATAACGCGATGATGCTTGAAGCGAACAGTACTCGGTTCGAGTCCCAGAATGAACATCAGCTCTGAAATGCAGGTACATCCAGCTGACGAATCCCAAATACAACGAAACACACATCCTGGATTCCACTGCCAGTCACTATCCATTTTTGCATACAAATCTTTTATTATCCAGGACAAATCTCTCTTTAACTTTCATGCATACATTAACTTATTGTTATTTATGTGATTTATTTACTGAGCAGAATTGTGTTAACTACCTGTGAATTAACTATATTTGGCATATCTCTTTCTCCCTCACTCTCACTAATTGGATAAAACCACCCAGAAATACAATTTAATCACTTGATACTCTTTTAAGGTATGGAATGTTTTTTTTTAAAATTTTACAAGTGAAAAATTTCTTGAATATTTTACCATTTCTGTTATATTATTATTCCATACCATACGATTGATAACAGTAAAGAAGTCTCAGTACAAAATAAGTAATATATCAATAAGATTTCTATTTTATAAGCATATAAAAGCAGATGACATAGTCTTGTTTGGTGAAAACGCTGATAAAATGCAGTGTTTTGGTAACACTGAGTAACAATGCCAGAATGTTTGAGATGAGTTTCTCCCCTCTAAATGTAAGCTGCTGCTTCAGGACTGGTCTGTGTCAACAACTGAACTAAGGATAGGGAGTGAATTAGTCGAACGTATCGACAACTTCACTTATCTTGGAAGTCTGATCAGCCCTAATAGGTTGGTATCTGACAAAATCTCTGCACGGATTCAAAAACCTTGTTTGGCTTTTGTCAACTTACGTCACCTATGGCGAACGCGAGATATCCGTCTATCAATAAAAAGAACGAGTATACTGCACAGCAGTTCGTTTTGTTCTACTTTACGGCTGAGAAACATGACCATTAAGAGTATAAGATATTAGTTAACCACTACTATTTGATCATACATGTCTTAGAAATATTGCTTGCATTTGCTGGGATCACCGGGTAAGTAATAGTGAAGTCAGACACAGGGGTATTAGGGAATGATGGTAAATCAGTTGATGAGGTTGTGGATCTTCATTGACTGAGATAGTTGGACCATGTGTTACGTATGCCTGAACACCGATTACCACGACGTGCAATGCTAATCGGTGTTGGGGATGGTTGGAAGAAAGTTAGAGGCGGCCAAACCAAAACGTGGTATTAGTCCTTGAAGTCACTAAGGAAGTGAGAGTGAGCACGGAAGTTAATTGGCTAACCGAATCAAGAAATATTCATATACACAAGTTTATATATGTATATCTGTCCCATAGGAAATTAAACCTTTCGGTGGATTATGCTCTATCAATTGCAAAATAAAACCAGTTCTTGGCCAATTATGTGGATCTATCATTTCAGCGATTTGTAATTGGTCGACTGCAACTCTCATGACAACGCTTTACATCGCCAGGTAAACTTCATGTAAGAATTCTATAGTAATTACTGCTCGTTTCTCGAATTAACAAAGGAGGAAGTGGAAAATATACGAACCAACGTAATGGCAATTCTTGAGTTTCACAAGAAAAAAAATATTTGTGATATGTACGGATGTGTAGTTGCTAGGCCGGACTAATCAAATAAAAACAATTGTAAAACGGGGAAACTTATAGGAACATATACACATATGATGAATGTTTGAACTAAAAGTTTAAACAGACAATCGTTTCTAGTGACTATATCAGTTAATCTGTCATTTTAACAAACTGTTCATCATTGAAAAGTGTACATGAAGATAATGAGAGTCTATATCTTCTACTCTCTAATATAATTCATTAGATTGTGAAATTACGATGAAGTAATAGTGTTTTTCATTTTTAAAATTCCTAACTGAATTATAAAATTGACATGCTTCATTTGAACTATTTAGAAAATGATCTTTTACCTCAAAATTTTCGTATAGATTTGGAATATGCAAATAGTTATATCTTTAAGTGATAACACTAATAAAATATAATCTTCAGTACAATTCAAAGGAATGGATTTCTCTTCTTTGAACTACCAAAATTTTAAGGATGAAGAGACTAGTCATTTATGACTGATATAATGTTTCTCCTAGTTTATATTTAACAAATGATTTCGATAGAGTTTTGTTCTCTGAGGTGGATGGTTTAGTCGTGGAGCTTTCATCGTTCTTTTGAACAAAATCATAAGCACAAACTTCAGATAGAAGTGAAGGGTTCGAATTTCTCTATATGTGGTTCACAGCTTGTCCTGTACAGGACGACCAAACCATCCAGCTCAGAGAACAAAACTCTATCAAAATCATCCATCTGAGCTACAACTCTTATCCACCGTCATAACAAATGATATTCGAGCTGTCTATCTCTCACTCTCTCCTGTCATTGTGTAATTTAATTTCGCTAAGTATTGTGAGCTATAATTACTGTTATTTTTGTTATCAGGTGACTCGTAAACTAGGATGATAATAATAAGTAGTTGGCATTCTTTTATTATCCTAATTAGAAACTTGGGAAAATAAGAATTTCCATGGTTTATCGATTGTGTGGAAAAATACAATAGTAGCATAGTTAATGGTGTAAAAAGATATAACAACTTGCAAGAATCTTTTACTTAACACTAAAGAGCGTAGAAGATAATCGAACCTTAAAAAGCTACATTTATACAAAGTAAATTGTAATGTATATAGCCTCTGACAGGGAAGTCCTACTCAATGCCTTCTCGTGGCGGCGGTGTTGTTTATGAAAATGAGAGGACGAAAAGCGAATGTCCCGCGCTTTAACCGGATTCCAAACCAATGGTGCACATGGGCTCCAATATCCTGCGGGAACAAATGGCGAATGAACCAATTGTTGGTCACCGGCTACCATGGGACTGCATCTCCTTACGATGCTCCACTGCCTTGTGGGTCAGACCCTCAGGTCGAAGGCTCGGGGTGTGTTCTCCTAAGAAAATCACCTACTTCGGTTTGGGCACCTGGGCAGTATCACAGCCCTTACACATATCGAATGAGATTTGTGTGGCGCATATGTATTTGGTGCCTCTTTGTACCAATATCTATGAGTTGAAATAATAAATAATTTATAATTTCAATCAATTCACAATATTACATTATCATTATCCATTCCCATTGACAGATAATTGTTTCATATCTGATATGGTTAAAGATCACTGATTACGATCAGTTATTAGAATTTAATCAATTACTTCTGGAAATCAGTCACTGTTAAGTATATGATTGTTAATTTATTTCTGGTGAACAATCACCACTAATACTATAACAACATTAGATATGCTTTACTTTATCAGTGTCTGGATGTTGTTTTTTATATATAACTAAAACCTAATCGATATTTCGACAAAATAGCTCAGTATTACTTCATTTAATCTTTAAGTTTGTAAACATTAACTCGTGTTAATGAGATAAATCATTTATGTAGTTAGTTGATTTACTTTCAAACAACATACAGAACATTTTGAAAGGAATAGTTAGCATATTTACATTCATTAAATTACATAAGATGTCTTTTATCAAACAGATATGAATGTAAACTATACCAAATAAATATTTGTATATAATAACTGGTTGAAATAAATTATAATAAAATGATGAAGCATAACAATCTCAATGGTGATGAAACATGAAAGGATCATATTCTGAAACAATAATCGTTGAATATTCTTCTTGACTGTTTACTCACATTCATCATTTCATTGGTACTATATGAGACAATTTATGCAGGTTAATTGATAATTGAACTAGATTATATAACTAGTTGTCTTGTAGTGAAAGTCCGATTACACAGACCCTAATATAAGTTAAGCATATCTGTTTCCTTTTCTCGTCATATCGTAAAACCATGAGAATTATTATTAATTTCAATGGTTGAGATCATGAGTGAATTGAAGCTAGATCACCATGAAAAGTCTGAAAGCACTGGACGGCTATTTCGTCCTATTGCGGGACTCCTCAGCAGTGCGCATCCACGACCTCGCCTCGCGGGATTCGAACCTAGGACCTATCTCAATCATCCTCTGATTATAATTATTATCAAGTTCAACATAAAAAGATTTTCTCTCATCCTTAAAACTAATATGGTGGTTTTTCTATGCTTCTTCTATCAATATACTCTTAACATATAGAAGTAAATAGAATTCCATCAGAAAACATACATATGTTTATAGTTTACCCTTAAAAACTATATTTTTTTTATTTTGAAAGAAAACAAAAACTTACAAAATACATCTTCTTGAATTGAAATTCTCTAAAGAGATAAACCGAAATAAGAATGAATTTTTTCACAACCTAATTGATAAATATAAACGAACATGTGTTATGATGTATACCCGAACTCAAGCACCGTTTAACACGATGGATGATGTTTGATGTAGAGGAGCGCAATGGCCAAACACTAAGATGTCATATCAATTCATTGACAATTGGATTGAACTGTCTTAATCAGTGTAGACTACTTACTTGGTTGAGGTCCATATGACTATCATAACCAATGATTGGAGAATTTGAGTGATATGGTTCAGAATTATTCGGTAATGATGCAAGTGTATTCATCACTTCTTGTCTTTGTTTACAATTATGAGTCTTGAAATCTCCTTATACTTAGTTGTTTTTCTTCTTTTTCTACATTTAATCTTTTGAAATTATTATTTTTTAATATGATTGCTATCAATATTGTTATTACTTATAATAATTTGTTCTGAAATAACATGATCTCGGTGTAATAAGGCGGTACATTATTTTGAACCAATGCGCAGATGCGTCAGGTTCTACGTTGTATATGGCTAACTGGAACGAATAGTTAATAAGAATCATTTGTTTCTTAGACTGGAAAGAGGTAGAGAGAAAGGGGGAAAAATTCAACTACTATAGTAGTTGATAATTAATCAATAGGACGAAACTGTAATCCAGTGCTTCCATGTTTTCCATGGTGGTCTAGCTTCAATTGACTCATGATCTCAATACTTGAAATTACTAAAATCTCTACAAAACCCCCTTCTGACAATGAAAAATAATCTAGCTATGCATTATCAATCAGTTACGATCAACATAAACCCTGTCATACAAATGTGCATTAGTCCAAGTTATTGTGTATCACATTAGCAAGATGAGATAGAGTTAAAAAGATGAATAGCTAAGAAATTCAAACAACAGCAATAGGAGTAGTGATAGTAAGAAACACTAAAGATTAAGAATGTGGTTAGAGAATAAGCAATGAAAATGGCACATATGAATGACTACTGGAATTTAAAATTGAGAGAAAGATAAACAGTGAATGCATTCCCGTCACTATGACCAATTCTGAGTTATGTCACTCAACATCTCAAATCACCATGGATTGTTGTCACCACATCGATCTCAACCACAGATAGACTTCGAAAATTATGAGAAAACTGATAAACCTAATTGAACGCTATATTCGGTTTCCTAAGCTCTTCTAGTAAACCCCAGGCTAAATCTGCACAGCAATCTGAATGCAAGAGAAAAGTAGCGAAATATGGAAGAAACACTTTACTCCAAGATTCATTTATATATAGAAAATCCAGGGCATTTATAATATTTTAGATGGCGATGGGTTTCCGGAAAATCCTGAAACGCTACTAAACATACTAGTAGTATGGATAATAATCCAATGAGAAATATGACATGTAACTTTTCACTTTCTAGACGTTTCTGACAAAGCTTCTATTGTTGATTAGATAAGATGTTTCTCAGCGTTTTCAGATCCTTATTTTGGTTTATTTTTCAAGGAATTTTCTAGATCTTCTCAACAGAATCTTTACAACTTTAAACGATTATCATCAGTGAATTTGTCAACTAATGACATAATCTGATTTGATCATTATTCTTAGGTTAGGCTATCATTCATCAATACATTAACTTAAGATGATGGAGAAGATTTGTAGGTCAGGTGGATGATTTTGATGGATTTTTGTTCTCTGAGCTGGATGGTTTGGTTGTGTGAAGACACTCATGGAGAAAATATAGTTGTTCTCGAGTGGAAGCCTGCCTTTTGGCGAAATTCTCCCATTTTCGAACAACGAGAAGCGTATTACGCTCATATGATTTTGAGATGATGGAGAAGATTTGTAGCTCAGGTGGATGATTTTTATGGATTTTTGTTCTCTGAGCTAGATGGTTTTTTTCGACCAAAACCATCTAGCTCAGAGAACAAAAGTCCATCAAAATACATTAAATTAATTTAAAATTGACAATAACAAAAAGCAGAAAAAAAAAACAAAATTTTCTACAATCTATTACTAACTAACCTGAGCATTTTCACGTGTATTTTCATGTTGAACACGAGCAGCAGCTAATAACTTATCAGCCCATGGACGTTGAAGTACTGAAGGAGTAGTAACAACAGTAACAGTTGATGTACTATCACTCACTAATCGATTAGTAATAGATGATGTAATTTTATTATGAATGAAATTTGATTGAGTACTTGTTAAATTAGTAGTAGTAGTAGTAGTAATAGTTTCAATAATATTAGTAGTATTTGTAACAATAGGACAATTAGTTGTTGTGAATGTAATAACAGTTGAAGTATTACTAATAATAGATGGTTCATCATTATGAGACTTGTTATTATTATAATCTGTAATCGTTAAATTGGTAGTTTCATTCACTTGTTCTTGACTTTCTTGAATGTTTGGACTAGTCTATTCATTTAAAGAGAAAATATATACAGAAACACTATGTCATTGAAACAAATTCAAAATTGGTACTTTCATAATCAATAAACCAGTCAGATATGTATCCATAATTGTCTATATGACATAATATAAATGAAGATTAGAGTTATCACTCAAAACTTCTAGAATAAATGAAGAAATTCAACAGTAAATAAGGCAAACCATAGTACCGTTAACTCGACAACACTTAACTGACTGCATAAGAACGAGAAGGTTTAAAGAAACTCAAAATTAAAAAAAAGATATTGTTAAAGTTCCAGAGGACAAAAGATGCACTATAGTCATTATGGACAAAGAAGAATATATCATGAAAACTGAGAAACTATTTGAAGATAAAAGTGAAAATGAATCAATGAACACAAATCTAATCAAAAGACTAGACAAACAAACAAGCTTGTCAAAGAAGGTAAAACATCAAAAGAAGACCAATGTCAAATGAAATCCAGTGGACCAGTGCTTCCTAGATTCTACGGTAGGCTGAAACTAAACAAACCAAACATCCCACTATGTCCGATTGTACTACTCTACGGAAAGGCCAACATGCAATCTATCGAGAGAAATTTCAAGAATAATGAAACATTTGATGGATTCATTCAATAACTTCAATAAATCTCCCATACAATTCTTGGATAAGAGAAAGGAGATTCAAATCAATAACGAAGAACTGATGATATTCTTCAACATGACGGTCTTATTCACTTCAGTCGAACTAAACTTAACAAACGAAACGTTATCCCTACTTTTCATGAACGACATAAATCTCAAAAGGTACACAAAGGCAAAGTTCACTAGAACTCATCAGTTTGTGCCTAATATGTTTTCAATCCAACAATCAAATCTACGAACAAACGAAAGGAACACCAGTGAGGAAGCAGTAATGCAGAGACTGGAAGCCTCGATTTTACCAGTGATCAAGTCAAAAATGTAGATTCGTTATGCGGACGAAATATTCGTCATCATCAAAAAGGACGACCTGGAAAAAACCTGCAATTCAATCAACAACATTTTCGGTTACATAAAATTCACAATCGAAGAGTCGAACAGCAAGCTATCATCCTACTGATCACCAAAACCGACATAAAAAAGACTGGAGACTGAAGTATATCGAAAGCCAACCCACAAACACTAAATTCTCAACTAAAGTAGCGATAAAAAGTAAGAAGACATTACAGCACACCTGGAGCGCCGAAAAATGAAGAAAAATATCCAATGACTATCTTTCAAAAGAACCGCTACCCATGCAACTTCATCAAAAAATATCAACCCAACTCATCAACAGAAACGAAATCAGCAAACGGATCGTCCTACCATATATAAAAGACAATAAGATTATTGAAGCCATTTGAAATAGATGTAGCACATAAAAAATCAAAATCACTTCAATCAATCATATGAAAACGAAAAGACGAAATGACGAAATAAGTAGAACCGAAAATCATCTACAAAATAAACTGTTATAATAGCAGACGCCATCTTCATCTTTGCCTACATGATCAAATGCCATGATATATATTCACTTATATCAATGCATGTGGACAACTGTAAACGAACATTAAACTGGGAAAATGTTATGATTTTTGATGAAGGGAATACTAAGAACACTAGAAAAATTTTAGAAGCTTGGGACTCAAATCAATCAGCAATCAATAAAAAATATCGAAGTTGATGCAATCAGAAAAATTATGGACAAATCTAGGACTAAGAAGGAAAATACAATCAAAATAAAGAAGTAGACAATGACGAATTAAAGGTCAATAAAAACACATGAAGATTAAGGTTGATAGGACAAGCTATGAGTCATATGGGAAGAAATTTTAATACTTCACTTCTACTTGGAGTTTTTTGCTGTTGCTGATGATGTTCAGAAGAACAATGAAGGCTCCACGACCAAACCATCCAGCTCAAAAAAGAAAAAAAACGAAACTCCAACAAAATTGAATGAATCTTGACTTCTGAATCATTAGCTATTACCATTGATCCTTGACCTTACTTAATAGGTATTCAAAATCATTCGAATTACTATCAATATATACATTTGCCCCCAAATGCCCTGGTACGGCCGAGAGTGGGGAGAGTACGCTCTTCCTCTCTAAATGCTCTCACATGGCCACGCGTATATAGCCTCTGACAGGGAAGTTCTACTCACTGCCTTCTCGTGGCGGGGGTGTTGTTCACGAAAATGAGAGGACGAAAAGCGAATGTCCGGCGCTTTAACCGGATTCCAAACCAACGGTGCACATGGGCTCCAGTATCCTGCGGGAACAAATGGCGAATGAACCAATTGTTGATCACCGGCTACCATGGGACTGCATTTCCTTACGATGCTCCACTGCCTTGTGGATCAGACCCTCAGGTCGAAGGCTCGGGGTGTGGCCCCCTAAGAAAATCACCTGCTTCGGTTTGGGCACCTGGGCAGTATCACAGCCCTCACACATATCGAATGAGATCTGTGTGGCGCATATGTATTTGGTGCCTCTTTGTACCAATATCTATGTGTTGAAATAATAATAATAATAAATATACATTTCCCCTTTGAGGTTAAACTATCATTTATTCTCGGCGTATTCTAATTTGGCCAACAGAATACAATTCGTACTAAGGGAATAAACCAGACACTATATCGCTCCCTACATAACACATCATCAATTAGTAGTATAATTATTTTCTTCCTTCATTAAAACAAGATAATGAATAAATGTAAGAAGATTAATTTCATAATCAGAGTTAAAGATTTCAATTTACATCTAAATCAATTATGAACAAACTGTATTTTGTTCGTGGAAAATGAATTTCATTGTAATTGAACTTAATTTATAACAATAACACTTAATCCTCTATCAGGTTTAACCATAATAATATCAGTATTATTTTGTAATAACATGAAACTGTCATTCATTAGGTAAGAGATTTGATTTCATGTTAAACCTTAAACATCACGAGGTTAAAGATACCAATCCGATTGTTTAAACCGAAATAGATAGACAAGAGTTCATATCGAAGCATTGAATGTGGCTCAATAACTAATCAACCACTGTTCTACTATCAAATACTTCAGAATTAAAACGAAGAAAAAAAGCAACTACGATAAAAATGGGAAGTAATTTTTAATGAATTCCACAGATATTTTAAACGATAACATGTATTAACCTACTTCAATCATAAGATTATCAAGACGTTCTGTAACTAATTGACTATTTAATAAACGTTGTAGTTTCTCTGATAAAATTTGTGCAAAAGCTTTTGGATCATGTTCAGCCATGCTATATGATCGACTGGTTGATGATTTATTACTTGGTTTAATTGGAACATTCAATCCGGTGGGATTTCCAGCAGCAGCACTACCAACGGTACAATAATTGTTATTATTATGGAGTTTTGTTTTATCACTGAAAGGACGAGAACTGACACCACGTCTAGCTAGACGACGTTGATGTTTTTGCTGTTGTGATTTATTATTAATAATTGGATCTGTTGTTGAGTGTTGAGTAATTTTCTCTCCAATCCCTTGATTATTTCCATTATTACTAGTAGTAATAGGAGCTGTACTTATTGGACAACTTGTATTGATTGAAAAAGTCTCCAAAGGATAATTGATACGACTATCACCACCAGCACCACCAATCCCAATCGGACTTCGACAAAATGGATTAGATTGTTGTAAACGACTTTGAAAAGAAGTTGGAAATGATGATGATTTAGGAGAAGTACACTGCACCATTAATTCACCAACACCACTACTATTCCCTTGTGGACCGGTAGATAGATGACGTTGATGATGGTGATGATGATGGGAGAGTTGATTTTGACGTTTACTATTATTACTATTATTATTGTTATTATGAGAACGTGATGATTGGAACGGGCTTGGATAACGATGATTAAGAGCACGTAAACGATTGCAAGCACCGTCGCTAGAAGATATAATTTTTTGAAAAATAAAATAAATTGACAGGAACATTGGGAAGCTTATCTTAGTATAGACAATCCAGATAATATACTGAATCTCAAAAAAGAAAGTAAGAAATAGAACATTAAATACGTGGGAACCTTTCAGATAAGTATCCGCGTAGACGATGTTGATTACATTGAGATCATGAACCAATCAAAATTAGACCATTATTGAAAACCTGAAAGTATTAGACACTCGTTTCATCCTAGTATGGGACTCCTCAGAGTGCGAAACAGTTGTCTGGTGCTTCCAGGTTTTCAATGGTGGTCTAACAAGATGGATAGCTAAAAGAGATTGAAATAACGTCACAACGAGGAAGATTAAGCATTGAAAGTAAAGTTAAAAAAGACGAAGTGGAAAGGTATGTATGGAATAATACTGGAACTCAAGTTCCACAAGAATATAACGACTAAATTCATTTGCATCAGTGTGAGCTATTCCGATTCATATTACCCAAAGTCTCCAACCAATAATCACATTTATCCTGCTGGCTTGAACGCACGGTATATATATATATTCGTATCCAAGTCCAATTATTATCTACCATCATTATTATGATTAACATTATGACCGTCACCATAGTCATGTTGTTAATTCGATCAGTAGAAGTATTTTGGTTTCTCTGGTTTGCTTGCTTGCAATCTCTTTCTCTCGCTTTAATGAATATGCACACACCATAAAGTAACATTCCATTACAAACGATCAATTTCTCGAACATGTGATTGCTATTTCTATATTATTTACATTCATAAAAGCGGGACTACCTTTGATCTTACATCTTGATCCGACAATATTGTATGTGTAAGTTGATAACAGAAAGAATAGAAGTATGTGTACATGTAGTACGTTGTGAAATGAAATGTAGTGTGTGTGCTCGTTTTATCACCTCTAATGTGTATATGTAGTTATCAGTCAATAAGCCATATGCAATGTAGTAGTTATGTAAGCATATAATGAACATTCTATACACTCAACAAAGTGAGTCACAGGGAATACCTTGAAAAAAAAAACAAGGTGAAACCTTATTATATAGATCTGTTAGTATCTTTATTGCTTTTTATCAAAAATTGCTGAGATAGTGAATTAATCCAAGATGGTCTACTTCACTAATATAAATAAGATTATATTCATTGATTCAGTTAGTAAGCCAGATATAGACAATGGAACATAAGTGCATCAGTTCATGTTGCTACTCTATATGAGCACAGTAAGAAGAAATTATCAATACAAATCCCAGAGCAGTAGAAGTAACAGTAACAGTGGTATTATAAAATATTACGCATAGACAATATGATTGGACTAATGGAATAAAAAAATCTAATAGAGTTCTAAAATTTAAGGTAAGACAAAAAAGTAAACGTATCTGTTCCATTGTGACCGATTTTGAATCATGTCACTCAACGTCTCAGTCAGTCAGTCAGCTACAACGTAAGACCAGGCACATATGTGTATCTGTCCAGGTTGCCATACCTCATTAGCACAGCAAGATGAACACCGGATTCATAGGAGTGGTTAGGTCAAACGTGGTAATATATCGGAGAGAGACTGCAATATAGGAGAAAGACTCAACGTTTACAAATACTGGTCACCATAATCGCATGAACCACAACCAGATGGTTTGAGCACACCAGTACAAATAGGCCCAACTCTCAATGACTTCACAGTTTAATGCCACATCCTTTTTAGTCGCTCCTAGCTTTATTCCGTTTCAGTCACATACCAGTAAGTATCGCGCATCAAAGTAAACGACTGTTTCATACACGTAATACGTGTCTCAATCACCTCAGTCTTTTAGAACGATATAAGGCATACAATAGATTGGTTTGAAACAATTTCATATTGACAAACAGAAATCTATCAGAAGGGGGTTTTGCGGAGATTTTAGTCACTTAATAGTTGAATTAATGGTTTAATTAAAGCTAGACCACCATGGAAAACCTGGAAGCACTGGACAGCCGTTCTGTTCTAGTGTGGGATTCCTCAACAGTGTGCATCCACGATCCCGCCCCGAGAGATTCGAGCCCAGGACCTATCGGTCTCGCGCGAGAACGCTTAACCTCTAGACCACTGAGCCGGCATCCAACGGTGTTAGATATTAACACTGTCCAGTGCTTCCAGCTTGATCAATAACATAATATATATACAGATTATAGTTTAAAACACGAGTAAATAACTGCTTATTTATTATTATTTTTATTTTAACACATAGATATTGGTACAAGGAGGCATCAAATACATATGCGCCACACAAATCTAATTTGATATGTGTGAGGGCTGTGATACTGACCGGGTGCCCAAACCGAAGCAGTTAAATAACTGCTAAGTCAATTACATTAATAACTGTATTATTTCACTGATTTGGTGTACATTAAATTACGAAAAGGTATGATAAACGACAGTTTCTATTAAGCTGCAATCAAGCCTTTTCATGAGACCTTAGTATTAGTTAGATAGTCTTTCCATTAAATATGAATAACGTGCCTCGCAAATAGATTTATTTACTAAACTTTGAACTATATTGTTTAAGTTTAGTGTGAAGTAATTCAGCTACTTCAAAATGATGTAAGCTAAACAGAGTTTAAAGATATATTTTGTCTGTAAAAATCAACTCCCCTTAACTCAGACCCTATACTGAGACTATTCCTTTTTACATGAAAACAAAACTTATCATAATTATAATAATAACAAAATATATTATATCAAATTTTCAAACTTACTGGCTACTATCCGTATGTGAATGAGTATCATCAGTTCGTGCGTCACTTGAAAGACTATGATGTTCTGAGTCACGTGCTGAAACTGGTGCATAGGAGATATGATATGGATTAGGCGGTTGACTGGGCAAATTCCCTAAACGTGGATCCATAGAAGGTGGACTAGAAACAAAAACAAAATTAAAGAATAAACAAATAAACCAACGACAATTTAAATTTGAATTACCGTATCATAAGAATAACCCTTTTTATTTTGATTTATCTTCATTATCAAACTATGAAATGATAAATTTTCTCTGATCTAAGAACACTATTGCGAAATGTTACAAATTGAAGCAATGTATATACCATAATTCAATTACTAAGCATAGATTCGTGTACTGGGTCCACGTTTTATGTGTATAAAGTTAGTAATACCATCCGACTGTTCAAATCCAAGTAGACGAAGCGGGATTCAAACTTTAAAGTTAGTGCTTGAAAGTTAAATACTCTCACCAATAAGCCACTGTTCCATACAAGATCAAACAGGTGAATTCTGAATTATAGGCCACTTAGAGATAAGTGCCCGGTCCAATATTATATCAGTTAACAAATTGTTAAGGTAGCACAATTCCAGACAAAGTGTGACTAATTCATTGATTAGTTATGGGATGTGGTGACAGTGGTTAATACTATGTTTCCAACTAATAGGTCATATGTTTGAAGAAGTGGCTTATATTAAGTCACGAAACGTCAGAAATACAATTTTTCTACTCAATGGGATATAAAGAAAAATATATTTATTAAAAGCCTACTTCAGTTGGACAACCGGATAACATTATCAGCCTTCATGTAAACAGTATAGCACACAAAACGTCTACTCGGTAAGTGAATTACATTAATTATGAAATACATTATTGCAAGCTTTACAATTACAGTAATTCCACACTGCATAACTGAGTCGGTTAAATTAGTAAAAGCCCAATCTTTACACTATAGATTAAGATAGAATTCAGGGACAACATAACGATTGGTTATAGATTTTATGCACAAACAATAATATTTTGACATGTTATACAATTTATTATTATTATTTATTTAAACATAAACATTGGTACAAGGAGGCATCAAATATATATGCGCCACACTTCGTCACTCGATTTGTGTGAGGGCTGGGATACTGCCCGAATGCCCAGATCAAAGTAGCTGCTTTTCTTAGGGGGCCACAACCCAAGCCTTTGGCCGGAAGTTCTAATCCACAAAGGAGTGGAACAATGTTCCTTCAGGATACTGGAGCCCATATTCACCATTGGTTTGGAATCAGAGTTTTCCAACTCTCTTAGGTAAACCCTCCGTATCCACCAACCCGATTAAAGCGCACAACGTTCGCTTCTCGCCCTCTCAATTTCGTAGACAACACCTTCGCCTCGAGAAGGCAGTGAGTTGGGTCAAGTGAGAACATTTCGAGAGGGAGGGCAAACTCTTCCCACTCTCGGCCGTACCAGGGTATTTGGGTGCATACAATTTATTGACGAGATAATAAGCAGTTACAATGTGAAAGACCAAGAAGTGTGTTAAAGGTTGAAACATTTAACTCCTTACGACTGGGTAGTGGGTCCGAATTCAGTCGATTTACTTCAATCTGCTTAGCTAAATAGTATCACTGCACTGTGCACACAAACTTGTACCTAACCATATAATTTCATTGAGAAATCGATGTCAATGAACCTGCTGTCCGAATACGCAAACGAGTGAATCAAATTGTTCTGACTATGTTCTTAAAATTGTTTACAACATATATCTATTATATCACAAATTTTCTCTAAACACGTGTAAATTCCGGACTTATGACCCTAGGATTGACAGTGAGGTAATTAAACCTAGAAAATCACCGCTTTACTGTGTGGGGGGTCTGAGTGAAAAAGAACATTACACGATGAGTTTGTGCACACTAGTAGACTAAAACGGTTAGAAAATGTGTGCAAAAATGTACCAGAAGTCTTGTTGTATAGAGTGCAAACATCAAAAAGCTAAAAACATATATAGTTGCGACGATAAATAGACTTCAATTTCTCAAAAAAGTTCGCATAAATTTAAGGTGATGTAATCGTCTAAATTGAGCTACTAATTATTTATAAATTGTAGTAAGTGATAAAACGCTACAAATACGCAAGCAAATAAATTACTTACCACATCGCATCTGCCCAGTGAGTGTAAGCGTAGTTGGGACGATTGTGAAAACGCCATGGAGTTGAACTGCAAGCACGTGATACATGTGCATGTCCAACAGGTTCACCTTCTTGATTAGGTCTCGTAACATAGGGATTTTGAGATGGATTAAAATAAGAACGTTGTAGCGATAATTCTGTACGATAAAATCGAGTCATTTGCAAATTCTCCATAGTTAGAGGTGCTGCCGAACTAGTAGGCACAACTGGCGATTGTTGATAACACGATGGTGGTCTTAGGATAGGTTGAGAATAATCCAGTGGTAAACACGGATTATATAACTGACATTTCTTACAGTGTTGACAATGACCATGATCAGGTGTAACAGCAGCTGTATCAGGTAATGAAAGTATTTGACAACAAGCAGGTCTGCAAGCCTGTCTTGAAGGGTGCAATAGTGATAGTTCTTCGGACTGCAACTCACGATCTTCATCTAAAGTTGGAAGAACTTTCCCTCCTAATGCCATGTTTGACGGGCATTCTGGGAGGTTAGTAGCTGTACTTAACTGTTTGTCACCAGTACACGGGAATAACGAGGTAGAGACCGTTTGTTCCCACGTAGGAAACTTACGAATAGAACCTTCCAGAGCTGTTTGTAGGAAGTCGACATAAATATCAGACTTAAGGAAAGCAGGATATGCTGTTGTTCGTAGAAAGTGTTCAACTTCTGCTTGAGCCGAATCGAACACAGTTTGGTCTAAAGTATGCTTACGTGAAATTCTTTCTGTGATAGCATGCCGAGTCTCTGACCTAAGACGAATAGGTTCACTTCGGTTTTGTAGCACAGGAGTGGACTGTTGCTTCCCCAAATAAAGGAGAGGTTGAGAATTAAGACTATTGCTAGACCCTCTAATGTACGTACGATAAATTGCTTTAATCAATTGAGTTATTTTTCGGTGATCAGAAGGATCAACTTTACTCCGGAAACCTTGACATGCAAACCAAAAATCAAGAAGATTTGCACAACCTTCGTATTGAAGATAAGATTTAAAAAGGGCTACACCTTCACTATCCTGAAGTAAATAATCCAAACCTAACGACCATTTCTTCCAATTTGAAATCATCCGTTCATTTGTATTTGATGGAGCTACGGAAATTATGGGATCATGTCCAACTTCATATGATGCAGTATTGCTTGACCAGTTGCTACCTCCAAATGCACTGCATAATGTCCCATAAACACCACCGCCCCCACTCCCACTAGTTGCACCACCACTACCACCGCTTCGATCACTACGTCCATCAGCTTCATGACATGAACGTGAAGCATCTGGTGGATAACTCATCCTATGATGTCATAGAAAAAGTTGAGACCGAAAATAGTACTAACTGCTGTTCGAAAATTGATTGAAGTAACTGAATACATTATAACCGAAAAGTATTGTACTAGTGGGGATTTCTGAAATAAAGTGGATGGTTAGAGATTACAGGATATGAATCAAAAGTCATAATTGTTTAAGACCTGGTCTAAAATATATGCAATAAAAGATATCGATTTAAATCTCAAGTATATACAATGTTAAACCTCATATTCTGAGGACGTCAGAATTAAAATTTTACTCTTCAAAAAACGCTAAGATCTTGGAGATCAGATGTGGATCACATTTATCGATAGTTATCCCGGAACCTGGTCAGCGTTTTTTAACCTTGGCCGGACACCATTAGCAACAACCAACTGTGGGAGAGAACAAACCAGATTCCAGCGGAGGAAGAAATCAGGAAGTGAATAGGACACACATCGAAGAAAGCATCCAACTGCGTCACAAAACAAGCCCTCACTTGGAATCCTCAAGGCCAAAGGAAAAGAGGAAGACCAAAGAACACATTACGCCGAGAAATGAAGATAGACGACAAAAATGAACAAGAATTGAATGGAACTAGAAAAGAAGGCCCAGGACAGATTGGGTTGGAGAATGCTGGTCGGCTGCCTATGCTCCATTAAAAGTAACAGGCGTAAATGTGCTATCCCCCGAATTCTCAAACCACATTAACATGAGATAAAGCTATACATCTTACTTATTTATTTGATACATGGGATGAACTTAATTGTATAAATAACGAAATAGTGGTAGTATCAATGATTGTAAGATTAAACATTAAAAACATAGTTCGAAAGGTAGAAATCAAAAGATCCGGGTCAGTTTGCCAGATTCTGAGTCACGTTACCCGAAATCTTTAACTAATGGTGGTAATTGCCAAGAAAACTTCAAACAAGTGGCTTGCAATTATCACTACAACTCAGTTTGGCATTAAATGGATTTATTAACTGATGCCATCTTATAGTTTGACCGGTTTTTTCATTAAATCTCTCCCCACGCCAACCATTATTGAGCGTTGAAGTAGATGATGATGGTTAAACAAATGGAACACACCTCAGCCATCTATCGTATTGTCAAATAACTACATACAGATTGATAAAGTGGTCCACTACTTTCTATACATGAGGGATGACGTCCCTGTTGTTTCAAAATTTCGGCTTTACTTTTCCTATTTCTATCTAGGGGTTGGATATGTTTTGATCTGAGGAACGATTACAATGAAATAGATACATCTGCTTGCACAAAATACAGTTGGTCAGTTACAATCGATGTAGAAACTAGGAAGAATGTGGATTTGAAAAAGTGAACTAACCACATCAACACAGGGAGATAAATTTACCAGGATGAGTAGCAAGAGAATCGAAATTAATAATATCAATGATGGTGAAGAAGACTAAATATAGAGAATGCGGTTTAGAAAAGAGTGAATTTGAGGAATAAAAATTATGGGACAATGTTGAAACTTATGACCTAGTGGTATACAAACAATAGATTCATCTAAGCTACTTTAAGTGATTTTAGGACATCTCCAACATTCTCGACCATGGATTACGAATATTGTGCTAACCTAAACCACGAATTTCGCACGGTTCATAGCAACAGTCACTGACTAGATTAATGCTGGTTTGATCATCCCTAACTTCCTTTAAACCTGTGCCAAAACTTGCTACCACTGTATGTTGCAGTAGAAAGTGATTGAGCATACCTAGGTGCTATGGAAAATTTTTGATGATTTGATTATCCAAACAGTTTTAGATTGTTAAAAATGTTGATCAGTCGATAATAAACATTGATACGATGTGGCTGAATGATAATTGCGTACAAAAGTGAGGTATCGGTATTGACGTAAACCCCATGAGTGACCTCAAAGGCCTTGGTACAGCCAAGGGTGAAGTGGATCCTCTCACTCTCTTGAGATGCTCTCATACAGTCACGCATATATAGCCACTGTCAGGGAAATCCTATTCACTGGCTTTTTGCGACCAGGGTACTGTTCATGAAATTCAGAAGACAAAAAGCTAACTTCCGGCGCCTAAACTGGGTTGGCGAGTGCTGAGTGTCTGGCCAGGGGAGTTGGAAAACCATGATTCCAAACCAATGGTGCACATGGGTTCCAGGATCATGAGGGAATAAATGGCACATGAACCCATCACTAGCTATCATGAGACCATATTTCTTAACAGTGCTTCACTGCCTTGCGGATTAGACCCCTGGATCAAAGGATCAGGGAGCGGCCTTCGAGAAAACCGCATGCTTCGGTTTGGACAACAGGGTAGTATCCTAGCCCACAAACAAATTTAATGATTTGTTTGGACCCTAAATATTTTGGTGCTCCTTTGTAACAATGTTTATGAGTTTAAATAAATAAATAAACGGTGTCGGTTCCCCTTTGTATTAATATTTGTGTCCAAATAAATAAACAAATAATAAGTAAAATGCATGAAGGAATACTGAAATACAAGGTCTAGAGGAACAGAAACGGTGAGTGCATCTGAGCCAGTGACATTCCAAGAAACGCAAGCAATGTTTTGAAGACCTCTGTGACTAGAAATCTTCAGTCTACCAATTTCTTCTGCTTATATAGACCACGTTTCACAGCCATAAAGTAATACAGATCGTATTGCTGTGTATACATGCCCTTAGTTGGCAGATGGACATCTTGGCTATGAGATAAGTGACGTAAGTTGATAAAATCTAACCAAGCTTTCTGAATTTGTCCCGAGTTTCCGTCAGACACTAGCTCCCAAGGGATGGTGAGACCTTCAAGACAAGTGGTCGGCATGCTTAATTACTTTTCTGTCATTAATTCAGGTGTAGACCCAGGTCAGTCATGAAGCAACGCCAAGTAACTAGAGATGGGATAGCATTTCATATAAGTCACTTAAAACGATCAACATTGCATTTTGTCAGCGTCGTCACCTGGGTATTTCTAGCCGATAAATGAACTATCTGAAGAGAGACCAACCGCTGGAAAGCGGAGTGTAGAAAGTGCTGTTGCTAGAGAAGCGTATATCGCCAAGCCAATTAAACGAGAGATAACTAAATAACACCATTTGAGGTTAACAATTCTGGTAGTGATTCGCTATAGGCTGACCCGACCAATAGTGTTCGAGCAGAGAGCACTTAAAAGGTTTGTAATTCCTTATCTATTATATTAGCAGTACATAACCTAACCATAAATCAAGTAACTATTTTCACCAAAAAAGCGAATGCTTAAATTTAGAATTACTCCCTGTTTTCGTAATACTCGAAAAATGCTTTGAAGAGATGGGATCGGATACTAATAACCTACACTTGCACTGGCAATACTATGCAACCACTAAGCAGTATAGAGCAGGATGATGTACAGTGTACTTGCCTTTTGAGAGACAGATTGATATCTCATCTGCACCACAAGTGGCGCAAGTCGGGGGAAACCAAGTAAGCTGTGTGCAGTGCAATATACAACACAACCCCAACCAAGTGTTTTTAAGGTTTAATGACATCCCCATCAAGTAAAATTTGTAAGAACAATGGTACTATACGACTGCATAGTTTACTTCCTAATCTGATAGGTCGCTGACAGTATTATTAAATCCGACAAATTAGTGTTGGAGAGGAGGGATCACTATGTGTTTTGTACGTCAAATCCTATGTCCAAGTTCCAAATAAGTCCTAAGTACGTGTGACCTAGTCCCTTACAAGTGGGTTGCAATAACTCATAAATTCAAGAATCAAAGATTTATAGTGAATCAACACTGACAACAAGAATTGGAAACTATGATTCACAACTAACCCTTATCAAATATTGAAATCAATGCCATCATTAACTTACCCAGGCACTGCCTGTGATTTATTGTGAATAATTGAACTATATACTTACCTTTTTGACCTACATATCTTTTAAAACTTAACATTCGTAAGAGTTGTAAGATCCTAGTTACTGGGAGTTATTATATAAAGGTTCCAAGCATTCACTAAATACTTAATAGGATGAGTCCCATAATATGAAAATATGGATTTAAAATATTTACAAGATTAGGTCAATAAAAATGATATCCTGAGCATGGTATTACTTGTCAAGTTAATTTAGTTACATGATAACACCCAGAATCCTTACCACTAAAAACGTACACTAAAACATAATTACAGACTCTTAAAAAATATAATCGACTCTGAATACTACCAAGAAAGTGCTATCGAAATTCCCACACATAAAGACATTATAATAATGCGCGACGAAAATAATCCAACCCTGATTGGTCCAAAAATGGAACGCAACAACTTAGTTCGCAGTGTTTAACATCATTGTGGAAAAAAACGTAAAACAGACTGTAGCATATTTAATTTGTGCTAAAGTTATACTAAGGTGTTTCATTATTTTATAATTTTTTTATTTATCTTTAATTTTGTATAAATGTAAACGAGCGCTATTTAAAAGTTTCAGTGATATCTGTCCCTAATGAGTAAATCTTTTGATCTTGGTCGTTCTCAAAGTGTGGAAACTTTTATTTTGGTCGGACTAAATTATCATCTAAAGTGTCGTCTAGATATTGTTTTTTTTCAGTGTCAGTGTTATGTCCATTCAAGTGGTACTTGTATGCAGAGAAAATAACTTTGTACATTGTTCCACCTGGTACACAGGTTTTCACACCTAGTCACCAATTCTCGAAATATGTTGCCCGAAGCAGTGGTGCTCACCTTCAAGTGAATCATTTAAGAAAAGACTAGACACTCACAGAAACATACTAGAAAAGGGATAACATAGGCCGTAAGCCTTCTGTCCTTACAACACAGACCTGAATCTGTATTTAAAACTGTGAAATGCAGGGTATTCGGGTGTGCCCAGTGATGTAACTTGAATGCGAGTTCATTTGTGACCTCCAGATTTTTATATTCGATAGTCCTTAGAATAACTAAATATTTTTCATTATCCAATCAGGACTTCTCACACACCACTTTTTCAATTAAATAGGTCGGATAAAGTATCGTTGTGGTAGACCCATATAAATCTCCTCGCTTTAGTTATACAACGTTATATCTGCAATAAGTAATCGCATTACAAGTGCACTGGACTCATCCTGACTCCTTTGGGTGATGTTACAAACCACATACCTGTTAACCTTATGATTCAGCTCCTGTGAAAGTTCCTTGCTGATATTTTACTCGACCAGGTTGCTGAACATCACCATAGAACTTCCTTTAAATGAATAATAAGTTATAGGTAACACGAAATGCTGGGCAAATATCGAAGACAAATTAAGCGTCATTATCTATCTAAAATCAGATCAAAATAAAAAAATACAATATATCTCAGAAACATTGTAGATTATGAGCATACTGATGCACAGTTTGTCTAAAAAAATCGAAGATGGGAAGAAGAAGAACGGGTGGAAATTAAGGGGCGCCAGAAAGCCTAGAGCTCTCAATACAGACTTAGAATCCTTCACCAACTAAGTAAAGACAACATCAGAGCCTGATCTCCTTAAGGTAAAGGAACTGTTTCAGAAGCACAGTAAATTAAACAAATATCTCAAAATGACACCAAGAAAATCAAAGGAGAAAACCAAAATTAAAGCTCATAAGTTGGTTGGCCAAACAAACTGCGATGCTAGAAGCTTAATGAAAAATCTCAGGAAACATCATGTCCGACCTACAAAATTGGCCAGTCATCTTCTACAGTCTCAGACAATTTTCCAAAAGAAACTCAGAGGCTAGATTTGAACATTACTACCCAAGGTTCTATAGCAGGAGTTAGCAAACTTCAATTATACAGAATAGAGCACAAAAAGGATTCAGAAAGCTCCTAAGGAAAATGGCTTTCGGAAAGTTTCTTTGGAAGACAAATAGCCTCTCGGAACTTGACTTCGTAGATTTTTAGGCTTTATTCGATAAGTTTTTCTCTTCTTCACAGTCCAATTGGGCAATAAATATGTAGGCTCCATCTTTGATTTCCTAGATGTCACTGTAACGTCTGGAACCCTTAGAACTGTGAATTAATATTTTGTATGTACATAGACATGCACTTTATGATGTTTAGTACAGATATATTAAATGCACACAACTGCGTGCTAATTTAACTGAACATGTGACTGTTAAATGTATTATTTCAGTCGCATTTGTTAACTTGCGCTCAGTTGTCTGACTAGTTCAGGTTGCCTGTCTATCTATCCATATTTTAATCACATTCTACTACTAGATTGATGTATAAATACTTGAGACACATTGTCTAATTAGTACTCTGAACAGCTTGAATGAATTTCAGTACCATATGGGTTAGGCTAGTCTGATCCAATCTTAGATTTATTTCACTACGATACGATCGCTGGTGACTCTAACTGTTATTGTCAATAGAAATCCAATGCAGTTACACAGAGATCTAGTTGTGGTGATATTTATATCTTCTTATTATTTCTGTCCAGTTGTGTCCACTTTATCCAGTTGTACTTTGATTGTTTACTGCTAGTGTATATGATAGTCAATTCATTTAAGGAAATATATATTCGGGAACATTTGCATTATAGTTCTCACTGAATCTACTTCTCCTCGATCGTCAAGCAAAACGAAAACTAACATAGAGGTACGTGATTTCATTCCAAGCAAATACTGTCCATTCAGGTGCAGAAATCTTGTGATAGGTGACTTCGGTGAACAGTTGGCAAACTGAACTTAAGGACAGGCATCAGCGAAATCACATGATTCAAAACACCTCGAAATGACAATCGCACTAGCTTTAAATCAATGCATTAGGGATTCTGTAGGATTTGGGTATACGTCATCGCTGGCAAATTTATCTATGCTACCATAGTGATGGATACAGTTCAACGTTGTACACTTGTCATGATATGGTTACCACATATAAAGTCGAAGTCATATATTTGCTTATTTTTACTCGTCCTATTGTGACAGTCAGTGGTGTAGTTTTTAGGGAGCAATTACAGAGCATATTCAAGATGAGAGTGAAACAATGTATTTAATGTGAAGATCAAGAGGCTACGCAGATCTATCATTCGTGCATGATCAAACCATACTATCTCCTTTGGTCGCCCTCAGATATTGTTTGTCTGACCTTTTCCCAAGCAAGTGTTCAAAAGGCATCGCAAACCATAAGTGGTTTCGTATGTTCAGCACTAATGATCATGTCGTCACGATTTATTGCCAATACAATTCCTGCAAGATATGCTCTAAATAATTTGTGGCGACTTCAGTTATCTGTTATACCCTAGAGAAGAATAAATAAAGATTAACGTTTGAGATTTATTAACGGAATAATATGATCTACATATTATAATTGTATAACTATTCAGTAACGAGACTGTGTATATCCATATCCCCTTAATTATAAGCTTCATTATGACCTATAATTTGTTATTGTATGATTTAGTGTTCTTAAGTTATGTTCAGTCTATTAATTACTGTCTCCCACGTTCACAGTCACTTTTGGCTTCATTTTGTATAAATGTTATTTCCTATTTTAAGGTGTGATGTGGTCTGTTTGGCTGGTATATAAATCAAGTATGTATGAAATAAATGATTTGCATAGTGGAAGCTGTTATTAGCATTCTGAACTCAACTGGACGGGCTAGGTGAGTAAGGGACTAATAAGGACGCTAGGCTGATCAGACCAGTCGAACTTCACTGATTTAGTACAGTAAAAGTGTGAATATGTCGTATTTCGACTAGCGAATAAATTACACGATAACTAGCCGGACGTAAAGTTTTGATTTCGAGTTCAAGATTGTCTTAATGTAGAGTTTATGCTCTTTCTGATTGCTTTTCCTTGTAAATATAAGTGCACTGTGCCGCATGCTGCGTCAACCCACCTTTCCTCATGTTCTTTTCTTCTCCAGCCCTTCTCTATCACTCTAGTCTGCATGACAAAGTAACTCTTGGTAAAACATGAACCACCACCTGTTCAGAAATAATTCCTCACATGAAGAGGTGATTTTAGTTAAGTTTCTTACCCTCCATTTACAGGCAGAAGTGATCATGAACTCATATTCAAGTTTGTTGCTACTGTGACCTATCTAGTGGATGTATACTTTCGTCCTAACATATGAAAGACATACATGAGGGTGGCCAACTCTGAGACCTCAAATGAAAGCTTAAGAAATGTCTGGAATCTGTCAGTGGAAGAATCATGGAGCCGCCTACAGAGATCATACAACGAATATCCTCAGATTTTCATGTTCCGGGTAGTTTCTAATACGAAGGACAACCATTCTTGAACAAACTATGGGATTTAAGGTTTATCGAGGCAAAGAAAAATATTCTAGTGTTTTCCAACATCACTGCTGCGGAAGGTATGGCGAGACGTCACATTTGGATGCTGAATCAGAGTACAAAGGCAATTCATGCACTGAGAGACAATATGACTGTAATCAAGCAACTGTTCTCAATCCTTTATTGCCTTTATTTTCCGCAATATTACTCACAAAATCGACAGTATATACTGACAGTGTCACAGGATTCTTAGGTTGACTCATCACTTTACGAGGTTTTTTGCTATCTGTAGGTCAAGATTTGCAGTGAGATATACAATTTATTTCTTGCTATTAGTTGGCAAAATCACTGTTGAGAAATCTTCAATTGAGTTACCTTGTTATGTTCAATTTCTAGGTCACATCCTTACAAGTAGTATGACTTCACACTTTGTTTGTGCGTTTAATTTTCTCTAATTGAAACAGTGTAACGAAAAAGATGACCATTCGCCCAATAACTACTTGATTTCTGGCTCATAACATAGTCCGCTTTCGAACTGGCCGGTAGTAGGTGGAAACAGTAATATTTTGTGTAACAACTAGCACTTCCTTGGATCGTAGTAGTCTAGAATCTATAACTTCAAAGACAAATCAATGAACGCACTTGAGGACATCACATTTTTTAACTTGAATTACACTCTTAATAAGCAACAAATTACTCATCGGTATATACAAACATGTAATTATTTGATGAAAATTTTGAATACCTGAACTTTATCTCTCTGTTCATATCAACCTGTCCATATGCGCATCCTGGACTTCTATAGGGTCGATCATAAACTTTAATGCCTAAAGCCTAAATTAGTGGGTGTTATCAGCTCTCAGATCAGTCATGACAAATATCACAAGCCTTCTGGATCCTTTCCACTGTGTTTGGACGGCTCCCGATGACAATTAGTGTCGCGAGCTCTGAATTTTGAATCCCTCCTCCTCCTATTATCTACCAATAATTTGTCTAATATTACAGACTCAAACTTTTCCATTAACTGATGATCTTAAGATTCGAAGAGATGCTAGATACAACTGATATAGGATGCATGACTGGACAAGAAAATCCCTTCTTTCCTAATGCAGTATGTTCAACATTGACACTTTATTCAACACTTCTTGAAGGCGTCGGCATGGCACTCTAGATTAAAGAAAAAATCATTCATATAGTTCCATATAATACTCTTTGTCCCTCATAGCTGACATACTGAAGCTAACGAGGTATCCTCTGTCTTATTGTTTCTTTCCAGAACGTTAGGTAGTCTCACTTCAAAATTTATTTAAAATTGTTTTTAGTGTTAACCCAAGAAAGAATTTGGGCCAAATCTTGAGTTATGTTTTCTCATCCCACGGAGGATATTGGTTCATTGGAAGGTGTTCAAAGAAGAATAACTAAAAAGGAACTAGGAATAAAATATGAAATCCACTTGATTCCTTGGGAGTCACTAACTGACGGTTAATAAATTAAATAAGGTTAGAGGGGGTATGACCATTATGCAGTATACTTAGCACATCCATCTTCACCCTCACAAATCATTAGTTCATTTTAGCACTGGATTACATACAAAACGACATCCAATTATGGTAGAACAGGCTTGTGGAAAATTTGTGGAAAGACCTTGCAGCAACTGTTTAAAACAGATTTAATGAGTCAGATCGCAGGTGGGTACTCGACACATGCAATATGAATGTTGAGGAGTCTTTGGGCAACATCTTCATTCTCTTGACAGGTCTGAGAGAAACGTTGCCAGCAAACCTGAAAAAGACAGTTCTGAAATGAAAAACCAAAAAAGACACTAAGTGAACCGAAGATGGTCTTCAACAGCATTAGTATCTATGGAACACGCACCGAAACTAGTGAAAATATTCTGTAGTTCTGCTTCATCATAACATCGACAGTACTAGACTTTCTCGGCGAACTTGGGTTTCCCACCACAGGCTTCCCAAACGCAACTGTTGTCCGAAAAAATTCTGTAGATGACTGGATTCCTTTCAAACCCCATTGAAGATCGGTGATTATCCGAAAATATGGAGTTGGCAACTCGTTGAAGAAACAGTTATACACCGTCACGCTTAGAATTTATGAAGAATTTATAAGTGACAACCTCTCAATCCTATTCCTCCCTGCTCAAAAATAGTCATTTTGTCATAGCCTTCATTTTTATCAACGAAACTGAGCTAATGCATTCTACTAACGACAGCAGTTGGAATTACAAACGGTTGGATGTGTCGACTGGGAAGCCCTTAACGTAGTATGGACGCTCATTGAGACAATCCACAAAAAATACAAGCAATGTACAGTCATTAAGAATCGCAGTCTTAGAATGCTAAAATGTAAAAGGCATGACCGAGCGGAGTACGAAGGAACTATTACCAACACCACATATAGGAGTTCGTTTAAAGAATACGTGCCATATTCTTTAGGACTCAGAACAGTATCTCGTTATAATTTGCTAATATTCTTTCTTTGTCGTTTAATGTGATTACGTTCCTTCATAGCGGCATCATTGAACCACTGCTACTAGATATGGAAGCGCGCTAAGCGAGAACTTCTATTCCATCCAAAACCATTTGAAACCTCTCTGTCGTCGGAAATACTCAAATGTGAAACTCCTTATCAAAGGATAAACTAACAGCACTTGATAAAAAGGCTTTTAAAGGAAAGTTGAGCGTCTTACTTGGTTCTCCAGATACTCGAAGTGCTATTCGATAGTCAACTCCATCGTAACTGACTTGTATTTTTTCATTTTTTGAAAGAATATGAGAAGAACCATCAGTGTTGATCATTTATAACACTTTCTGACCACGTGGACTCAGGATTTAAAGAACAATAAACACAAGTATTGAAAACATTTTAGTCGCCAGTACAAGAGAAACCAAACATCTAAAGAAAAAATGAATATTACTGTGGCAATCTCTTAAGCATGGGACAGTTGTTGACTCTAGGAAATGTAATTTTAAAAGGATGATACTAAGATTTCTGTATCTCGTGGTAGACGTTCAGAAAATATCGTCGCGACCACCATAGATTGCCATGAATATCTCTTATCAAACTCGTCAAAGGAATTCATACGATTTCCTACATGAGTGGATTTCTACGGAAAACGTATTCCTTATTATTATTATTATTAATAATGGCTTTATTCGATAATATATTTTGGTACAATATAGACTTCTCAGCACAGGGTATTTCAACAAGTTACGCAAAAGACAGTAACAAATACAAAAAAGAAGAAAAAAGGTTTAAAAAACTCGAAAAACTGTACAACTTTTAAGAATAGAGACATGTTAAGAATGCAGGTTATTGACTAGGTTAACTCTAACAACCTGCTAGGTAAGGTATTGTAGAACGTTCATTCTTTTGCCTGCGTGCATGGATCTTAATGTAATTTCTTCTCGTCCTACCAGAAGACATACAAGGAGAAAGATAAGAGTGAAGGGGATGGTTATTATCTGATGAAATAATACCTGCCAGGAGTTTGCATGATTTTATATGTCTATCCACAACCATATTAATTATGACCTCGAAAGATTCACCACACATCTTGATATCTGCTTTCAGCACTCTCCGCAATAAAGCAAAGTCTTTTCTCAAAAGCCCGGGAAAGAATTATGGAGAGCAGTAAACAATAATGGGTAATATGCAAGAATTGACAAGTTGTAAGAGTAAATTACGAGTAATCCCAAGAGCATGCAATCTGTTTATGTAGTAGGTCAGACGAAAGACTTTCTTTAATAACAATAAAACGTGGGAAGTCCAAGACAGATCATAGGAAAAAGAGACACCAAGATAATTGACCTTCGACACTGTTCATCAAAGAGTCTCCGACGGTACAAGCATTATGGGATCTCGAAATGGTGTTTAGATTCCGTTCATGTCTCATGTTAAAGTCAACAACTTGACATTTAGACGGATTAAGTATGAGACCATTACCAACAGACCAACAATCAATACGAGAGATTAGCATACATAAAGTGAGATCATCCGCATATTCCACAAAAGTGTTTTCTGTGGAAGATGGCAGATCATTCAGAAAAAAGGGAAAATAAGGGGTGAAAGAACAGCTCCTTGTGGTACACCTTCATAAGACAGTGGAGACTCTCAACACTTTCCTCCAGATACAGTGTATTGTTCTCTTCCATAAAGGTAGGAACATAGCCAGTTGGTTATCCAGCTGTCAGTGTTGACGCCAATTAACTTGTTAAGTAAAGATTGTCTTGGTATAGAATCAAAAGCTGAAGTATAGTCCAGAAAACTACATTAAACATACCTTTTTCTTTTTTTTAAGTTTAACACTATGTTGTGATGCAAGACAGCAACAGTATCTAAGATGCTTCTTTTGCATCTGTAAGCAGACTGATACGGATCATTAAACTCTTTTATCTCAGGCTGAAGTGGAAGTATTAATGATTTTTCCATTGTTTTGAGGAAGGGTGAACTTATTGCAATAGGTCTAAATTTTACATTCTTAGCACCAGATACGTTCTTGGGTACAGAGATTATCTTCATCTTTCTCCACATTTTCGGTATGAGATTAGGTGAGAAAAATCTGTTAAAGATAGTTGTGAACGGATAACATAGGACGTTAGCACACTTTTTAAAAAGGATGTTTGGGATACCATCAGGTCCCAAACATCGAGATGAATTAAGCGACTGGAGACATCTTCGTACATCAGTTTCAGCAAAACTCAAAACACGGCTATTCTTTAAACCTGTGAATAAAGACAGCATCACATCAGATGACTGACGTGCAAAAGACTTACTTAAGTCACAAACATTCGGCTGGTTATCGCTCCTAAACTGTATGTCACCTGTAAGTTCTTTGAAGAGTTTCCACACACTTGGAGAGATTTTGAGTAAACATAGAGTTGAAACGTCTAATCTCTAGGTTAATCAGACCACTTAGCTTACGAACTTTATTAGATTTCTTCTCCTTGTACATTCTTTCCTTCACTCTCCGTAGCCGTTTTAGTTGTGAAGATATAAGTCGATCAAAACTTACAAAAATGGTTTCAGTGGGACAACAAATATTAAAACAGAATTTAAGGTAACAGGTTATAACATCAGTAGTGTTTTCCAGTGAGTCATCTGTAAATAATTCCCAGTTCGTCGCATGAAACACGTTTTTCAGATTTCAGATATTTTCTTCTGAGTAATTCCTATATTGACTTTCTTGGTTTGATGTACGAGTGTACTCTTCCCATGCTTTCCATATACTTTAGTTAGAACACGAATTATACAGTGATACAAGCTAGACAAACAAGCACGCTTACGAGTCACATATATACCTACATCATTAATGAAGACGAAGTCTAAATGAGCATCCAACCGAGTAGGAAAATCTACTACATTTTGGTGACCTAGTGACGCAAGGAAGCTACAGTCACATGAATTGAAATAATCACATACAATTGAAAGTGAATCACTGAAAGCAGTAACATCAAACTCTGTGAATTCATCAGCAAAATCAGATAGTGCAGATGATGTGCAGTCTAGAGTCACATAGATATTGGTAACATAAATATATTTGTATTTATTCGGATGTTTTGGATGACATCTTAGAGTTAGACAGTCGATAAAGTAATTTGAAAACTTAAAACACACAAACGAAGATCGGGACTAGTTTATGTTTACAAACGTTGCTACGCCACACCTCTTTTTATTGTTTGATCGATCCTGACGATAAATTCTGAAATCACGTAGTGATACTAGGCAGTCGTCCTGTAAATCATTTAACCAAGATTCTTGAATTGTGATGACACCACAGTTACGATACATATTTTGACTTAGTAGGAATTGCAGATAGTCCACTTTATTGATTAGTGATCGGCAGTGAGAACTTAGCAGCTTGGGAATCGACATACGATTAATGTTCATTCTCTTTAACGTATATTGCCAACCTACACGATGTCTTTTATAGTACTTTTTTGTAACTTGTGAAGCGAAAGGTCGTAGGCTTTTCATAAAAGCGCATGAATAGGTTATGCGATTAGTGGACATAATGATAAGTTAAAACAAATGAAAAAACAGATAGTTTGTTGAGATAATTAGATGGTGGAAACAGATAGCCCAGATACTTAAGCATGCCGCCAGTTGAGTGTTTTAGTTATTTAGCTACAGTTCAATAACTGACAGATCGTTCAAGTGGAAATGCCTACTTTCCTCACTTATCATCAGAATGCACTCAAAAATTCAAAGATATCAACAACGTTCTGAATAAGAAAACCCTGCTTGTCTTCAAAGACAATTACGCGTCTGTCACCACTCGGAAAGTGTACAACACCTGACTGTGGATTTAATCATATTTATATCGATGTTTACCATTTCTTCTATTGCTTAGTATCCTAGACTTGACCAGCACCGTTAATCTTGAACCAACGCTTGATCGGCTCCTGTTGGTTAGCTATACTCAATTGTGGTAAGTAGAAGTATTCGAATTACTTTATGAACCAGAAAACCTCGAGATAACACAGGTTCAGTTAAACAGAATTAATTGAGCACAAACGAACGTATTGCATTTGGAATTTGAAATGAATAATACATCAATTACCAAGGAATCATTAGTTCAAACAAACACCACGACTGTCACAGCTTAAATTGGAATATAAGTTTCTGTAATTGATTGAACATCTCTTTAGGTTCATTTTATGTCTGTTAGACTGTGTAATAGATGTAGACTCTGCCTGATCTAGAATATACTCATTTGTTAGATTTAACAACAGGAATCGGAACAGACTAACTTGTTTCCTTGTAATGCATAAAGTTGTTGTGACCGTCTCTCATATGAACCACTGATTTATTGACCTATTTTAGCAGACCTTTCACGAATTGTGGAAAAGCATTTCTTTTATAAAGACGTTTTTGTATAAGCACTTCCATTATTGTTTCTTTTGCTTTAGATTTACTAATTCAGCATGAAGGAACTGTATCTGCTTTCCTCTCCAAGCCTTTTCTTTTTGCAAAGGTAGTAGGATTGACTTTTGTTTCTAGGGTTTTGAAATTTCTGGCTTCCATAAGAGAACGAGGGAACTTTGGAGTCGTACTTGATTTTCCGCTCTTCAATTCCGTAGTTAGCAAGTTATGAAGCTCATCATTAGAATTATTTTCAGTGGTCGATAAGAAAAGCTGAATCTGAGGCATTCTCACATTTTCTAGATCTAGTATAAACAGTCCACGATCAGTGATGAGAAATTCAGTTGGAAATTTGCAGTTGAAAATTTGCCATCTCTGATTAACAAATTACAGCATCCAAAAATAGAAAGTTTACGACCAGTAATATTCGAAATAGGAACATTGTTAGGAGCAATTATAGAATTAGAATTTAGTGACTTTAACTTCCTAAACGAAATTATGGACTTAATACTCAGTGTCAACAATAAGGTCATGAAAAGCACCACTGAACAGATGTAATTGTTTTTGAATATTAATTGAAGTATTGGAAGTCCTAAATAAGGGTGATATATGATCATTAGAGTCACCTGAATTAATTGGACCTGAGTGAAAAAGTTTAGTATTATCTGCAGCAAAATGCACTGTAGTTTCAAAAACTGCCTGTGTGTGTCCAGTCTTATCATATTTCAAGCATCTAGTATTATGAAATACACATGGATGACATAAGTGAAACTTGCCACATGACAAACATTGACAAAACTTGTGCCAGTCTTCGTGATCTGCTTCGCTTCTTGAATTGTTATCTGCATCACCTTGATTACACATTGGCTTGGGATCACGTAGTTATGTAGTGTAATTCTTGTTGTACTGACGAATCGTTCTATGAAAATTTACTTTACTACATTTGTACACTTTACATGGTCTAGTGGAGTTTCTTGAGAGTTGCATAAGGAAATAAAGGCACTTTTGGAAATGTCAAAGATTTTGGTAGTCTTCTTTTCCGATGAATGTCAGGAAAGGAGCTTTTCAATACAATCTCCAAAAGCATCAAAATTTGAATGTATGTTCGTCACAGGCTCCATTGCAATGCCACTGTGATAATTAAAAGTATCTGAATTATTGTACGAACTAGAAATCCCTGAAATAACACAGTTTCCGTCAAACAGAACTAGACGAGCAGAAACAAACGTATTGCATTTGGAGTTTGAAATCAAGCACACATCAAGTACCAAGGAATCATTAGTTCACACAAACACAATATCAAACCTCTTATACGGACTGCCCTGAGTTCAAAGATAAGTGAGCAGTCAGCCGTTATCATTACATCCATTTCAATCATCACTTAAAAAAATAATTTACTTAAAATGACTGGGCCCTACAGAATACCGTATAAGGAATCATACTTTAGACACGATCTTACTCCATTACTAATCAATAATAAATAAGAGACAGTATGACATGTAGCAATGGTTAATACGTCTTATAAAAGCTCACAACTATAAGAATATAGAATTGTAATCGCACAACTATCTTATATGAACAACAATAATCCGAAGAGGTGTTTCGAAAGTATGAACTCTCCCATTGTCTGTCCTGCCGTAATACGTGTAGCAATTTGGAAGCTTCAGGCTCATAGGGTAACTTATATCTCTAGTCATTAAGCAAGCACGTACTACAGTATATCACCTGACTGCTGGTAGCATGATCAGAAGACAGCATTGAGAGCTGAGTATTTAATAAAAATAGTCCAAGATTCGACTTGATAAACTTGGTTTGGTATTTTATCCAGCGTCTAGAACCAGTAACCATAAAACATAAGAACAGTCGACATGATATCGTCATGTATCACTGTCTAGCTAGCAAAAGTAACACCCTGTAGTAGGTTATTAGGTTGAATTACATTTTACAAACAGTCTAAAAAAACACTATATCGTCATGATCTTGTTTAGGAGGGTGATTATATAATGCTGAAGAATTCCAAACTAGAACGATATAGCTGTTCAGTGACCAATGATTTTTGATCATTCTTTCGGTTGATATCTACTGGTAACCAAAACTGTCTTCAAATTCTAAAACCTAATATTGCATGAATACAAAACTTTCTACTGTAATCAAAAATCTTCATCCATTGACTCTGTACATTAATAAGCCATTTATAAGCAACGTTAAGCATTCGAAATCACCACAACACATATTATTTTATACGTACTAAATTGAAACAAATTAAAAGAGGCTAATGGAATAGAGTCAGAGAAATCATAGACTGACATTAAATTTGAGGAGTTAGTAGAGGTAGATAAATAATTCATGAGTCCCACAGTAAACACTTTTCTACATGTCACCTAAGATCTCTAATCATTAATTAAGTGTATTATAAGGACCCTGATCTCATTTTTGTATGACTGCTTCCAGTTTTATTCTAGCTCAATCCTATATAAGTCAAAATTTAATCCTGAGTAGGATGTGACATAACTAATGTCTTAATCACTTAGATCGATAAATCTGGAAGACAACATCCAACTAAACTATGAAATATCAATAGTTGATATCATGAGTCAATTGAAGCTAGACCATTATGGAAAACCTGGAAGCACTGGACGGCCGTTTCTTCCTAGTGTGGGACTCCTCAAAAGTGCGCATCCACGATTCCGCTTCCCGCGAGATTCGACTCAGGAGCTTCGATTAACTCATGATTTCAATTATTGAAATTACTAAAATCTCCACAAAACCCCTTCTGATATGGAATATCAATTGATTAAGTATAAATGCTGTCAAATATTTAGGTGTATAGTTATTATTGATTATAATTAAATTTCCCATTAGAAAGTTTCAGCATTGGTTAATTTTTATGTAAACAAAATCACCACACACTCACACACATCCCTTCAAGACAGTTAGTAGATAATTGATTATGTGTTGTAAATCTTAATGTAAAATAACTTTACATATCAATGTACAATTCGGTTTGACAACAATGTGGTCAATAAATAAACGTTTAAAATTGACTATAAACCACGAATCTAAAGTTAATGTTTACAAGATTCATTTATGAATGTGAATGTTAATATCATGTTGTATATCTGACAATTTGATATTATCAGAAAGGGTTTTGTGTAGATTTGAGTAATTCCAATAGTTAAAATCATGAGTCAATTGAAGTTAGAACAGCATGGAAAACCTTGAAGCACTGGACGACCGTTTCATCTTAGTATGGAACTACGCACCGACGATCACGCCCCTCGCGAGATTCGAACCCGGGACCTATCAGTCTCTAGCGCGAGCGCTTAACCATTAGACGAATGAGCTGGCCGTCCAGTGCTTCCAGGTTTTCCATGGTGGTCTAGCTTCAAATGACTCATGTTTTCAACTGTTGAAATTTGATAATACTTTGCAATAAGAAAAAAAAACTCACTTAGACACTTCTATTCTATTACTGTTTTAAATAGTTTGAAACTATTGCAAAACGTTATGGGATAATTTAATTTAGTTTATCAGCATAATTCTATGTAGATAAGTTGAATAAACAAGTCCACACAAAATCTAAACTAGTTAACGTTTAAACAAGGGCTGTGTTAGGGAATTCAAGTGTACACAAAAGACATGCTTCTATTGTTATATCCCGACAAGAATTATGAATAGTAACTTTTGATGACCATTTGTGGACCAATACTGTACGTATATTTTTGATTTTATAATTGTTAAGTAACTAAACTATCCAGATATTCGTGTTCCTCTTATTGTAAGCTTTATTTTGACTCATAAACTATTATTATAAGATTTACCATTCTTCAGTTATACCCAGTCTATCAATCACCATCTCTCACATTCACGGCCACTTTTGAGCTAGATGCTATACAAATATTGTTTTCTATTTTATGATGTGATATGGTCTGTTTGGCTGGTCTATATAAACCCGATATACTTGAAATAAATGATTCATATCACAGAGGCTGAGATTGGTGTTCTGGACTCAACAGTCAGGCAGGGTTAGTCAGCAAAATGAGCCGATAAGGACTCTAAACTGCTCGTACGATTTTACGCGTCATTTGTCTGATGGACAAATCATTGTTCTCTAATTGGTGGTATCATTATGTTGTATATATACAAGTTATAATACACACAAAATACAAAGGCTTCTATAATAACAGAACATTTGGACAAAAACCCTTAATATACACTGATAATCTTAATCAAGAAGTTTCAACAATACACTATCACTTTAAATTGTAATCTTATATTATTTCTCTTATATAGTTTACATCAAATGAATGAATTATTCATGGTGAGACTCTAATTTATAGATGACTTTTGAACGAATCATAAGCGACCATGAGAGATATTAGCTAATCAGCAAACAGTCAGTATAGAATGAAAACATGTTATACAAAACCAAGGAAATAAAGTACATAGACTTTTTATACATGGTTCAAAAACTTGTCAAGGTTAGAAAGAGGTTCACATGTTCTAAAATCGTAATGCATACAATCATCCACACGACTACAGAATAGTCGGCTTGTTGAGCCATGATAAAGTTTCCAAAACTCATTCAGCCTCGACCACACAGCTTCAATATTGTTTATGTGCACTCTGGTTGTTGAGTGCACAAAATTTTACCTGTGAATAACGACTCGATGCACATAACCAAGCTTATGTAGGAGTCTGTACGTTCTCTAAACACCCGTATATATTGTTGTATCTGGCTGCAGCCAGTGTTACTGGTACTTTTATTATCCAGTTCGCAATAATTGTCATAATTTGCCTTAGTTAGGAATTATATATGGGGTTTTAATCACGAACTGACATCATCTATAATGCCAGAAATCTATTTAGTCAAATGGATGAAAGGCGTTCATACCAAAATCCGAGATCTATTATCTTATACCTGATTGATTTGTTCACAAATTATAGTCTCGCCATTTTATTTGTTATAGCTGCTCAATTATCACGTTTTGTACAAAATTCCTAGTGAACCGATCGTACGTTAGCATAAAGCACTGAAGTTGACGCCGTAACCTTGAAATTTCTAAAACGCCTCGGATTGGCTCGTCCATAAATTAGAGTCTTGCCTTATTCATTAGTATAAATGAAATATTCTTCATTCAAATAAATAGTGTTGAGCTATTAGGCTTTACTCATCAGTCATTTCATTTTAACTATAAACTATGAATCGTATTATATTCCCTCAGTCTATTCATATAATTAAGTAATAAATAAATGAACTCAAAACACATCTAATTGTCTAATTTGATCTCATATAACATAACATAATTGATCATTTCAATCTAAAGTAATCAACGACAGTATTAAGAACAACTGGTATTGTGGTGCGTGCTACTTATATTGATAGAAGTAGTATATGATGCGAGTCAGGAATATTATGTCTGGCAGCAGACGATGGGGAAGATCAAGAAAGTAAGAGCGAGAATAGAAAACAATTAGTATGGAAATGCAAGAACAATGAAGTTCAAGACAATTATTGAACATTTTGCAACTTAAGTATTATAGTATGTTTTTTTCTATTTTGCCAAGTAACTCTGTAATTTTGTGCTAAATATCATTCGGTTGTCATCACCTGTGTTCTCCTTTATTACAGTATCTTCAAATAGTAATAGGCATTTGTTCATGGTAGTAATAAGAGAAATCCTAAGAAACAATCAGTATATAGATGTTGTTTAAACCTTGAATTAGAATGAGATTTTATGGAGATTGTAATAGTTTATGAGTTGATTAAAACTAGATTACCATGAAAAAAACTGGAAGCAATGAGTGGCTGTTTTAATCTTAGTATGAAACTCCTCAGTAGTATGTATCCACGATCCCACACATGGGATATAAGTGTTTTAAAATGATGCAATAAAATATACAAATATTTATTAAACTATTGAAAGTATTTTAATGCATGACATTAAAGGTATTGTGATGTGTACTACTGATATCGATAGATATAAGTAGTTTGTATCATCAATCGAAAGTGAAATACGTGGCGGCATAAGGTTAAGAAGATCGAAGAAAAGAGAACGAGAACAAAGAATGATTATTGTAGAAATGAAGCAGCATTGAAGTCTGAGACGATTGATTGACATTTTGTAAATGAAGTAATTATTGTATGATTCTCAGATTTTAGTAAGGTGTACTGTAATTTTGTATTCAAATACATTCAATTGTCTCCACTTATGTTCTCGTTGACTACAATATTAATAACTTGTATGCTATAAAATGTTATATACTTATTAAGATCCAGGACACGCGTTTCATCCTATTTGGGACTCTTCAGCTAGACGTATCTGTATCTCATAGTTGATGTCCACTTTAGGACTCGAATCCAGTACCGTTCGCTTCAAACACCATCACGTTATGCAATTAGCTACTGAGTTCTGATAGCTATTTGCTTGTGTAATGAGATGAAGTTTAAATTCACTTGGTACTGATTGATATCAGAAATACCATATATTATGAAAAATAATTCCATTTCACATTTGAATGAGGTAATGACTTACTTTTTGTAGAACAATCAAAATTCCACTAAAAACTAAGAAGCACTTGATAGTTGTTTAGTTCTAGTATAGGACTTAGTAACATTGCTTATCTATGATACGAGTGAAGATCAAATTCAAAACATACAAGCCTCACTGTAACTGTGTAAAGTTTAAAGTCGTAATCCGATGGTTAACTTTATAAATTTCAATCGATTTGTGATAATGTACAATCACTGTTAGACCTCATTGGTGTGTCGTTGCTTGATACCTTACACGTTTGAACTCTATTGGTTAAAATTTCCTACTAAACATTTGGGAGTCAACTCTCGAAATTACTTACTAGTAAGTACATGATAACTATTAGTATCAAAAGAGGGTTTTGTGATTGAATTTAGATATTAACACCATTGGATACCTGCTCAGTGGTCTAGAGGCTAAGCGTTTGAATGAGAGACTGGTAGGTCCTAGGTTTGAGTCCCGCGGGCGGAATCGTAGATGCGCACTGCTGAAGTCACCTACTAGGATGAAACGGCCGTCTAGTGCTTCCAGGTTTTCAATGTTGATCTAACATCAATCAGTTCATGATCTCAATCAAAGATCTTTTTATATTTATCACTACATTATTATATATGACTACGGTTTCTTAAGGTATTTTTATACTAACCAGTAGTATATAACGAGAGAAAAATATCAATCAATTCTCCTACCCCCCTCTTCAGTTCAACAAATTATATTAGAATAATTAATTGAAAAAAAAGAATCGATTATACTTCTCCATGAAAACGATCTATATTTTTAATTACTTTATTTTGCCGTATTGATTTTGCTATATTGAAATATTGATCTAGATTTGTAGGGGAAAATATTACCTAAACGGTGCTTTTTTATTACTTACTTACTTACTTACTTACTTACTTACTTACTTACTTAATTACTTACTTACTTACTTACTTACTTGCTTACTTACTTACTTGCTTACTTACTTACTTACTTACTTACTTACTTACTTACTTACTTACTTATTTACGCCTGCTACTCTTAATGGATCCATCTTCGAAATTATGGTACACTTGAAAAAGTCGCCAATATCATACGGGATTAATACGACGGACTACACCTCAAAGTGGTGCGTAGAGGATAGTTGATAAAATCATTCCAAGTGAGGACTGGGGTCAAGCAAGGCTGCTTACTCTTCCCCTTTCCATTTCTTCTGATGGTTGACTGGATTATGAAGATCTTCACATATGAAGGGAAGTACGGAATGCAATGGACTGGTTGGATTCATCGAGATGATTTTGACTTCACGGATGAACTAGCCCTACTTTTCCATACGCACCAACAAATGCAGGTCAAGAAAACCAGTGTAGCAGTAGCCTCTGAATCAGTCGACCCGAACATACACAAGAGAGAAAGCAAGATTCTGAAATAAAAGACGACGAACACCAACCCAATCACACTTGATGGATAAACTATGAATGAGGTAGAATCTTTCATGTACCTGTACAGCATCATCAATGGACGTAGAGGATTAGAGACAGATGTAGAGTCAGGTATCGGCGAAATCATCCTAAGAACATCTGGAACTCAAAACAACTGTCAACCAATAATAAAGCCAGAATCTTCAGTACGAAAGTCAAGACAGTTCTGTTGTACGGAGACAGGCACTAACTTGAAATCCCAACGGGAAAAGGAAAGGAGGAAGACTAGGGAACATACCGCTTCGAAAATCGGAGGTAGACAACGAAAAAATGAATAGCAACTGAAAAGGATTGCTCAGAACAGAGTTGGTTGAATAATTCTGATGAGCGGCATATGCTTCTCTACGAGGGTTGACAGGCGCAAGTAACTCAGTAATATACAATATGTATGGTTGTAAACAGCTTATGAGAGACAACAAAACTACTTTGATAGGTGTACATAATCAGCAATAAAATGAGAACGTATATTTGTGAACCTTTTTGTTTAAATGTTGTGTCCAAACGCCTATTGATTGTCCCCAAGATCTCGATAGTTTTGAAGATGAGATAAATACTTACATATTACTTATGCCTGTTACTCCTCGTGAAGGAGCATAGGCCGCCCACCAGTATTCTCCATTCAACCCTGTAATGGGCAATACTTTCCAGCTCCTTCCAGTTGTAATTCATCCTTTTCATATCTGTTTCTATTATCCGACGTAATGTGTTCTTTGGCCTCCCACTTTTCCGCTTCCTTTCACGATTCCAAGTTAGGGCTTGCTTCGTGATGCAGTTTGATGATTTGCGTAATGTATGTTCTATCCAGTTCTATAATCTTTTCCTAATTTCTTCTTCAGCTGGAATCTGGTTTGTTCTCTCCCATAGAAGGCTGCTGATGATGGTATCCGGCCAATGGATGTTGAGTATCTTGTGTAGACAGCTATTTATAAATACTTGTACCTTCTAGATGGTGGTTCTTGCAGTTCTCCAGGTTACAGTAGAACTGCCTTGGCTTTGATATTGATTGACAGACGGTTCTTTCGAGTTCCATATGTTTTTCAATTGTAGAAATGCGACCCTTGCTTTGCCGATCCTTGACTTTATGTCTGCATCTGATCCTCGTTGTTCATCGATAATGCTTCCCAGGTATGTGAAGGATTTTACTTCTTACAGAGTTTCACCATCGAGAGTGATTGGATTGTTGTTCTCCGCTTTGAATTTGAGGACCTTGGTTTTCCCTTTGTTTATGCTGAGGCCTACTGATGCAGAGACTGCTGCTACACTGGCTGTCTTTGTCTGCATTTGTTCGTGTGTGTGCGATAGGAGGGCTAGGTCATCTGCGAAGTCCAAATCGTCTAATTGGTTCTGAGCTGTCCATTGTATTCCGTGTTTTCCTTCAGATGTCAAGGTCCTCATAATCCAGTCGACCACCAGAAGAAAGAGGAAGGGAGAGAGTTAACAGCCTTGTCTGACTCCGGTCCTTACTTGGAATGCATCTGTCAGCTGTCCTCCATGCACGACTTTGCACTGTAGTCCGTCATATGAGTTCCGGATAATGTTGACAATCTTCTCAGGAACTCCGTGGTGTCGAAGAAGTTTCCATAACTTCCTCTTATCCACACTGTCAAATGCCTTTTATAATCAATGAAGTTGATGTATATTGACGAGTTCCACCTAACTGATTGTTCGACGATGATCCGTAGTGTTGCAATTTGGTCTGTGCATGATCGATCCTTACGGAATCCAGCTTGTTGATCTCGAAGTTGGGCGTCTACTGCATCTTTCATCCGGTTCAGCAACACTCTGTTGAAGACCTTCCCTAGTATTGACAGCAGTGTAATGCCTCTATAGTTTTCACATTTGCTCAGATCTCCTTTCTTTGGAATCTTGACGAAGTGCCCTTCTTTCCAGTCCATCGGCACTTGTTCCTCCTCCCAAATCTTTTTGAATAGAAGGTAAAGCATGCTTGTGGTTGCTTCGATGTCTGATTTCAGTGCTTCAGCTGGTATGTTGTCGGATCCCACTGCTTTCCCGTTCTTGATTTGTCTGACGGTTATTCTGATTTCTTCCTTCGTTGGTGGGTTGACGTCTAACGGAAGATCTGTGTGTGCTGCCTCGATGTCCAGTGGATTCGTTGGAGCCGGCCTATTCAGGAGTTCCTCAAAGTATTCTATCCATCTGTTCCACTGTTGTTGAATTTCAGTGATTGGCTTGCCTTCTTTGTCATTGACCGGTCTCTCTGGTTTACTGTATTTCCATGATAGTTTCTTCGTTGTATCGTAAAGCTGTTTCATATTTCCTTCTCTAGCAGCTTTTTGAGCCGTCGTTGCTAGTTCTCCCACGTATTTCTGCTTGTCGGCTTTAATGCACTTCTTTGCTTCCTTGTTTGCTTCTATGTACTCAACTTGTGCTTGGACTTTCTCTGCTCGTGTTCGGCTGTTTTTAATTGCTGCCTTCTTGGTCTTCCTTTCTTTGATCTTGTCCAGAGTTTCTATAGAGATCCACTCCTTATGATGGTGTTTCTTTAGGCCCAGAACCTCTTGACACGTTGAAGTTAATGCTTCTTTGATACTTTTCCAGTTGTCCTCCATAGTAGTTTCTTCTTCCTTCAGTAGATCTTGTAAGGCTTGGAACCTGTTGTTGAGAGCTATCTTGAATTCATTGAGTTTGTCAGTATCTCGAAGGAAGGCTGTATTGAACCTTTGTATTGCTGTTTGTCCAGTTGTCCAGTTCTTTTTTAGCTTCAGTTGTAAATTGGCCGCAACTAGGTGGTGATCTGAAACTATGTCAGCACCTCTCCTAGTTCTCACATCTTCCATTGTCCTTCGGAATATTTTGTTGATGCAAATATGATCTATTTGGTTCTCTGTAGTGTGGTCCGGTGAGATCCATATAGCCTTGTGTATACGCTTGTGTAGAAATATTGTGCCTCCTATGACCAATTTGTTGAATGCACATAGATTTGCAAATCTTTCTCCATTTTCGTTTCTCTGTCCCAGTCCATGTCGTCCCATAATATCTTCATATCCAGTGTTGTCTATTCCGACTTTGGCATTTAGATCTCCCATCAGAATAATTAGGTCCTTTCTTGGGCATTTCTCAATGATTGACTGCAGCCGCTCGTAGAACTGATCTTTAATGTCGTCGTTGCTATCATTTGTGGGTGCATAACATTGGATAATATTCATTAAGTTCCTCTCCTTCTTTGTTTTGAATGATGCTTTGATGATTCTGGATCCGTGAAATTCCCATCCTACAAGTGCATTTCGTGCTTCTTTGGACAGCATTAGAGCAATTCCCTGAGTGTGTGGGGCATTTTCCTCTTCGTGACCGGAGTATAGCAGCATCTCTCCCGTAGCTAGCCTTTTCTGTCCAACTTAGGTCCAGTGGGTTTCACTGATTCCCAGTACTGCCAAATTGTATCTCCTCATTTCCGTTGCTATTTGACTGGTTTCCCGGTTTCCCACATTGTTCGAACGTTCCATGTACCTATAAAAATTTTTGCTCTGGTTGTTAGAAGGGGCATCGGCCTCGTGGCTTCCGAAGGAACTCGGCTTTCACCATGAAGCGTCATAATTCTTCTAAATAAAGACCTTCTAACTCCCAGGGTAGAGTTTGAATGGTTTGAATTATTTTTTATGGTAAGCGTTTTTTTAGCCAGTTAGTTTTCTACGGGATGGGGACGCTAACCCCATGCCCAACTTTCCTCCTTTACCCAGGCTTAGGACTGGCAGTAACTGTAGAAGAGCTACAGGAGGAGTTGATGAGATATATAACCAAAAAATATTCTATTGACTATAGCCTCTGTGATTTGTTTTTTTCAGTGGAGCCCATCCATATTATCAAGAGACAGGTATCTACCTCAGTACAATGAAAGATTGTCGCGCAATTTCGTGGTTTAGTTGAGGTTAGACGTTAACATCGTTGGATTCCGGCCAGCTTGGTGGTCTAGAGGTTAGGCGTTTGCACACTAAACTGAATGCTCTGGGTTCGAACCCCGCGAGCGGGAACGTGGATGCGCATTGCTGAATAGTTCCATAATGGGAAAATACGGTCGTCCATTGCTTTCAGGTTTTCAATGGTGGTCTAATATCAATCGGTTCAAAAACTTAATAATCTTCACAACCCTATACTAATTTTAAAAAATCTATCATAGTCATTTAACGTTTAAGAAAAGTTTACAATTACTCTTTTACAGATATGATGTTTTTGGATAATATTTAGTGAAGTTAATTAACTCATTTGAATGCAAAACACTGATCAACTAAGAAAATTATTTTATGTCGGTGGTTTGGTTAAAAAACGTCATCCCATTGCACAAACTGATGACCATCAGGACTCAGTAGCTAAGTGGATAACGCAGTGGCGTTTGAGGCGAATGATACTGGGTTCGAGTCCTCAAGTGGTCGTTCAGCTTCTTCATCCCGAATAGAATGAGGTTTGTGTCCTGAATTTTACAGTTAGCCACCAACAATCTCTGCTTATAAACTATTCAATTCGTTTTGACATTACAAATTAATGTATGGGAAAATTCTGTGCACTTACAAAATAGGTTTTATTTTTTGATATACTTGTAGCTCATTGAGACATAAGTTATTGATGGTAACAATCATATTTGTTGTCATAGCAAATCTATCCTTTTTATCGTACTCATTCACTTGATTATACCGAAGGCTGACAAGTCAGTATATCTGATTTTGGTCATAAGCATCATGACGGTTATAAGTTGCTTACACCTGTTACTTCCCATGGAGGAATATAGACCGCTTACCAACATTCTCCATCCAACCCTGTCCTACGCAACCCTTTTTAGTTGCCATTCATCCTTTTCATGTCTGCTTCCGATTCCCGATGTAGTGTGTTCTACTACCTTCATCTTTTCGGTTTCTATCCAGGATTCCAATTTAGCGCTTGCCTCGTGATTCAGTTTGATAATTTCCGTAATGTATGTCCCATACACTCCCAACGTCTTTTCCTAATTTTCTCTTCAGATGGGAGTTGATTTATTATCTCCAATAATAGGCTGTTGCTGATGGTATCCGGACAACAGACATTCAGTATCTTACATAGACAATTGTTTATAAATACTTGTGTTTTCTTGACGATGGTTATGATAGTTCTCCATTTTTCAGTTCCATACAATAGAATTATCAATGTTTATGTATTTAAATAAATAAATAATCATAACATGTGTATTGAGGAGTCTAACTTGGATGTTGGCATGCAAACACTTTGTCCCGATATATAAGAATGGGTCAAAATCTTCTTGTAACATCCATAGTGGGATTAGTTTAACTAATATAGTATCTAAAATACTAACCTCGGTAATTATCAAACGCCCAACTAAGACTCGTGAACTGCAAACACGAGAAAATCAAGCTGACTTCAGACCTGGTCGTGGCTGCATCGATCACATATTCACCATTCGTCAGGTTCTAGAACACAGGCATACTTATCGGCGTCCGACAATGGTGGCCTTTCTTGACTTAAAAGCTGCATTTGACGCGGTAGACCGCGAGATTCTGTGGCAGTGTCTGTCATTGAAAAGCGTACCTTAGAAGCACATAGACCTTGTAAAGGCTCTTTACTCGAACACTACCAGTCGAGTCAGAGCATATGGCGAACTGTCATCTGCTTTCGCAACCTCAAGTGGTGTCTGTCAAGGCTGTCCACTTTCTCCATTTTTGTTTAACTTCATCATAGACCTACTGATGGAAATAACATTCTCGTCGACTGAATTCTCGAGTATTGATCTCCTTCCAGCAGGTCCACTTATCGACTTAGAATACGCAGATGATATAGTCCTGTTTGGTGAAGACGCTGATAAAATGCAGAGTCTTTTGGTAGCACCAAGGAACAATGCCAGAATGTTTGGAATGCGCTTCTCTCCCTCTAAATGCAAGTTGTTGCTTCAGGACTGGTCTGCGTTAACACCTGAACTAAGGATAGGGAGTGAATTAGTCGAACGCGTTGACAACTTCACTTATCTTGGAAGTCTGATCAGCCCTAATGGGTTGGTATCGAACGAAATCTCAGCACGGATTTAAAAAGCTCGTTTGGCTTTTGCCAACCTACGTCACCTATGGCGAAGGCGAGATATCCGTCTATCAATAAAAGGACGAGTATACTGCGCGGCAGTCCGTTCTGTTCTACTTTACGGCAGCGAAACATGGCCATTAAGAGTAGAAGATACTCGTAAGCTACTAGTATTTGATCATAGATGTCTTAGAAATATTGCTCACATCTGCTGGGATCACCGGGTAAGAAATAGTGAAGTCAGACACAGGGATATTAGGGAATGATGGTAAATTAGTTGATGAGGTTGTGAATCTTCATCGACTGACACGGTTGAGCCAAGTGTTACGTATGTCTGAACACCCATTACCACGACGCGCAATGCTGATTACTGTTGGGGGTGGTTGGAAGAAAGTTAGGGGCGGCCAAACCAATATGTGGCATCAGTCCCTGAAGTCACTATCTTCTATTCTTAGCCATGTTGGTAGATACAGAATACTTGGTTGACGTCTACATGATTGGAGACTCTTGGTGACATAGTTCACAACTGATCACAATGGTGTAGATCTATACACTCTTTGTCTTCCCTTAAACTAAGAGATTAAAATCACTTCATGTCTTTCTTTCTACAAACTAATTCTTTCTTTCTGTACTATATCCTTATACAAAATTTTCGTTTATAGATCACTACTGTTAAAATGACTACTTCTATGAATTTGATGTTCATTTTGTTGTGCTAATGAGGTATGACAACTTGAACCGATGCAAATATTTGCCCGATCCTACATTGCAGCTGATTAACTGACTGACTGATTGTATTGAATTCTTTATATTCTTTAATTATGATAAGTAATTCATTGAAAAATTCGTATGTATAATTCATATATGAAACACAGAAAGTTATTTCATACAAATAACACCATTCTATTTAAATTATCTTAACATTGTCTATTTGTATTAGAAATAGATTTTGTTTCACTAAATGAATCATTTGATTGTTTACTTTTGGTTGTCATAGAAACCGTAATAATTTTTGTTTATTTGTTTGCTTGTTTATGGAATAATCGAATAAAATTAAAATTAAATTTTGATAATGAATAGAAACAAAATTTATTTTGAATTTATCAGAAACGAGGGGGGGATTTGTTAAGATTTTAGTCATTTTTATTAATTGAATACATGAGTCAGCTGAAGTTAGATCATGATAGAAAAGCTGGAAGTAATGGAAGGCTGTTTCATCCTCAGTAGTAAGCATCCACGATCCCGCCTCCCGGAAGATTCGAATCGAGGACCTACTGGTCTTGTGCACGAACGTTTAACTTCTAGATCACTGAGCCAACCTGTATTCAATGGTGTTATTGTGTAACTTCAGTCAATCCACGAAATTCAGTGACACATCTACCATTGTCTTCAGTGAGTAATTGCCTCTCAACAGACACGCTTGAGCTCCACTTGTCACGGTTTCTCATTAGAACTGGAAGAAACACCTCTTGAAGTCAGTTACTAGTGAGCACATGATAATTGTTGTCAGAAGGAGGTTTTGTTAGGATTGTAGTAATTTGATAGTAGAATTCATCAGTCTGTTGAAGCTAGACCATCATCGAGAACCTGGAAGCGCTGAACGGCCATTTCATCATAGTATGGCACTCCTGAGCAGTACGCATTTACGATCGTGACTGAAATGTTCATCCAGTGTTTTCAGGTTTTACATGATGGTCTAGCTTGAATTGACTCATGAATTCATCTATTTTTAATTTACTCCATTTATTCAAGTTATTGTTTAAAAGTGTCTCACTAAATGCTTGTTGAATAGTAATTTGTTGGGAAAGATCCAGAAAACTCGTCAGAAAAAAAAGTCAACAAACGATCTAGAAACGCTGAGAAACATCTTATCCAATCAGCATTCAATAGAATTGTTGCCAGAAACATGAAGAAAGTGAAAAGTCATATGTTACGTTTCTAATTGGATGATAGGTACCTATACTGTTATTATGTTTAGTAGTGTTCTAGAATTTTTCGGAAACACAAAATCATCTAAAAGTCTATAATTACCCTATATTTTCTATGCGTAAACGAACCTTTGAAGTGAAGCATTTTCTTTCATATTTCGCTACTTTTCTCTCATGTTCAGGTTGCTGTGTTTATTTAGCCTGGAGGAGGAAGGTTATTATAAGCAAGAGCTTTGGACACCGAATCAAACATTCAATTAGATTGATCATAATTTTTTTGTGAAAATATATTAGTTACTCAAAAAAATATTTATGTTAAACCTTTAGAATCCAAAGAAAACAGAGTAAGATGGTTTGTCAAAACAACCACTAACAAATATGGAAGAGCACCTACTCCGAAATGGATTAAACTACAATACAAGCGACGCCTCAAAACTGGAATTCTTCACACCACTATAGTCATCACTCAAAACTTCCGCAGTCAGTGAATAAACACAACAAGAAGTAAGGCAAACTATAGTACAGCTAACTCAACAGGTGAAAGAAAACAACTAACTGACCTCACAAGAATTAAAAGCTTTGAAGAAACTCAGAAATAGAAAGGACATTGTCATAGCTCCAGCGGACAAAGATCGCACCACAGTAATTATGGACAAAGAAGAATACGTCAAAAAAAGCTAAGGAACTACTTGAAGATAAGAGCACACACAAACTGACGGATATAAATCCCATCAAAAAATTAGACAACCAAATCTCAAAGACTTTAAACAAGCTAGTCAAAGCAGGAGAAATAACAAAACAAGACCAATGGAGAATGAAATCCAATGGACCAGTACCCCCTCGGTTCTATGGCAGACCGAAAATACATAAACCAAATATTCCACTACGTCCAATTTTAGCACTCCCCGGAACACCAACGTACAATTTGTCAAAAGGAATTTCAAGAATACTGAGACATTTAGTAGATTCAGCCAACCACTCCATCGAATCCCCTACACAATTCCTGGACCAAATTAAGAACATCCAAATCAACAACGACGAACTTATGGTATCCTTATTCACGTCAATTGAACCAAGGTTAGCAAAAGAAACGATATCTCTGCTCCTCACCAACGACACAAATCTCAAATTCAAGGTCTACTAGAACTCATCGATTTATGCCTAACAACATATTTTCAATTCAACAACAAAATCTACGAACAAACGAAAGGGGCACCAATGGGATGACCGATATCAGGACTGATCGCAGAAGCAGTGATTCAAAAACTAGAAGCCGCGATATTACCAGTGATCAAGCCAAAAGTTTGGATTCGCTATGTAGACGACACATTCGTCATCGTCAAAAAGAATGAGCTGGAAAATAATGCACAAATATAGCAACGAAAATCAAATCAATGGGAGACACAACCAAAACAAAGAAGTAAACAATGACAAATTTAAGGTTAATAAGAACCAATCAACGTCGAGGTGTACAGAACAAGCTGTGAAATGCATATGGAGAAATTCGAACACTTTACTTCTCTCTGAAGTTTGTGCTGATTATGTCGTTCAGAAGAACGATGAAAGCTCCACGATCAAACCATCCAGCTCAGAGAACGAAATCGCATCAAAAACAGAGGAAGTTGAAATGGGAAGTTTTTGTGTTGAAATGAAAACAGATCAAATATGTTGAAGTCAAGTTGAGAATTTTTAGTTCAAATGGATAATTTTATTCATATTGTATTCTGTAAAGTGAATCATACAGAAATCATCAGTCTTAGGTAATATCGTTGGATATCGAATCACTTACTCATCAAGAAGTTTAAAGTTTGCACATAGGACTAAATGTCCTCAGTTCGAATCCCGTATACGAGATTATGAATGTGTATTATTGGTTAGTCTCATATTAGAATGAAATGGTCTTATAGTACTTTCAAATTTTTTCCATAATAATATGGCTTGAATGAACTTATAAATAGAAGATAACTTACACATTGTTCAGACGTTTCATGCACTTATATAAATTGTTGCTATGGTTGTTATATGGGGCATCGGCCTCCTGGCTTTCGAAGAAACTCGGCTTTCACCATCAATCATCATAGTTCTTCTAAATGAAGACCTTCTAACTCTCAGAGCAGATTTTAAATGGTTTGAATTATTTTTCTTCTGGTTAGCGGTTTTTTTTTTGCGAGTCGCTAACCCCATGCCCAACCCTCTTCCTTTACCCGGGTTTGGGACCGGCAGTAACTCTAAAAGAGCTACAATCGAAGTTAAATAGAAGATAAGTAATAAATGAATTGTATATTCATTTATTCTTTGAAATAAACAAAATTCTAACCTTTTAAAAGAACATCATAAAGGATCAAAACAACAGTCTATCATAAACATAATTCAATGTTACAATCATATCAATCAAATTGTATAAGGAATACTGTATATCATTGATTATTGTCATCAATTACATAATACATAGATAAATCATTCAGTAATATGGACATAATAATAATATTGTATAAAGTAATTAAAGGGTAAATAAGATAACTATGGTTATCGCATATATATAGAATGTAATATACAACACAATTGAGTTGTTTGTTATTTACTTTGATTCAATTGATTAACAGGTTGAGATGGATTAGGGTTTGAATTTGTATTCATAGAAGTATTAGTAGTGTTATTAGTAGTAGTAGCAGTAGCAGTAGTAGTAGTAGTGGTGTTGATATCTGGATGTTTACAAAGTAATTCAGTGATTGCAACCATACTACCAAATATATACGCGCCAAAATTAGCTGATGTGAATATCTATATAAATGAATGAAATTATGATTGTAAAACAATATAATGAGTCATTGAAATATACTACTTAAAAAGAGTTATGTGAACAAGGGTATATTTTGTAAGCAATGATGGATAGTGGCTAGCAGTGGAATCCATGACGCGCGTTTCGTCCCACTTGGGACTTGTCAGCCGGATGTGTCTGCATCTCAGAGTTGATGTTCACTCTGGGACTTGAACCCAGTACCATTCGCTTCAAACGCCATCACGTTATCCACTCAGCTACTGAGTCCTGATAGCTACTTGCTTGTGCAATGGAGTGAATTTCAATTCACACACAGTATGCACATATGCCAATAACAGACTGATCAATTACAGTTTTAAACCTCAATGGGAAGATACAAGCCAAACAATACCAAGTGAAGGGTATATTTTGTCGGGGGTTTTTTTCTTTTCTAGAACTCATTGATTAAACTTATCAAAAAGTCAACAAAAGTATATTCCATTCAAATGTCTAGAAAAAACCCTGTGTTATACACTAATTGGATGATAACATCATTTAGCATTGTTTCAGAAGTTTATAGAGGTCAATATTATTGTCAATAATCTTACTTCATATTATTTTTCTTTATTGTTTGAGGATCTAGAACTTACTTACTCCTATAACTCTTCGTGGAAGAGCATAGACCGCTCACTAGCATTCTCCATCCAACCCTGTCCTATGCCATCCTTTCCAGCTCTTTCTAGTTGTTGTTCATCCCTTTCATATCTGATTCCATTTGTTCTTCAGCCTTCTGCTTTTCCGTTTCCATTCACGATTCCAAGTTAGAGATTGCCTCTTGATGCAGTTTGATGATTTGCGTAATGTATGTTCTATCCATTTCCATCGTCTTTTCTTAATTTCTTCAGCTGGAAGCTGGTTTGTTGTCTCCCAAAGAAGGCTGTTGCCGATGGTATCCAGCCAATGGATGTTGAGTATTTATAAATACTTGTACCTTCTTGATGATGGTTGTAGTAGTTCTCCAAGATTCAGCTCCATAAAGTTGGACGATCTCGACGTTCATATTGAAGATTGTGACTTTGATATTGGTTGAGAGACAGTTGTTTTGAGTTCCATATGTTTTTCAATTGTAAGGATGATCTAGAAAGCGGCTAGAAATTTAGTGTCAAACAACTGAGTGAATAGTATATATCAATTATCCTCATGAAGTTCAGTAGATGTATCCTGACGTACCTTTTGTTATCCATGGTACTTATCAGTAAGTCAATTTTAGATGTGAGGAAAATAGTGTTCCAAACTTGATAAATGATTAATTCAGCACAGAACTTAACGATTCATGTTTGATCAAACATTATTCAATGACTGTTAGATTCGATGATTTGTTGAACACTCTAACGTCTATTTTTAACTTGAGATTTTGACGTGGAAGCTGTCAAACAATAATTTAATTGTAAACATTGTCTGATGAGATGCTGAGATGATATTGCCATCAAATGCCCAAATAGTACGAACGAGAGTGGGGAGATTCCACTCTCCTTCTCGAAATACTCTGTAGTGTCGGTTATTATGTTAAGCTCATAAACCGCATTCTAGCTTTCGTACAGGTCAATCTATTCATTCTACTTGAGTTACGTTTCGATCTTGTTAATTATCCACTTATCCAAACTTGACTGTTTTTATATGAGTGTATCTGTGTATACAAATCTTATCCTATTCATCACATGTCTGTAACTGATTTTTGTGGGACTATAAATATTGATAGGCGCTTGGTTAAATGGATTTGTTTCATAGGCCTTATTCACTGGGCATCATTTCGACTCGCTCTCATCCCTATGATTCATTCCATGATTGCCTGTTTAAATCAATGGGCGCATGAAATATACATATTCGAAATCCATTTTCGTATTTAGCTTATTTAATCCCGTTATTCACTAACGCGATCTAAGCCGACCAAGATATACGAGAATAGTGAAGATATATATTTCGATAGCAAACATTCATACGATCTAATTGGAGTCAGATCTCGGGCCACTAAACTCTCACATGGCTACGCGTATACTGCCACTGCCAGGGGAGTCCTACTTACTACCTTCTCGTGGTACCGGTGTTGTTTCCAAAATTGAGAAGACGAAAAGCGAATATCCCGCGCTTTATTCGGGTTGGTGGATATGGAAGGTTCACCTAGGGGAGTTGGACAATGATTCCAAACCAACGGTGTACATTGGCTTCAGGATCCTGAAGAAATAAATGCTGTATGAACCTATTGTTGGTCACTGGCTACCATGAGACTGCATATCCTAACGCTGCTCCACTACCTTGTGGATCAGACGTTTAGGTAGAAGGCTTCGGGAGTGGAGCACTGAGAAAACCACCTGTTTCGGTCTGGGCATCCAGGCAGTATCACAGTCCACTCACAAATCAAGGGAGTTGTGTGGTGCATATGTACTCAGTGTCTCTGTGTTTCATTATTTATGTTTTCAAATATATAAATGGGATGATGCTGAAAGAAGAGCTGCACTGATATGGAAAGTTCATGACTTCAACATCAAGCATTATCTTTTCAAGTAGCTAATTATATCAAAGTTACTGACAAATTACCGAAATACTCAAACGGTGCTGATGATAATATCCTCGAGCATAAGTCTGTGAATAAATATTAATATAAAATTATAATGTTTGGATGGATTACAATCATAGTTGCCTAATCCAGTGTCATTATACAAATATTATTGCTTTTGAAGTATTATTACAAAGGTGTGATCAGTCGAGTTCAGCCACATTTAAAGTAAGACAGTCATCACTTCTGGGAATGAATAACGTATATTCCACAACATGTAATGACAAAAGTTAAGAATATGCTTCATAGATCGTTTAAATGTAATGCGCTCTCCCCAATGCTTTAAGGTTCTGGTTTAGACCTAAACTAACATGTCTCATACTAGAATTAAACAGTTGTCTAATACTTTCCAATTTCTTATAGTCTGAAAATATCGTCGTTTTCACAATGCGAACTATCCCTGTAGTTATAAGAAAAGATGAATAATGACTAGCAGTGGAATCCAGGACACACGTTTCGTCCTATTTAGGACTCATCAACTGGATGTACCTGCATCTCAATAAGAGACTGACCAATTTCAATCCTAATCATCAGTGAGAAGAGTCAAGTAAAACGATACCAAATGAATTTAAACTTCACCCCATCATACAAGAAAGTAGCTGCCAGAACTCAGTAGCTAAGTGGATGACGCTATAGTGTTTGGAGCAAACAGTACAGTCTCCGAATGGACATCAACTGTAAAATACGGGTACACCCAGCTGATGAGTCCCAAATAGGATGAAACACGCGTCCTGCATTCCACTACCAACCACTATTCATCTTTGCTTACAATGATTGTGAATTAAGACAATATTGAGGCAATCCGCACATGATGCAGTCTCAAATAACAATGAGAAGACTGAAGTAAAACAACAATACCAAGTGAATTTCACAATTGATTGATCACTGGGCAGTGATCAATATCATGTGTGTCAAGTCCTTCATAGTGCAGATCGAATGCTATCGGCCAAGTGATCAACCCAGTGATCAATCAATTGTATATACATCTCAGTTGTACAAGAGATCAGTTACGGACTGGATAGCTTAATGATAACATCTCTGTTTGAACACCATGGAGAACCTGGAAACGCTGGACGGCCGTTTCGTTTTAACTTGGGACTCCTCAGCAGTGCACATCCACGATCCCGCCCCTCGCGAGATTCGAACCCAGGACCTATCAATCTCGCGCCAGGAGCTTAATCAAATAGACCACTGAGCCGGTATTCAACGGTGTTAATGTCTAACTTCAACCAATCCACGAAGTTGCGCCACCGTATACCATTGTTTTCAGTGAGTTGATATCTCACAACAGACCCAGTTGAACTCCACTGGTCACTGCTTCTCACTAGAACTCCAGGAATATCTCTTGAAATCAGTCACTTGTGAGCATATGTTGATTTATATCGGAAGAAGTTTTGTGGAGATTTTAGAAATTTCACTAATTGAAATTATTATTATTATCATTACTACCGATTATGATTGTAATCAATTCTTATCTTTAATAACACTGATAATATAATCAGAACATTTAATCATAAATAAATAGACATTACTTACTGTAATTGGTCCAATAAAATATTGTAAATAATCTATTTGATTAAATGTTACACCAATTGATATACAATAAAGTAATGTGACAATTAATTGATAAATTGTTTCCTTGATTATTAAAACAACAGAGAGAAATAAAAGAAAAGAAAAAAGAAGAAAAAGTTAAATAAAAAGAAAATAAATAAATAAATAAATATATATATATATATATAGGAAATTAACAATTAAAATGAATTCATTCATTATCATAAACTTCACGCACACACACACACGCGCGCACGCACACACAGACATACAAACGCACAAACACAGAGACACTCACACACACTAGCACACAGATACACGAACACAAGAAACACACACACACACGAACACATAGACATACAAACACACAAACACAAATAGAGACACTCGCGCACACGTACAAACACACACGTACATTCATGAAATAAACCATTTAATTTATGAATATTTGGAGTGATGATAAAACTACCAAAAGTAAATAAATAAATGATAATTAAATAAACAATGAAAATATTGAAATGGTTATTAAGTTGACATTTAAAGATAAAAATTGAATCCATTTAAATTAAATGATCTATGATCAATGACGCAGGAATCATTTAAAAAGGCTTTAATTCTTACAAAGAATGATTAACAGTTGAAGCCCTACACATATATGGGCTAATTCAAACAGTATTCATAGGAGACATGGAATACAACTAGCTGTCCTATGGCAACTAATAATTAATAAGTAAACCTAAACTTTTTATTCCATTTGATCTATCTATATTATATTAACTAATCAATAGATAATACATTCAACGGTTTCAAATCAGTTAGCTTATCTGAATATCACTTGTTGAAATCATCAGTCAATTGAATCTAGAACACCATGGGAAACCTGGAAACACTGGACGACCGTTTCATCCTAGGATGGAACTCTTCAGCAGTGCACATTCACGAACTGACACATGAGATTCAAATCTAGAACCTTAGATCTTGTACGCGAACACTTAACTTCTAGATCAGTAAGCCGGCATCTAAGACTCTCGGTGTCGTAAGGGAACACTTAACCTCTAGATCACTGAAACAGCTAGCATTCAATCGGTATTTTTGTCTAATTTCAATCAATCCAAGAAATTACGCTACCGTCCACCACCATCACGAAATTCGAATCCAGAACCTTCAATATTAATTCTTCGAAATCATTTAATGAATGTACCTATTTTTGTAATTTACATGACTTAAAAACTTTTTTTTCTCTTTTAATTTTCATATTGAAAAAAAAAACAAAACAAAACTTTATTTCATTTTGTTTAAATGTACTTTAATAAACTATATCAAATGAACAATATCAATTGAATACAATGATTCTATGCATAGAAATTATTGGAATAATAATGAGTTTATGAAATGATTGATTGTTGTATAGAATATATTTAAATATTCAATTATATATTTATTTTGTTATAAATGTAAATCATATATGAATAATATTGAAAGTTGAATAATGATGATTGTTCTTATTAAATATTAGTAGTATATTATGTTTAAAGTTAAAAAAGATATATAGGAAACTTAAAATAAATTGTCTATCAATCAATATTAAAGTCAAAATCTTTAATACGAATGTCAAGATAGTCTTCCTGTACGAAGATGAAATGTGGAGAACTACTTCAACTAATATCAAGAAAGAACAAGTTCTCATAAACACTTATCTATGTAAGATACTGAATGTTCGTTGTATGGATATCATCAACAACAGCCTATTGTGGGAATGAATAAATCAACTTTCATCTGAAAAGGAAATTAAGGAAAGACATTGGAAGTGAATCGGACATACACTGAATACATGCATTGATATAAGTGAAGATATGTCATAGCATTTGAACACTAATTAATGTTCATGCAGGCGCAGAATGATGAGGGCATCCGCATTGTTCGATGCAGTGTTTTTCGCAGTTGACACAATTTATTTTGTAGATGATGTTGAGTTTGTCTTCTTTTGTCATTTCATCCTTTGATTTACATAGGACTGATTGCAGTGATTTTGTTGGTTTGTGTACAACACCTATTCCGAAAAGTTTCAACAATCTCGTTGTAGTTTCTGATATGCTTTTTATATATGGTAGGGTGATCCGTTTGTTGATTTCTATGCTCGATATTGTTTCTGATGATGCATTCAGCTGGTATTTTTCAACGAAGTTGATTGGGTAGCCGTTCTTTTGAACGATAGTTTTCAGGTATTTTTCTTCATTCTTTTCGTGCTGCAAGTGTGCTTCAGTGTGTTCTCGCCCTCCTTTATAGAGTTTGCATGTAGTTGTGAGCTCTTGAGTTGCTGCTAATGTAATTAAGAATTTGATTTGTGTGGGTCGGCTTTCGATATACTTGAGTCTCCAGTTTTCTTATGTCGGTTTTGGTGATTACTACATCCAAGAATGGTAGTTTGTTGTTAGATTCCTGTTCCATTGTTGTTTAAGACTGCAACGGATCATACTTTTATTGCTATATGAACATCCTGTGCGTATTCCTTCGATAATGACTTAAGTTACAACCAGCTCACAAGTTTCTGCATTCCACTGCTAACCACCATCCATCTTTGCATATAATCAATAATTAGATTCTGAGATAAATAAACACTATTTACTGTGGAATTATCTCTTTTTTTTAAAAATCGTCTAAACTGATGGTTGAATTCATGAGTTAATTAAAGCAAGAAGATCATCATGGAAAACCTGGGCACATTCGACGACCGTTGCATCCTAGTACGAGACTTATAAACGGTTGGAGTTATTACACAGGAAACCCTAGACCTAGGTTTTGTGTTACTTGGCACTCGTCAGCAAGGTATGCCTGTAGACTCGAGGGAACTGGTACTCCCTGACGGATTCAACCCCGTGTCATCTAGCTTCACAGTCAGAGATTTTACCACTAAACTATCCAGGCCGCGACTGATCTCCTGTAGAATTGAGATGTATTTACAATTGATTGATCACTGAGCGGGTATCAATGTCATGTATGTTAGGTCCTTCTTAGTGCAGATCGAAATGTGGCCAATAGTCTATGTGACTCGACATTGCGTGCACTATGTTATATCTTTCACCTATTCAACTAGCAGTCGAAAATATTGCAATTCAGTCATTTACGATCAGATGTATCCCACATCATATTTCAAGTTATTTTAACACTTAGTTTAAAAAATCTGGATCAATCGATCTAAATTCATTCAATTATACTAATATTCTTCACTTTATAACTCTACATCATGTACAAGCCACCTTCAACGAGCTACATAGGAACCATCTATACAATCGTTTTAATCTACTAGATTTTGTATTTTAAAATGTCTCTATTTATTGAAAAAAATGATCTCTGTCACAACCAAAGCATTCCACATGGTTTAAAAATTACTTTTATAATATTGTCATAGACCTGAAAGTGTCCTGTCAAAATACCGACGATAGAAAAGTAGATCATATTGAACAAATTTAAACTGAAGTAGAACAGATCTAACAGCTATCACGTATATATTGTAGCTTATCAACTATTATTATCCCAATGACCTTGGTGATCTCCCTTACCTTTTACAGAAATAATCTTGTCATTTAGTTTATAGATTGAAATTTATCTCATTTCCAATATAATGATTGCTATATGTTTATTTGCTTAAATTTATAAAAGTGGCTTAATAAAAAGACTGATAGGTCCTAGATTCGAATTCTGTAAGGAGGATCGTGGATGCGCACAGCTGAGGAATCTTATACTAGGACGAAATGACCATCTAATTCTTCCAAGTATTCCATGATAGTCTAGCTTGAATTGATTTATAAATTCAATTAATCACTTAATTAAAAGGTAGTTCATTTACAAATCAACATTATAGATTGTTAGTTAAGTGATTAGAATAATCTGGGTGACACGGGATCGAATCTGCTAGGGAGCACCAGTTCCTCCAAGATTACAGGTACACCTTGCTGACGAGTGCCAAGTAGCACGAAACCCGTGTCCAGGATTTCCTGTTGACAACCTCCAACCATCATCTAATGTGGATAATCTTATTGGTTTATTTCCTTTTGATATTGAACCAATCAGAATAAAGTATTCAATTGTGTTTCTATCATTATTATGACATTAAACTGGTTATTATTATTTTTTGTGAAATTATAATTTTGTGTAACCAAATGCCTAATATTATCTTATAGTATTTCTGTAAATCAGTATATAATACTGTGATATCTACTACTTATGACCACATAAGTAGTATATAATGCTAGTCTGGAATAGAATGTCTAGTAGCAGACAGTTGAAAAGATCGAAAAGGAAAGAATGAGAACAGAAAGTAATTGGTATGATAATACAAAACGGCTGATTGACATTTACAGAAAGAATAGTCAAGTTTGAGAAAATTGATTGATATTTTGCAAATGAAATATTTAATGTATGATCCTCAGATTCTCAATCAGTTAATCAGTAACAACGTAGAACTACGTACGTACGTATATCAATTCGAGTTGACATACCATATTAGTACAGAGATGCAGTTTTCTATTCAAATTCTATAGTGTTAGAGGTAGTAAAAGTATAAGTAGTAATTGAAAAGATTACGGTTAGAGAATGTCTCTATTTGAGTTCTCATTCACTACAATACTAATGATAGTAACATACGCTGTCATCATGAGAGATCATAACAAATATTATCTGTTTGTTTAATGTGATTCTAATCTATTTAGTGATACCAAGAATCACTTCGATGAGAATTAAAATGTTCCAGTTTTATAAAATAAATATCTGTTGAATACTTCTTTTAAGTAAATTTGAAATAGGACGAAACTCGCATCCTGGATTACACTGTTAGTCACTATCCATCTTTGCTTAGAATGCTTGTGAATTAAGGTAATATCGAGGCAATCTGCACACGATACACATATACCAACATGAGATTGATCAATTGCAGTCCTAAATAACAATGGTAAGATACAAGTAAAACAACAATACCAAGTGAATTTAAACTTCACCCCATTACACAATCAAATGGCTATCAGGACCCAGTAGCTAAGTGGAGAACACGATGGTGTTTGAAGCGAACGGTACTGGGTTCGAATCCACGAATGAACATCAACTCTGAGATGTAAGTATGCCCGGTTGACGAGTTCCAAATAGGACGAAACGCGCGTCCTACATTCTATTGCTAGCCATTATCCATTTTTGCAGATAATCCTTGTGACTTAAGACTATATCAAAGCAATCCACACAAAGAATACACATATACCAATAAGAAACTAATCAATTATAGTCTTAAACATCAATGAGAAGATTCAATTAAAACAACAATACCAAGTGAATTTGTATCATTTCAAAAGTTTGTTTATTAAATAAAAAAATGGAACTCACAATTAATTTTAATATTGATCGACCATCTAATGGTCTTGTTGTAGCAAAACCATACATTAATAAAAAGACAATATTTCCAATAGCTGAAAATGTTCCAATTCCAATTAAATATTGAAATCCTATTTCATTATAACCTCTTCCAGCTAATGCAATACAAATGATACCAAGGATCTAGATGAATAAAGGAAAGATGAATTTTTTTAAAAAAAAGAAGAAATTTTATTAAGAATAATTCAGAACATGCATATGAAACTATGATCCTGATGGAGTTATATTCTATGAGCTAGATGATTTGATCGTGGGAGCATTCATTATTCTTCTGAATGACATCATTAGTAGTACAAACTTCAAATAGAAGTGAAGTGTTCGAATCTCTTCACATATAGTTCACAGTTCATCCTGCACATCTCGATGTTGATTGGTTCTTATTGATCTTAAATCTGTCATTGTTTACTTCTTTGTTTTGGTTATATCTCCTATTGGTTTGATTTTTGTTTCTATGTTTATTTATTGCTAGGGTTGAAGCTATCACGAGTTCACTTAATCTACGAATGAGAAACAAGACTCGATGACCAAAGACCAGTAAGCTAGCTACTGATGCGCCCCATCCCCGCTAACTAGAGGGACAAGTCTAAGCTTGGAATGGGGAAGTATATTCTGCAAACAGTCAGAAACGAGCGATAACAACAAACACATTTCAAAACGTATATATACAGTACAAAACCGTTCTTGGGGAGAGTTACCAAATAGCATACTAAAAGACGCAACGGACCAATAGTATTTAAGATATTTCCCAAGTGGAAAATACGACATGAAGGTGACAAGAGCGCTTTTGGCGCGAAAACAAAAAATTGAAATTTTCTGAATAAAATTACAAAATTAGGTCATTTCCCAAGTGAGTTCTGAGGATCTAATGTCTCCAACATTTATTATTCATTTATACGGTGAGACAATCATTTACAGACAACCTTTGAGGGTATCCACCTAATAACTAGGACCAAATGAAGGTTATAAATTAGTATGAGGAATTTAAATTATGATTTACAGTTGATGATTAAGAGTTAGGAATTAAATTTAAGGTTTTCATCATGAACTGACATCAGTTATAATACCAAAACTCTATTTAGTCAAATGGATGAATGAATTTCGCGCCAAATTCCGAGACCTGTCATCTTATACCTGATTGGTTCGTCCATATATGATATTCTTGCCAAATATACTTCTATTAGAATTCAATTACATTGTAAATCACTAATTGACGATTATAATTATCAGAATGAGTTTCGTGGAGATTTTAGGAAATTTCACAGGTTGAAATCATGAGTCAATTGAAGCTAGACCACTATGGAAAACCTGGAAACGGCCGTCCAGTGCTTCCAGGTTTTTCATGGTGGTCTAGCTTCAATTGACTCATGATTTCAACCTGTGAGATTATCATTATCATTAAACAACTAATTGTTCTTTTTTTAATAAGAATTCATGGGTCAATTAAAGCTAGAACACCATGGAAAACTTGAAAACATTAGACGGCTATTTTATCCTAGTATGGAACTCCTCTCACTGGAGTTTAACCATGTGTGTTGTGAGATAGTAACTTATTGAAGACATTGGTGAACGATGGCATGATTTCATAGATTGGTTAAAGTTAAATATTAACACCAATGAATACCAACCGTGACTCATTGATCTAGAGGTTAAATGTTTACATATGAGACTGTAGATTCTGAATTTAGATCTCGTGAACAAGATTATGGATAAGCACTTCTGTAAAAATCACATATTAGGACAAAACACAACCTTCCAGTACTTTATACTTTTCCATAATACTCTAACTTTAATCAACTATTGAATGATTAAACTATACACAAAATCCCTCTCTAATAATTGTAAACTAATTAAGATTTATTTAAGAAACCAGGTCTGTTGTGAGATTGTAACTCACTGAAGACAATGGTGGATGTGTCGCTCAATTTCGTGAATTAGTTGAAGTTAGACATTAACACCATTGGATACCGGCCCAGTGATCTAGTGGTTAAGTGCTCGCGCGCGAAACCACTAGGTTCTGGGTTCGAATCTCGCAGGGCTGAGGTCGTGGATACGCACTGCTGAGGAGTCCCACAACCGGACGAAACGGCCGTCCAGTGCTTCCAGGTTTTCCATGATGGTCTAGCTTCAATTGACTCATTATCTTACTCATTGAAATTACTATAATATCCATAAAACCCATCTGAAATAAGAATTTCTATATTCATCTATTATGTAACACATAATTGTGTACCCATAAAAAAACATTTGCCCATTATTTTATTGATTAATTAATTAATTAATCAATATTTGACCTTATTGATTGTTTGTTTCTTCTTCTTCTTCTTCTTCTTCTTCTTTACTTATAGGCTTATTATATTTACATAAACCTCTGGGAAATTATCATTTATTTAAATGACCTTGAATGATAATAAAAATCAATAAATGTGCGGATAATTTAAATTAAAAAAAAGACAAAACTAATTTGCGGTCAATTCAAATAATGAAAACTATATCTACATTGTTTCTAAGTGATTTATACACTTTTTTGGTGGGTTTTTCTCTAATTGGAATCAACAGAATTGTTTCAGAAGATGTAGAAAACTCCTCAGAGAAAAAAATCGATTGAAAATAAGGATCTTAAAAAACATTGAGAAACATCTTATCTAATCGGTATTCAATAGAAGTTTTGTCAGAAACATCTGGAAAGTGAAAGTCCTGTAGGAGGTTGGTCACGGCCCAGATAGCTAAAGTGGTAACGTCTCTGACTGTTATGACCTTGAATCGCTTTTACCCCGTTGATACTTGTTATGACTCGACCTTGATCGGTCTAGTCTAAATTATGACCTTGACGCGATAGGCTGAGCGGCTTAACCTTGAGTCTAGTACGCGTGAGTTCGAGATGGGGTAGAGAGATAACTATTCTAGAACCTGATTGGTTGGCAAGCACGCAAGTGAGAGAAGACAAGACAGTTGGAACACTGAACTCTGGATTCCCTGAATTCTCTGAATTCGGATTAGTACAAAAATGTACATGAATAAATAAGTGAATATCTTGACCACGACGTACGATAATTTGGAAAAATACAGTTTTGCCGGAAACTGGGAATTAGAGTAGAAAATACGGTGCAAAATATTATGTTTAAATTACAATATTTTCGGAACAAAAAGGGGTATGGTAGTGAATGATACATAGAACGAAAGCTCATGTCATGTAGAATAAGATAGGGACAAAAATAAATATGAGTGTTTTACAGGGTTTGAATGAAATGAATTAACGTTCCAAGAAAATGGCTTTCGTAGTTGTCTGGGCTTCTTAATTCCCCGTTCACAACACTGACTGTGAAGCTGAGAGACACGCGATCGAATCCGTCAGGGAGTACCAGTTCCCTCAAAGATTACAGGTACATCTTGCAGACGAGTGTCAAGTAGCACGAAACCCGTGTCCAGGGTTTCCTGTCGACTACCTCCAACCACCATCTAATCACATCTGGAAAGTGAAAAGTCACATGTCGGATTACTGATTTGATGATTACTTATACTGCTACTATGTTTAGTAGCACTTCAGAATTTTCGGGAACCCTAAGGACACCTAAATTGTTATAAATACCCTATATTTTCGAACAAACCAGATCCCAGAGGAGGAAGAAATCAACAAGAAGCACTGGAAGTGGATAGGACACACATTGAGGAAAGAACACAACTGCGTCACAAGACAAGCCCCTTACATGAAATCCTCAAGACTAAAGGAAAGAAAGGAAAATCAAAGAACACATTACACCAATAAATAGAGACAAACATGAGAAAAATGAACAAAATTGGATGAAACTAGAAAAGAAGGCCCAGGCGAGAGTGAGTTGGAGAATTCTGGTCGGTGGCCTATACTCCATTGTGAGTAACAAGCGTAAGTAATTCTAAGTAAGGTTTTCATTAAAATTGCTATAAATACTCTATATTTTCTGTACATAAACGAACTTTTGAAGTAAATCGTTTTCTTCCATATTTTGCTCTTTCCCCTCCCCATGTTCAAGTCGCTGTGTAAAGGGGTTACTAGAAGGTAGAACTTAAGAAATCGAATCTAGAGTTCAATTTTCAAAAAAAAATATATCAGAAATAATAACATTTACTATAAAGTGTCAATTAACTGAATGAACATGATCAGTAAATAGATTGATCATTATTATCATGATCATGTGAACATTTTGATCGGTTTTTATTTTATAGCAAATCGTTCGCCTTAAAGTTGTATTCTATGGATTACTTAAACTGATTTAAACATTTCAATAAACATGATATTAATGACTCAGTCAGTCAGTCAGCTACAACGTGGGACCAGGCATATATATGAATCGGTCCAAGTTGCCATATCTCATTAACACAACAAGATGAACACCGGATTCATAGGAGTGGTTAGGTCAAAAGTGGTAATATATAGGAGAAAGATTGCATATAAAGATATAGTATAGGAAGAAAGAATTAGTTCGTAGAAAGAAAGATATGAAGCGATTTTAATCTCTTAGTTTAAGGGAAGACAGAGAGTGTATACACCTACATCATTGTAATCAATTCTGAGTCATGTCACCAAGAGTCTCCAATCATTGGTTACGATAGTCACGTGGACATCAACCAAGTAGTCTGCATCTCCCAACATGATTAAGACTAGAAGTCAGTGACTTATTAATGACTACTTATTAATTATTCAGTAAAGAATATCAAGTTTATATTCTTCTTTGAGTTGAATTCCAAATCTTTATGTAGAAGGATTAGATATGAGGTTAGCGATCTTATCTCATAGAAAATGAGTTCGCTTAAATAAAACACTAACTATTATATCCTAACAAAGATTAAATGATGAATAACGTCTGAGAACTATTCATGGATTAATGCTACACATATATTCTTATTATATAACTATTCAATAACTAGATTAACTATATCTATCTATATTCCTTTCATTATAAGATTCATTTTGACTTATAGATTATTATTATACGATTTACTATTCTTAAGATATTCCTTAAATTATTAGTTCCAGTCTATTACATTCTCAGTCACTTCTTTGGCTTGATCTTATATAAATGCTATACCTTATTTTATGATGTGATGTAGTCTGTTTGACTGGTATAATATAAACCAAATATGTTTGAAATAAATGATTTGTATAGTAAAAGCTGAATTCTTGTGCAAAATCGTGCATGGAGGACAGCTAATAGATGCATTTCAAGTAAGGACCGTAGTCAGAAAAGGCTGTCTACTCTCTCCCTTCCTTTTTCTTCTCGTGGTCGACTGGCTTATAAAAACCTTGATATCTGAGGGAAAACATGGAATACAATGGACAGCTCAGAACCAATTAGACGATTTGGACTTCGCAGATGACCTAACCCTCCTGTGGTGTGAGCTACTTATATTGATATGAGTAGTATATGACGCGAGTTAAAACGTAATGTCTGGCAGCAGAAGATGGGGGGGAAGATCAAGAAAGAAAGAGCGAAAACACAATGGAATTTGTAAGAAAATGCATGAACAATGGAATGGGAGACAATGGATTGGTGTTTGCAACAGGAACAGTCCAGGTTGATATGATGCATTAATATTTTGCAAATTGGCGTTTATTATGTGGTTTTCAGATTTTATTAACATAGTCTGTAATGTTCGTGGTAATTGTATACGATTGTCTCTACCCGTGTTCTGTCCACTTCACATAAACACATGGATATATGCAAATGAAGACAACTAGTGTAGCGGCACCATCGGCATCAGTAGGCCTCAACATACGCAAAAGGAAAACAAAGGTCCTCAAATACTAGCACGCAGAACAGTAATCCAATCACTCTTGATGGCGAAACTCTGGAAGATGTAGAATCCTTCACATATCTAGGAAGCATCATCGATCAACAAGGAGGATCAGATGCAGACGTAAAGGCAAGGATTGGCAAAGCAAGGGTCGCATTCCTACAATTGAAGAACATACGGAACTCAAAACAACTGTCTCTCAATCAATATCAAAGTCATAATCTTTAATACGAACGTCAAGGCAGTTCTATTGTACGGAGCTGAAGCTTGGAGAACTACAACAACCATCATCAAGAAGGTACAAGTATTTATGAATAGTTGTCTTCGCAAGATACTCAACATCCATTGACCGGATACCATCAGTAACAGCTTTCTTTGAGAAAGAACAAACCAGCTTCCAGATGAAGAAGAAATTAGAAAAACACGATGAAGATGGATAGAACATGCATTACACAGATCATCAAACTACATCACGAGGCAATCTCTAAGTTGGAATCTTGATGAGAAGCGGGAAAAAGGAAAGCCAAATAACACATTACGTCGGGAAATAGAAGCATATATGAAAAGGATGAATAACAACTGGAAAGAGCTGGAAAGGATTTCCCATGACAGGGTTGGATGGAGAATACTGTTGAGTGGCCTATGCTCCTTCACAAGAAGTAACAGGCGTAATTAAGTGATAGTAAAAGCTGGTATTCATGTTCTGGACTCAACTAGAACAAGGACTAAGAGAACAAAAAATCAATAATGATTCTAGGCTAAACATACCAATGAAATATCATTAGTTTGGTATAAGTATTAAACTTGTATAAATCATATTTTGATTAGTGAATCAATCATATATTAATTAGTTGAACTTCATGTCATAACACTAATCATTGAGTAGAATTATGACATTACATAAGAGAAATTGTATTCTTTCATAAATTACAAAGCGGATACTCTTTCTAAGTAACCAAAGCAACTATGAATATAAATATATTAACTATTCATAGAATATAGATAATCAACTAAACACAGTTATATATCGTTGTGTTTATTTATATTCGATAACAAATGAAAGTTCCATTTAATACAAACTATATATAAATGATGATTATTATTTAGACGGGAATAACATTCGAAGATTATGGATACACCCAATTGTATTGTGTTTCTCTATTCAATTTCATTAATCAGATAGACTTTTTTATACAAATATGATTGACAATTCATTCTATATGAATAACTTTATATAGATATAGATAGATAATTCTATTGTATAGGGTGGAAACTTAGAGAACTATGAAAGTGAATTCTTCAAAACATACAACTATTTATGAATAGTTCTCCACAACAACAAAAAAGTACTTCGAATCTAATTGACTGGACATTATCAGCAACAACCTATTGTAGAAGAGAATAAATTAGATTACAATGGAGAAAGAAATCAAGACGAAGAAACGTTGGAAGTGGATAAGACAAATATTACGGAAAGCATCCAATTGTGTCACAAGGCAAGCATTCGCTTAAAATCCTCAAGACCATAGAAGAAGAAGAAGAACAAAGAACAAATGACACAAAAAAATGATGACAGACATGAGAAGAACGAACAACAATTGGATAAAACTAGAAAGAAAGGCTCATGATAATGAGTTGGTGAAAGCAGGTCGTCAGTCTATACTCCACTGAGACTAACAGGCGTAAGTAAGTAATAGATAGATAGATATATTGAAACATTGAACAAGAAAAAAAGGCGCAATAATCAAGACTCTTAGAAAAAAAGGTATCTTTATTTGATTTAACAAAAGTAGGGAAAAAAATTTGATTCATGAAATTGCATAAATTAATTGTTAAATGATCATGAATATTATTACAATAGATGGTGGTTCAGAATGGATCAAAATGGCGTCGGTGTATACACTCTCTGTCATCCTTTAAACTATCAGATTAGAATTGCTTCATATCTCTCTTCTTTTATTATATCCTTATATGAAATCTTGCTTTTATATAGTACCACCATTGAATTAACTACTTCTATGAATTCGGTGTTTATGTTGTTGTGTTAATGAGGTATGGCAACTTGGACCGATGCATATATATGCCTGATCTTACATTGCAGCTGACTGACTGACTGATTGGAAACTTGTTTATTAAATCATTCAGTAATTGAATGTAAATAATTCATAGTTTATTGTAATATATGTAAAGAAGAGATTGTATCATTTAAGCAGTTAGTCTGAAAAAGATTTTATGGAACCCAATATTCTGTAAACTATTGTACCTCTGTACAACAGATAAGTTATTATGACTGACCAGTTTAATTATATATATCAATTCATCTGTCTTTGTGATGAAAAGTACATAGGTTGTTTATTAGGGTTTCCAGAGATGGCTTCAGGAAATATGCGTATGTTGATTACAAAACTTAGTATCCCAAATGTGGTAAACTACAAGGAAGGAAGCGAAAAGGACATCCTTGGGAATGGTTGTATGCATGTGGTCATGTGAGAGTATTTCTAGAAGTAGAGTGAACTCTCTCAAACATTAGCCGTACCAGGGTATTTGGGGTTTGGGCACTAATCTTTAATTTACACAGTGAATTATTCAAGTAACATTTGAACTGAACTGTCAGATAAAACTTGATTCGTTTGAACTCCTCATGAGATAAATCTGATCGCTTAATCACCTATTTTATGTAAATTATAAAGTCATTTATACAAAATAAATGAAATCAAGCAATGAAATATAATCACTTAAACATTTTCTATTATTATGAATAATACTTGA